>CM077263.1:7096069-7668569 GCA_039654775.1 Spinibarbus caldwelli
TGAGGGTTAAAACATTTCTTTCTTTAACAAATACCAGCTGCAGATCTACATTAGTTAGCTCATCATGTTCATTAATAGGGCAGGCTTAGTAATAGACTTTGTCAGGCAGGTATATCATTACTCCTTTAGTAGATACTAGTGCTAATAGTCCATAAGAGCAGGTCTTTAATGAACCAGATCTTGTGTCTCATCAGAACATCACAGACCAATCAATGCTCCCTCTGTGTCGGACTGGTGCCGGCCCCATCGCATCAATTTATCGGAATGTTCTCGCCTCTCATTTGATCGCACTTGATCTCTCATTCGCACACTCCTTCTCTTTTTGTCTCTCTTTACCTTCTGACCTCGTGTGGAGAAACCAGACATATTTATTTCCCTAAAATTGTCATGAAGAAACAATTACCACCGAATGTGGTCTTCTGATTCTTTTCTGGTCTGGTTTTATAATCGTCTAGGAATATAACTAGAGCAAAAATGCACAAAATTCCTAAAGGTCGCGGCCCCGGTATAAAATAAGCATCTAAACGAGATGTTCAGATGCCCAACGCTGCATTCAGATGCTTAAATATCCCAGCAGTCACGAATCAAACTCGAGTCTGAAGCCTCGACTCAAGAGCGGAGAGGACAGAAAGAGTATTAGTCCATCTATCACATCCCTCTCTGCTCTGATGGCGGGACGGACGATAAATCTATCCCTCTCACCCTTAAACAATATTCTCTCCATCTCTGTCAGATGTGGCTGCTGCAATTGTGGCAAATATCCAGTGAGAAATCACTACACTGTGTCAAGCACGCAAGATGGCGGAAACTCGGCTCAACGCTCAATAAAGGAAATCTAAAGATTATGAGGGATTGTCCTCTTACTGAGTGCTTCTCATCGTAGCTGTGGAGTGATGGCACTCGTGGTGGAGACATCGTGGACTTTTGATCAGTTCGAACGGGTCAGTGGTCAGAGCTGTTATTTCAGATCTCTGATAGATAGGCCTACACTTATTCTAGGGCTTTGACTCTCAGGTCTGATCCTCAGAGTAAGAGGAACATGAAGGAGAGAAACGAGGAGAGATTTGATGAAGGAGAGAGAAAAAGCACATCAGTTCGTCCTCTCCAAGGTTGCCAATGCATATAAAGTGGGGTCCAAATTTAATATAGTTTTTATTACAAATTATATTTTCAGCAGACGAAAGAACTAAGATTGTTTTAGTATTTAGTATGTCTCGTTTGCAAGTAAATTTGGATAAATGTGTTTGCTAAAAGAATAAATGCAAAAGTAAACATATATGCTGTATGAGGTTTTAGATTTGTTTGCGAAACCAAACCATTTTACACATTATTTGGCAGAATTTGTAAATTCACTCATTAGATAATAAAGCTTAATGATCAAAATATATTTACAATATAATAATTTCAAATGTAGATATTTTTAACTTAACCTACTGATATTTTGCCAAATGTGTAAATACGTAAAATATATATGCATTTTTTCTTTTTTTAAAGAGAAGATTCATTTGCTCACCAAGGTGCATAAATTTGATCGAAGTAAAATAACACAATAATATTATTAAATATTATTTCAATTTAAAGCAACTTTTTCTATTTGAATATACTTTAAAATGTCATTTATTTCTGTTGTCAAAGCAGAATTTTCATTATCATTACTCCAGTCATCACTGTCACATGATCCTTCAGCAATCATTCTAATATGCTGATCTGATACTCAAGAAACATATTTTACAATTTTTTTTTTTTTTGTGGAAACCGTGACACATTTTTAGGATATAAAGTTTAAAAGAACATCAATTATTTATAACAGAAATCTTTTATAACCATATGTCTTTACTATCACTTTTGATCAATGTAATGCATCCCTGCTGAATAAAAACATTAATTCCTTAAAAGAAAGAATATCTGATAGAATTTAAGGGGGAAAGGGAAGTGATGTGTGGCCAAGTATGGTGACCCATACTCACCAATTTGTGCTCTGCATTTAACCCATCCAAGTGCACACACACAGTAGTGAACATACACACACTGAACACACACCTGGAGCAGTGGGCAGCCAATGCTGCGCTGCCCGGGGAGCAGTTGGGGGTTCAGTGCCTTGCTCAAGGGTCTCACCTCAGTCGTGGTATTGAGGGTGGAGAGAGTGCTGGTTATTCACTCCTCCCACCTACAATCCCTGCCGGACCTGAGATTCAAACCCACGAACTTCGGGTTACAAGTCCGACTCTCTATCCATTAGGCCACCATTTATAATAATAGAAAGAAAGAAACAAAGAAAGAAAAATTCTTAATGACTCCAAACAATAGTGTATATATAAAAATATAGTGCATATATTAAATTATATATTTATTATTTTAGCGACAAGTTACTAATGTACTGTATCTTTCAACATTTTGCTGTTTTATTTCATACTATAAACTCTTATAAGGAGAAAATGATTGGTCAAAATGGCAGAACAACAATTATTGTTTGAATTTAGTGACAAAAATTATATAATTTAAAAGCTGACCTGTTTAATTAGAAGAAATAAACTACAATATTTTTTTATTAAAAAAATAAACATGAAACAATTGTTTTACCATTTTTGATTCAAAATGATAGACCTCACATCTCACCCACTATCTTGGATTCTTTTTTTTTTTTTTTTTTTTTAACAGATTTTTAGTGGGAATATCCCTGATTAAATGAGAAGTCAAAAAAAGTGTGAATAACTGTACAGTACTGTATGTTTATTCCCAGGTGCAAAGAAACGTCTGGAAAGTCTGGCAAGGTGAAGTCAAGGAAGAGCAGAGGATCTTGTTACTGCAGGTTGGATGAAAGTGGCAGGTGTTAAGGCAGGCTGAGATTTCTGATGTGTTGTCCTTCCTACCGCCTGAGAATACACACACACACACACTTCACATTGCCATTGCAAACTAAACATCCTTCCCAGTAAGCTGCAGTACTGCATCCTTAACCCAACCCATCTTCATTCTCTAATTAAACACACAAGATGTTTAAATAAAATAATTCACCCAAAAAAAGAAAATTTTATGAAAATTTAGTCTAAACAGTTGATACAAACATCACAATAATACACAAACTGCATGTTTGTAATAAACAAATTCATCAAGACGTTTTTTTTTTTTTTACTTTAAACCACTGCTTCCAGCTAAAACACGAGTCTTCCATCCATAATATTGTTTTATTTTTATTTATTTTTTTAATCCATAATAAATTGTGTGGATTACTTGTGGATTATTGTGTTGTTTTCAGCAGAAAATCAGCAGTTTGACTCTCTGACGGCACCCATTCACTGCAGAGGATCCATTGGTGAGCAAGTGATGTAAGGCTAAATTTCTCCAAATCTGTTCCTATAATGAAACAAACTCACATTTTCAGTAATTTTCATATCTGGGCAAACTATTCCTTTAAGCAAACATTAACATTACATTTGCACATACTTGCACATGAAATGCACTCTAAAGCGACTTTCTGATGTTTCTTGCACAACTTGATTCAATCAATACAAAATTGGACAGTTGAAATCCTGTTAAATCTCCCTAGTACCTTCCTCCTGTCAGCCCCGTTAATGCACCCGCATGTGGCTGATGAGAGAGGGAGAGTGAGCGTAAGGTCGTCTGGGAACGCGGGAGGGTCCTCGGAGCAGAACACGGCCAGGGCGACTGCAGCCTGACAGCCCTGAATTAATTGACGAGCCTCCAAGAGGTTGTTCTTTAATAACTTATCGATCAGTCAGGTCAGACATGCAAAGCGTTTGCCACAGCCTGTCGCAAGCCAAGCAGGATCCTTCCGGAATATCTTATACATGTAGAAGTGATTAAAGAAAGTGCCGAGCTCTTTGATCACAGAGTAGCCACAGGTGTGTGTGTGTGCATGTGTCCTTCTCGAGCATTCTTGTGCAGCTCTATGTAACCACCGAGTGAGTGTGTGCACATACATATTCATCTCAGATAACAGATGTCAATGTGAGCTCACGTTTTACTGCTTTTGTTCCTAGATGATTGCATTAACATGAAAGAGACGATGACTGTCACATGACTCGCATCCCTTTTTGTGCTATAATCACAGAGGAGCTGTGATAAGGGTATTTTTCGTGGTACGTAATAGGGTAGATTTACGTGATACACATTTTGTACTCCACAGTAGTTTGAACAACAATGTGCTTTTTTCCCCTTCAAAGGGTGCATATTAGTAGCTGAATGACAGCTTTTGTACCTTCATTTCCGAAAATGTATTTAACTCAAGTTTTGAATTGAATGTCAATAAATAGTAAAGGCGTTACAAAATATATGGCAAGAAAACCTGAGTTGTCCTTGCAAACAAAACAAGCAGCACATCCAGTATAGTCCATTTCGTATATAAATGACTCATGAGCTTGTCCTTTTGATGAATTGTCAAAATGACTCATGAATTGAAAAGGTTTGAATAAGTCTAAAGAATTGTTCACTGTCTGAACTCATTGAATCAGTCAAAGCAGTTGCTGAACCATCTGACTCACTGAGATGCAAGTTATTACTTTCAGTGACGTCTGTCTTAAATTGGTTTTATTTATATAGTGGTTCAATTGAGATTTTTTTTATCTGATTTGTGCTGGGTCTACTTTGAAATTTGTCATACTTTTTTTTTCTCTCTTTTTTAATCAAATTTACATTAAAATGTGAATATTGTGATATATGTTTATCACTCAAATGTCTTCCCTCTTCGTTAAATTTACACATTGTTGGGTTATGAACACAATCGTCTAAGTTAAAAGGGCATATAAAAGCATTCAACGCTTTATTTAAGTGACAGCTAATAAAACTAACAAAATTAACTAAATAAAATGGCTCCATAAAATGTGTGGGTTTTTATTTGAGAAATGCAGGTAAATAGGTTAACCACAAATAGATCTCAGCCTAAATAAATGTGATTGGTGGGTGGACATTCTGGAGGGAAGCAGCATGCAACCTCATAGCTCTTCTGTGTTGTTCTTTGATCACATAAAAGCTAAATGCTGTTAGATTGGTTGTGAATAAAGTCACCTCTGATTGGTCAATGACACACAGCAGCCACAAAGAGATAAAATCTTTTGTATCTTGTGCTAGCAGTCGACCACGACAAAGCAGCAGGGTTTTTGTGTTCGAGCTTATCAAGGAGTGACGCTTTCAGTGCCTCCTGTGTTGCGCAGCCTCTATCCCACTGAAAATGAACTGGGGAGAAAATCAAAAAGAGATGTTCAAGGTGATGCAATTGTTTTTGTTAAGTTACACAAAATTAAATGTTAAAATACCATTTCTAACATAGATAGATATATAAAGACTTGTGACTTGCTTGTTTGTGTGAGTGTTCCTGACACAGTACCATGAATGGAATGAGTTTAGGTGGGACTATCTGTTAGTCCAACCAATTGAAGCATGTTTGTGGGAAGAAAAAAAAAGTCATTATTTTTACAATTTCGTTTTGTTGCGCAAGTGACACAGAAATTATACACTTCACCTTCAACCCTCCTGATGTGTTCAAAAACTGGGTACAACTTCTGTATTGGGGGATCAAATGGACCCATATTGGTTTTCATTAAAAAAAAAAAAAATACTAAAGGTTACTTAAAAAAAACAAAAAAAAAACACAAACTAAAAACAGCCTTTGACAGATTCTTGACTGTGAAAGTCAACTAGATAAAGAATCTGAATTTTCCTTTGAGAATTCAAAAGATGAGATTTAGGGCCAGATTTACTAAACAGGGAAAATTAGCGTTAGAGTGCAATTCCATAAAAGCGCCGATGGGAGGGGAAAATTCTACATGTGATTTACCGACAATGTGCACATTAAATAACACAGACGCACCTGATCATTTCCATAATGACCAGCGCAATCTACCAAGAGCAGCGCAAATTACCGCCTGCCAAGTTTTTTTTGGCCGTTAAATAATGGCGCAAATACCAGTAAATTGCGCAAATGTGATTCATTTTAATACTCTCCTCCCATAAATTTAGTGTCTAAAAGGGAAACTCCTACAAATGCATATTCAATAAGGTCAGGCGCAAAAATAACTGTCCATGCCTTTTCAGCGCTAATTCTTCACTGCATGTCTTTAGTAAATCCTGACAGTACTATTTTATCGCCAAAAGACGGTTTGTGCTGGCGCAAGCTGTTAGTACGTTTCATAAGTTTTCATGTATTTATTTTTTAATGTTTGACGAGCTACAATAAAGGTTTTCTGTTTTTTTGTTTGTTTTTTTTACTTGACACTTTAGTGTTTTTCAAAGTGTTGATTTTTGTCAAATTGCATGAATACTAATGAGGGTCAATTTTTGTACAGCCTTTTAAAAACACATCCATGCGTCAAACATTTCAAGCACATCCTTGGCCCTAAATGAAAAATATTCACAAACTATCAAGATTAAATAAATAGTATTTCAAGTAGTTTGAAAATCAATTGTGGATCAAACTGACCCAAGCACAACAGGAGGGTTAAATTTCTTTTTCTTATTAGAAATAATACTAAATAGTGGGAAATAAATAAGCTGCCATTACCAAAACAATATGTTCTTTTCTGCAAAATCACATTTATTATTCATTTACCGTTGGAGTTTTGAAACCTTGCAGGCCAGTTTCTTTTTCACTCTGGTTAACACAGGAAAGGAGAAAAGAAATGGTCCATGAAAACCCAGTATTGACAGGTGGGGTACACCTCCTTCTACAACAAGGTCTGGAAAAGGTCATTGGAACCATGTGGCATTCTGAGTGGCACTCAGCCAAACTGCACACTCTCGCACACACAGATGACGAGAAAAATGCATTTCGGTGGCTTCCAGACTGTAAACTGGTAGCAGGCAATTAGTGGTTCTAATTAATGAAGAACACTGCAATATTTAGTACATTATAGTGCATGAATCATTAATTCAGTAGTTTGTTTGGCTGATTACAATTCTGAGCAGATACATGTGATCAGACAATTTGTAGTTGTATTAAAAATTAAGATATGCATGTCATCATGATGTTTACCAAATCAATGACGTTCTCAGAATCCTCTGCATATTAAACATGCACAGAGAATTATGGTTCAGTATGTTTCAGTTATGAAGATATGCCGTAGACAAAAACTGATGATATATGCAATTTCTAAAGAAGTACCATCCGCTGTGCCTACTGTAACAGCCTGGCAGTGTGGGACTCTGAGGTGATAGTGATGCCCAAGAAGAAGCCAGGTGCTGTGCTGCCAAAAGGGCAATAAACGGAGCACCCCAAGGCACTGGCACGAACAAGCACTTATCAGCAAGAATTCCCATTTTAAACCCACTGCCAGCATCTACAGCCCAATGATTTCCTGTGCCAGGTTTAAACTGCACTAATTAAGCTGACTGTCTTTATAAATCAAAATCTTGACACCTCTGTCATCTCAGTGTTAAACCTGTTGTTGACTTACTTTCTTCTATTCTAGCTTAATGTGCAGAGACAACTATAAAGTAGTAAGCAAGTTATTTATCGGTTGACTCACATGAAAAGTGTAAACAGCATGTCTCTGTGGAACTATAAAAATATTCTTCTGTATGTTTGAGCATCCTGACCTGGCTGACAACAGATATGCTTGCTCAATCAATGGTGTGAGTTTGAGGCAGAGCTATCTATTTGTACAACCAATGGACGAACACAGCAATTCCGATGTGAAACTGCACAATGCTAAAGCATAGAATTGTCATTTTACATTAAATTATAAAAAAAAAAAAAGAAAAAAAAACCAAGGTAATATCTATATCTAAATCTATATCTAAATACATACTTTGTACTGCTGTTCAAAAGTTTGAGGTCAGTAATATTTTCCTTTTTTTTTAATTAATAATTCAGCAAGGATGCATTAAATGGATCAAAAATACAAAAACAATTCTATATCAAAAATTCACAGTTTCTACAAAAATATTAAGAGCACAACTGTTTTCAACACTGATAATAATAAGAAATTTTTCTTGAGCACCAAATCAACGTTAGAATGATTTCTGAAGGATCATGTGGCACTGAAGACTGGAGTAATGATGCTGAAAATTCAGCTTTGCCACAAAGGAATAAATGACATTTTAAATTATATTAAAATAGAAAACACAAAATAGTTATATTAAAATAGTTAATATTTAAAAAAAATATTAAAATAGTACAAAAATCTCTATATTACTACAATTTACGGTATTTTTCATCAAATAAATTCTTTCAAAACTATACAACTTTCAAAAACATTAAAAATCTCACTAACCCCAAACTTTCAAATGGTAGAGTACATCCTTCACAACCAAGCACCCACAACAGACCTGCAAAATGTTTGTGTCATATCTTATTCTTAGTGAATTCTATGTATTTTTTGGACACTACTAGGACTGAAATTTAGATTTTTTTTCTTCTGAAAACATGCATGATATGCAGAAGACCTACTTATGTCATCTGCTAGACAAGACTCTTTTGAGCAAGTTGAAATTCAGCCAAGTCTTTTTCTTTACTATAGTGAAGATTATATATATATATATATATATATATATATATATATATATATATATATATATATATATATATATATATATATATATATATATATAATTTTTTTTTTGTTTGTTTGTTTTTTTTGTTTCTTTTTACCTGTGCTTTTGTGCCAAGAGATGGCTGTAAGATGTGAACAAAGTGTAAATAAAATGAAAGATCACCTGCCTGTGATTTCCATCTCAGTGCAGAGATTTCAGAGAACAGGAGTGCAAATATTGCAGCAAATAGTGACACAACGTTATAGACTCAATTCTGCAAAGGTTAAGTCAAGTCCAGCACATTAAACAGACCGTCTCGCTCAGATTCTGCATGCTGGTGTGTGACTGCTGAACTGTGGTTGAGAGTCCCAGATGGCAGACTGTGTGCAGTTTGGGAGGGTTTGGATTGGGTGGAACTGTGACTGGCAGAAGACTTGATTTGTTCCATCTGATTTCCTGTTTGCTTATATTTGTATACTTCTGGAAAACACGTCGTGCAGCGAAAGCTGTGAAACTGCCTGAATATATTATGTCTGGCTCAAAATGCTTAAATAAATCTAAACATCATAACAGACTTAAGGGTGGGACTGTGGGAATCTGCTTTGTGTTGTTCAATGGCAGATTTTAAGAAACCTGTTTGAAAACAGTCATTATTTCTGCATTTAAACATCACTTTTATGGCAGATCTCAGCGGTTTCATTTAAGTCTCTTGCCTCATAGGTTAGGAGAAAACTAAAACAGAAATAAATAAAACAGAATTAATTAAATTTTCTAATACCTAAATAAACAAATACCCAACTGTTAGGGTAAGTACAATTTTTTTAAAGAGATCAAGGGCCAGATTTACTAACCAGGGCAAATTAGCGTTAGAGCGCAATTCCATAAAAGCGCTGATGGGAGGGGAAAATTCTACGTGTGATTTACTGACAATTCGCACATTAAAGAACACAGACGCAGCCAGATCATTTCCATAATGACCAGCGCAATCTACCAAGAGCAGCACATATTACCGCCTGCTTTAAAACATGCTTTTTTGGGGTGTTAAATAATGGTGTAAATACCAGTAATTTGATGAGCGCAAACATCAGTAAATCACGTTGCGTGATTCATTTTAAAACTCTTCTCCTATAAATTTTGCGTCAGAAAGGGAAACTCCTACAAATGCATATTCAATAAGGTCAGGCGCAAAAATAACTGTGTCCACGGCTTTTCAGCGCTAATTCTTCACTGTGCATCTTTAGTAAATCCTAACAGTACTATTTTAGTGCCAAAAAATATTCCACAAAAATATTAAGCAGTACAACTATTTTCAACATTGATAATACAAAATGTTTCTTGAGCAGCAAATCAGCATAAATGTTTTCTGAAGGATCATGTGACATTGAAATGATGCTAAAAACTTTTTAATTGTAAGAATGTTTCTTATTAAAAAGACTGAATCTCCATTTGCTTTTTGGTTAATCTCAATGCTGTCTAGGAAAAACAAGAACAAATGTGATATTAACAAGATCTTTCCTACACAATCAAATGTATGAAAGCCAGGCTGTAAGTAAATGGAAAAAAAAACAAACAAAAAAATAAAAAAAACGGTGACACCCACATGCTTTCTGATTGACACGTTTTGACACGAGAGGACAGCTCAGCCAATCTGCCATCCTGGCCGGGACATGAAACATTCTAATTATACCCCCAGCCATTCCACATTCATCAGCACACAGAACTCTTTCAGTGGTAATAAGGTCTTCAGTCGCTGCTTTCACATTGTTATATTCTTAATCACTGTGATTGCTGGAAAGACATCTTTGCACATATGGAGAAAGCAGCTACGCGGTGTGCATGCTAAACTAACAACTACAGGTAACGAACGGAGACATAAACCTATAGAGTCCAATCCTTTGCCCGTAATGCTTTTCAAATTATGCACAGGTAAGCACTTGCCTCAGGCCTTTTGCGAGCTAGGTAGGAAAACAGTGCCCAGAAGTAAGTCTAACGGGCCCAATTATACTCTTTGCAGTCCTGTTCCTTTAGTTCTGCTGTGAGTATCCGAGGCCCTTAGTCCTAATTTGCATATGACCTGCAGTATGACTGGGTTATTGCTGACAATGGAAACGAAATATGTCTACGACACGTGCAAATTAATTTGATTAAATAGGCCTCTAATGGATTTAGTTTAGTGTAGTGAACAGAAATGGTCTTTGGTTTATGAGACAGCATATTTTTGAAAATTATATTTATTTTATATTTTTTATGTTTTTTTATCTAACATACACACACCACAATGTACCAGTCAAAGTTTAAAAGAGTACTTCAGCCAAAATTAAAAATTTAAATAAAATGTATTATTTACTCTCATGTCACTCCAAACTGTTGGACATGGAACATATGAGAATTTTATTTTATTTTTTTTAATATTTATGCTATTTTTTTCCCAATACAATCACTGTGAATGGAGACTTTTTCTTAATTGAAATATGCATAATAAATGCCATATTTGAACAGCTTTTATGATTCTTTTTGGAGCTTGACAACCCTTTCACCTTCACTGTATGTAAGAGAGCAGCTGGAACATTTCTCCAATTGAATTCCACAGAAGAAAATACATCATATGGGTTTGAAACGACAAGAGGACGAGTAAATGGGGGGACTATTTCTTTAAAATCAGGAATCAACCACCTAAAAGAAACGAGAACAGAATACCATCAACATGTTTTCGAAATAATCTACAACCTGCTATCAAATGGTTGGCTCGAGTAGCACAAAATACCTGCCTGTCAAAGACAGCTGCTGTTATCCTTATGTGTGGAGATCTTTTCCAGCCCGGAGTGCTGGTGTTTGCTGAAAGCAAAGGAAGGCAGACAAAAGACACCTCTGCTTGGCATTTCCAGTGGTGTCAATCACAGGAAGGGCTTTCAGTGTTGGTTGTTTACGCGAGGGATGGTGCAATCACACTCAATTCTCAGCAAGCGCACACCGCCGCGCTGTAGCACGAATACGCAAACCCCCGCACACTTTCACTGCATCCTGAAGATCAAAAAACAGCATAAGCAAAATTAGGATGGCCTTTTTTATGTCGAAACTGGCATTCACGGTTGGAAATGTTCTTCGGTTGATGACTGTAATTCGATTACTAATAGTTTTAAAATAAACCAGACTGTCTAGACTGTTGTTTAGTCTTGTTATGGAGTCTAGCACAAAATTAAGAATTTATCCAGAATGTAAGTCTTGCTAGTTTAGGTCGCTTTTGTAGAGGAAAGATGTTTAATATTAAAAATGTTGAACTCTTTGACTTTTAAAAGTGACTTAAATATTAACTTGAAATATTTGTAGAGTATACCAGAATTGTTCAGGTCAAACTTTTTAAACTTTTCAACTGTTTCTTACTTATCTACACAGCTGCAAGAAACTTAAAAGGATGCCAAAGAGGATGAAATCTTGAGCTATAAGGCTAGTCATTGCTGAGCTAGGGACTGAGAGTTTATCCTACATTATGGTGTTAAATTGATATAAAATTTGATATCAGTTAACCAATTTCTGTCATTTAATCAAACAGGATGAAATATTTTGAGCCAAATAATTCAACAAAACATCACAGATCAAATCCATTGATAATACTTAGTGGTGTACTGTTTTCCCACCAAAATGATGATGGATGATGTCACTGGCTTTTGTTCATTAAAGGGATATTGCAAATGACTAAACACATTGAAAGTGATATTGATGTCAAAGGACAAAAAAAAAAAAAAAAAAAGAAAAAAAAAGAAAAAAAGATTACCAGTTAAAACAATTTTCAAGAAAATGTGAAACTTTCTGATTAGAGAAAGGGAAAATTTGAAATAAACACCTGGAATACTTTTATTGTATTCATTATTTATTTACTGGACCTGTAGATATTACAACAAATGGTATAAACCACTCAAACCATAGTAATGAAATATTGCTGAATTTATTACATATTTAAGTTGTTATTTATACGTCATTTTGTGCAAAGGACTTAATATCTTTACAAACCATGAGTTTAATATTTTATCCAGCATATTAAGACACGAGGGGAACATGAAAATGTCTGAATTGCAATGCATTCTGAAACTACAAAGAAATAATCTCTGATTTGAGCAATATTTATGAAAACTGGCAAGACAGAAAAAAAAAAGACTCAAAAACCCTGAGAGACACAAAGAGAGGTTAACGGTGAGCAGATTAGAGCAAGGAAAAAGACACCATGTAATTTACCTGATTATGACATGAAATATGCTTCCTTGCTCCATGTTTGTACAATATTTTCTATTTCTTACAAACATCCTGGCAAGCACATTAAAGCGCAGGCTTTAGTCGTGACTTTTTATTTCAGGTGGAACACAGGATTAGAGAAGCCTGATAAATGCTTATGCTCATGGCAGTTACGAAGCTGTATATTTATTTTTAATTTTATTTCCTGGGTGCTCTTTTTTAACTGGGTGCAAGTTGCCCAGGCAAACACTTCGAAGAAGAAACAAGAAACACTAAAGAGAAACTTGAGAGGGAAAAAGAGTTCAGAATGCAATACTAACTACTTACTGAATAGATAACAGTAAATGCATTACCCACAATAATTATTTCAAACAGTATGCTTCTATTCTATATGCATTGCAGAACATTTGCATTATTAACACTCTAAGAGAGTAAAAAAAAAAAAAAAAAAAAACATACAAAGCTGTCAGTGGGGCAGTATAAGGTACAAAATATAAAAGGTACATCTTTGCACCTTATTAATCCCCTAAATGGTACATATTAGTACTTTTTGAAAGCATACAGCTCCCATGACGCTGTACTACCTTTTTTCAGAGACTGTTTGTACAATACATATTGTAGTATGTTAGTATGCCATTGAGAACACAGCCACTTTTCTTCAGCCATTAATTACAATTTTCAAAAGCTGCAAACATTAGACCAAAGTGCTTGTGATTGCTTTTTCTAATTTGTAACAGTTTTAGGTACCATGTTATCAATCAAAAATAAAAAAGGGTCTTAAACGAGCTCCACTCATAAAATATCACCCCAAAACATCACAAAAAATTTATTATTTCAATTTTTCATGAATGTTCTTTAATTGCTCTATGTGTTTATAAAGAGTTGAGAGATTGACTGCAATCAAATGGCCTGAAGCCTGTAAGGGTTGCGATAAGAGAACATGAGGTGTCTAAAACATGACTCACAAATGAGATCAAAGGCTTTGCGGAAATATTTAAAAGGCAGATTGCGTTTAAGAGGTCTTTTAATATTTTGAACCTGAAAAAAAATCCTAAATGCTATGTCTCAGTAACCAGAAATATTTAAGTTAAAAGTCAATTACACATCTATCTATCTATCTATCTATCTATCTATCTATCAGAAGACATCTAGAGTTTTGACAACAGTGACATCTACTGGTCACCCTCACTGGCAGCTGTTCACACACATCTCTCTCTTATGGTCTAATAACACACATGGATTGAAAGCAATACAAAACCTGTTGTAAAATGGCCTTCAGCAACACAGCACACAAAGAAATTCAAGCCAAAAAAAAAAAGAAAGTACACCATGCTTCCTGGTTTGTGACATTGATAATTGATTGACCAATGGCTGTTGATAAATCTATCAATCTCCTCTTCCTCTGAGGAGTTCAGATTAAGCCTGTGCTCATGATCATCTAAAGAGCTTCCCTTGCCATCAATAACATCTCACACGAGATTCTCTCATTAATGCCTGTTGCTAGAAAAGCAGCACTCTGAGCTTTTATTGAAAAATGACAACTCCCAGCAGCGAGGTGATCATATCTACCGCCCATCGATATGAGGACTAGGCCGTGCTCAAAGGTTGTTTCACGGCCCCAGGGAACAGAAGTCCAAAGATCAGCGTCGGCCCCCCACTCTTCACTCCAGTGGCTGTATATCACTGAGTTCAGGAGATCAATGTGCTTTTATTGCATTGCTTCCTCTCTCTGAAGCACACGGGCCCCTGCCGCTGGCCCCTCGATCCATATATCTCCTGCCGTATTTACAGTAATGAAACATTCAGATGCTGGAAGACAGCCATTGATTTTATTGTGGGAACACTTTTTGACTGACATTTCATAAATGGCACTGTGTGAAATTATAATGAGGCCACGCTGATGAACACTCTGCTTTAATAGTGAAAATCAATTTAATATTGAGGCCCTGTTAGGCATTTTTTTTTTTATAATGTGCACACAACATTTATAACTGTGTGTAAAAATGAAAAAGTTTGCAGTTTTTACATATTTATTTAAATCTTACAAAAGGACCAGTTTAGTAATTGATTTACTGGAGATTATTGATCAGAGGTGTCTGGTGTAGGGTTAGCACCACAATGCCTTTTGCCAATAAGTGCTTAAAGACTGAAAACCTAATTAAGTTAATGATGAGCAAACTGGATAGTGCTATTTTTGGTTAACTACCGATGCACAGCAAAAATAAATCCACAACAAAACAAACAGACTGACTTAACATTTTTTTCTTTTGGATTCTATTCACAGGTGCATCTCAATAAATTAGAATGTCGTGGAAAAGTTCATTTATTTCAGTAATTCAACTCAAATTGTGAAACTCGTGTATTAAATAAATTCAATGCACACAGACTGAAGTAGTTTAAGTCTTTGGTTCTTTTAATTGTGATGATTTTGGCTCACATCAACAAAACCCACCAATGCACTCTCTCAACAAATTAGAATATGGTGACATGCCAATCAGCTAATCAACTCAAAACACCTGCAAAGGTTTCCTGAGCCTTCAAAATGGTCTCTCAGTTTGGTTCACTAGGCTACACAATCATGGGGAAGACTGCTGATCTGACAGTTGTCCAGAAGACAATCATTGACACCCTTCACAAGGAGGGTAAGCCACAAACATTCATTGCAAGAGTGCTGTAAGTGAAAGTGAAAGTGAAAGTCATGACGTCTTGTCAAGTATGGTGACCCATACTCGAAATTGGTGCTCAATTTAACCCATCCAAGTGCACACACACAGCAGTGAATAGTGAACAAACGCACACACACACCGTGAACACACACCCGGAGCAGTGGGCAGCCATTGCTCCAGCGCCCGGGGAGCAATTGGGGGTTTGGTGCCTTGCTCAAGGGCACCTCAGTCATGGTATCGAAGGCAGAGAAAGTGCTGTTCACAATCCCCACCTTCAATTCCTGCCGGTGCGAGAACCGGCAACCTTCAGGTTACAAGCCCGACTCCCTAACCATTAGGCCACGACTTCCCCCAAGCATGGGGGAAGTATCCAAGCATGTTAACAGAAAGTTGAGTGGAAGGAAAAAGTGTGGAAGAAAAAGATGCACAACCAACTGAGAGAACCGCAGCCTTATGAGGATGGTCGAGCAAAATCGATTCAAGAATTTGGGTGAACTTCACAAGGAATGGACTGAGGCTGGGGTCAAGGCATCAAGAGCCACCACACACAGACGTGTCAAGGAATTTGGCTACAGTCGTTGTATTCCTCTTGTGCGTCTTACCTGGGCTAAGGAGAAGAAGAACTGGACTGTTGCCCAGTGGTCCAAAGTCCTCTTTTCAGATGAGAGCAAGTTTTGTATTTCATTTGGAAACCAAGGTCCTAGAGTCTGGAGGAAGGGTGGAGAAGCTCATAGCCCAAGTTGCTTGAAGTCCAGTGTTAAGTTTCCACAGTCTGTGATGATTTGGGGTGCAATGTCATCTGATGGTGTTGGTCCATTGTGTTTTTTGAAAACCAAAGTCACTGCACCCGTTTACCAAGAAATTTTGGAGCACTTCATGCTTCCTTCTGCTGACCAGCTTTTTAAAGATGCTGATTTCATTTTCCAGCAGGATTTGGCACCTGCCCACACTGTCAAAAGCACCAAAAGTTGGTTAAATGACCATGGTGTTGGTGTGCTTGGCTGGCCAGCAAACTCACTAGACCTGAACCCCATAGAGAATCTATGGGGTACTGTCAAGAGGAAAATGAGAAACAAGAGGCCAAAAAATGCAGATGAGCTGAAGGCCACTGTCAAAGAAACCTGGGCTTCCATACCACCTCAGCAGTGCCACAAACTGATCACCTCCATGCCACGCCGAATTGAGGCAGTAATTAAAGCAAAAGGAGCCCCTACCAAGTATTGAGTACATATACAGGAAATGAACAATTTCCAGAAGGCCAACAATTCACTAAAAATGTTTTTTTTTTATATTGGTATTATGAAGTATTCTAATTTGTTGAGATAGTGAATTGGTAGGTTTTTGTTAAATGTGAGCCAAAATCATCACAATTAAAAGAACCAAAGACTTAAACTACTTCAGTTTGTGTGCACTGAATTTATTTAATACACGAGTTTGAGTTGAATTACTGAAATAAATGAACTTTTCCACGACATTCTAATTTATTGAGATGCACCTGTATATAGGTCTTTAAACTTTGTATATGTCTATTTGGATGGATCATAAAAAAGAAAATAAAACAAAAGTATGATTATTAGTATTTTTTTAATACAATTTAATATATATATATATATATATATATATATATATATATATATATATATATACACACACACACACACAACAGTTCTTTCTGGTTCTCGAATCTGATTGGCTGATAGGTATGCGATATTGGAGTCCAACAGAGCTCCTCGTCCTCTTCACCATTTGTATCACTCCGCTTGCCGAAGTTGCCATATTTCTCACAGCGAGTGTCATGGCAGACGGCCAAATCCACTATAATTTTAAAAATAATACTGTTTTGTGTCACGGAATGCAGTTTTAAGAGTTTTTTAGGTGAGAATGTGCTTGCTTGGACTTCAAATATGCGGTTTGTTAATAAAGATAAGGTCTATCTGCTTCGACGTTTTCGGAGACGGGAGATCCATCGGTTCAGCGGCCGTTCAGAACTCATTACACCCACAGATGTCACTGGCTCTGATGTCTCTATAGTGGTTAAACACGATATATCATTCGTTTTGGGTTAATCTAACGGCCAGTCTTTGGTCTCATTAAACTATTATTTTTTCCAGAGCAAATAGTTTTGCCAAAATATTATCATGTTTATTTAAATTCAATGCTGTATATCGCACTGTCTTTGTACGGTTGGCTGAATTGCCTAGCAACTTTTATGATGGCTGTTGTTGTTGTTTATTACAGTAAATATGATTATTCAATAAATAATATTTTATATAAATAATAATAGTATTTAATAATAGTGTTTAGTACCGAGGCATGGTGCGCATTCGTGATGGTGATTTTAGTTACATTGTTCTGCCATTAGATGGTGACGAGACTGTTTTTATGAGTCAGCGCTGCAGTAAAGACTTTTACTTTGAAAAATAAACACTTTTGTGAACAGAAGTTATTTTTACTTTCAACAATGACGCAGCTAACAAATGAGCAGTGCTGTCATCACAAATTACGCTTAAAGGATGAAAGGATATTGACGATACGACAAAGATAACGCTTTTCTCAGTGGACATTCAGATGTATGTTTTATTGTCTGTAGGAGATGCTGTATCAGATGCAGGTAATCACAGTCGCTCAGTCCATCTCTCTCTCATAATACTTCACTCTACATAATACAAGCCTTTACTGCAGTAATACAATAAGTTTTCAATGAAGCAACTCAACGTTCCTTCATTACTAATTCTAAAGTGACGTTTTGGAATTAGTAACGGAGGCTTAGGCTCAGCTGTTAAACGGTCAACTTTAAATTTAAATCTGTGGTGGAAGGAAGTAGTTCTGCACAAAAAAGACACTTCGTTGTTGTTTCTAATTTATTTACACACTCGTGCCGTCGAGCTGTTGTATAAACGCAATATCACACTCATAGACGTGTGATATGGCTGTATATCGCACGGCTGTGATTACCTACGGCACTCAGCCGCAATATACAGCCATATCGCACTTCTACTCGTGTGATATTGCTCATATATATATATATATATATATATATATATATATATATATATATATATATATATATATATATATATATACACACAAACCCGATTCCAAAAAAGTTGGGACACTGTACAAATTGTGAATAAAAAAGGAATGCAATAATTTACAAATCTCATAAACTTATATTTTATTCACAATAGAATATAGATAACATATCAAATGTTGAAAGTGAGACATTTTGAAATGTCATGCCAAATATTGGCTCATTTTGGATTTCATGAGAGCTACACATTCCAAAAAAGTTGGGACAGGTAGCAATAAGAGGCCGGAAAAGTTAAATGTACATATAAGGAACAGCTGGAGGACCAATTTGCAACTTGAACAACTTGTCTCCAGACTGTTTGCAGACTGTTATAAAAAGAAGAGGGGATGACACACAGTGGTAAACATGGCCTTGTCCCAACTTTTTTGAGATGTGCTGATGCCATGAAATGTAAAATCAACTTATTTTTCCCTTAAAATAATACATTTTCTCAGTTTAAACATTTGATATGTCATCTATGTTGTATTCTGAATAAAATATTGAAATTTGAAACTTCCACATCATTGCACTCTGTTTTTATTCACAATTTGTACGGTGTCCCAACTTTTTTGGAATCGGGTTTGTATATATTATTTATATATATATATATATATATATATATATATATATATATATATTTATATGTTTTTTTTTTTTTTTTAAATCCATTTCCCACACATTCCCCTGCAGTTGGTTGGATAAATTAATTGCTCTGCCTCAAACCCACACCAATAGTGCTATATTGGGAATCAACCTACGAATGGCTTACTTTTAGTTGCCATTTGCTATATGCAAAAGCTTTGAATTACCTTATAAAAATGCATGATGATGATGATCAGCACTGCTGCTTTGTACTCCTTTTCAATATACTAAATTTCTGCATCACAACATGATGCAGGGTAATGCATGTTTCCTTCGAAAGTGGTTAGAAATTAAGGTTAGAGAAAAATGCTCAATTTGTGCATGTTTACACAAACATCCAAATGAGCAGTCCTCCTAGCTGAACTGTCACGCTGTTTCCAGCAGGAATTTAATGAGTAAATGTTGGTTATAGATTTAATTAGCCACCATGGGGATGTTTCTTTGTTTGTGATGGAAAATTTAGACCATTGTCAGCCTGACACTGATGAATAATAAATTCTGCACACACTGCACAGGTTTTACCCTCTAGAGTCGGCAGCGTGTCAATACGCACTAATATTTTAAGCATAAAATAATTGTCCTTTCAGATTAATAAGGGCCCTGGTATAGAGGAAACCGACGCTAGTCACACAGGGAAAGGCTGTAACTCAGTAACCAAACCAGTATACATTAAGACAAGGATCAAGTATATAATAAAGGCTGATTTTAAATGAAAGATTGAACTGTGTTCTCAGCACAAGGGTAGTTTTCATAAATGTCAGGTCAGGGCAAATTGTCACGTGTTTTAAATGCTATAAATTTTTAAATGACCATATTTATTGGTCATTATTTTACATTTTGGGTGTTAAATTGTACTTTTTTTCTGTTTCAGGAACAGATTCTATCCACAGAAAACTATTACTGATTTAAAAAAGCATATAAAAGGTTGTTTGGCACACACTTTAAGCTAAAGATTCTCAAACTTTTTACTATGAAGGGTCGAAAATCAAACTTGATTGAGGGCTGTGGGTCGAAAATAAATGCTGTCTTATATCCAACTATATTCTTTTTTTTTTTTACTTATATTCTCCACATTTCAGTTTAAAAAAAAAAGAAAAAAAAAAAAAAGTTAAAACAAAATGATAAATTACAAATGAAGATAACCTTCAACAACATGTTTTCTCTAACCCTTTTGTGATATAGCATGGCTGACCAAATCAATGGTCATCGTGGGCCCCAGTTTGGTCATCTCTGCTTTAAGCTATGTGTGTATACAGAAACTGACTTAAAAAAAAAAAAAGAATCTGGCTTGAAAGAAAGGTGCAACACTTACTTGTAGAAAAATAAACTTAAACTTTGATTAAAAACATATATACAAACTATATATATACAAACTATATATATATTATTTTATTTTTTTAATCAACCTAACCTTAAAACCTGGGTAAAATGTGAAAACTAACCCAGGCCTCCCATTTAAACCACATACATTCATACTTTTAAGTGCATTATGCATCAGATTATGCTCAGATCTGAGGTGATGTGTCGCAGTACGTGCTAGAAATCAGCTAAGATTTGCAGCTTCTTACTGGCCCTGTTTTCTTTGAGCTGTAGAATTAGTCATCTCGGCAAAATCTGATTAGTTACACTGACAATACGTTGATGTGGAAATTACTTTTTTGTGCATATCATTAAAGAATAATCGATATGATGGATGCGATGAAGGCCGGAGCTATTTATTGCAGCTGAGCAGAGGCCACGCGGGGCGTCTTTGCCTGGCATCTCCCTCATAATGAGCGTTTAATTTGTCTAAAAGACAAAAACATCGGTGCGGGGTCAGAGAGGCCCGGCTGTGGTTCTGCGTTTTCTCTCTCTACCCGTGTCTGCAGGACCGCCCCCAGCTTGTTCCAGCCCGTGACTTAATTACCTGAAAATAAATTGGCTCATGAGTATATGTGAGCTGCACTTCAAGACGAGACCTCCTCACATTCCATGTCTTAATGCTCTCATTATCCGAAGGGATTTGAATTCTGGGCAGAGCCATAGAGGGAAGAGAGAGAGATCGAACCTCCGTTTCCTGGTGGCTTCTGAGAAGCTTCAAAGATTTAACGGTCAAATAATTAACTGACCTTAGCTTTACATGTTGAAGGTCTTTGTTAATAATGGCCAGTCACTTTATGAAACTGTACAAGAAAGAGACTTTCTGTGGCCAGAAACTGGAGATTTGAAGAAGTGTTCATATAGATATACTTGCAATATTTCATAAGTTTAAGAGCCAGACAACAGGAACACAACAACTTCAACAGGAGGAAAAGATACCAAGTTAAGCTGCAACACTTGACTGCTGTGATTTACTGCTTGTTATTCAACACTGAATAAAAAAAGAAGAAAAATATCTGTATTTTTCCTGCTTTAAAGTTGCTACATGTAATTTTTTGACTATACTAAAGCATACATTTGCAGTTATTTAGGAAACATCCTAAGTTCACATGCTTGTTTCTCTGAAAAACAATGCTACAGCCAGTTATTCTACTTTGAAATGTGTGTTCCGTGTCATAATGTCTGTTTTTGTTTTGGTCTGTGTGATTCCGCCCACTGCGATTTTACCCAATAGTATTTTGGCACCCCGGGATACCAGTTGGTGGAAAACAGCATATCGCAGCCATGGAAGTCAGCAAACAAACAGGGTCAGAGATCGCAGATTCTATCTGACCTAAAAAGCCTCAGCATTCATCGAAAAAGTTCCATGACCAGAGGAATATTAAAACACAGATAAATCAGCTCATCAGCTTACAGTGCAAGACTTGTTGCCTAACATTGTCAGTTGTGCTCATTCCTTGTTGCATCTGGCAACCCGTGAGTGTCGAGTCTGAGGAGGAGTCGTCAATAGAAATACGCTCTCCAATATTTGGGATTTGAACTGCAGTAACCATTTCAAATGTTAGCGGTCAATATTACATACTTCACCTTTAAGTAAATTTGAATCGTTTTGAGGATGATTGGAAATTTGTCCCCAGAAAATAAGACAAAAGTTCTGATTAAGAAAATTATTACTAATTATTACTATTGTTTTTTTTTTGTTTTTTTTTTTACATTTAACCTTCATGTTGTGTTCAGGTCATTTTGATTTTGATTTTCTTATTCCTGAAAATGCAACTTACACTGCTGCTCACACAGATATAACAACTTGCCAAAAAAATGTTAATTTTTATATTTTTGGGGGGATTTTTCTCCCAGTTTTTTTCCCCTATGATTGGTTGTATACCTCATCGGCCTGATGAGATTATTTTTGGTGATGTTCACTCAAAAACTGAGGTGCATATAAGCTCAATTAAAGAGGCCTACAAGCACATGCAAGACTGTACAAACTGACTCTGTACTCTGAAAACTGACTTCTTTGGGCACGGAATTCAGTCCAAAATCTTCCACAAACAAAGAGAAGAGGATCTGAACATGAATTTATGAGAGAATTCTAGAAGCTGCAGGCATTTTAACCAGTTAAACCAGTAGGCCAGTTAAACCTAAGAGATAAAATAACTTTTAGGCACACTAGATTCAATTAACATGAATGCCCAACACAAACCAATGAAAGACCTGAGAATATTGGTATTATTCTGATGAAGCTGGAAACTGTGTTCTAAACCTCATGCTGTGTAGGAAGTTTGAATTTATTTCTCAGATACAGAGGAAGCAGATATTACTTTTTGACTCCATTACAAAGATTAATTGCATTGAAGGTGGGATTTTGTGTCCCAGAGTTCAACGTATGACATTTAAAACCAACAGGGGACTGAACTTCATTAAAAAGATTTATTACAACGAATCTGGTATAACATTTCTAAAACCATCCCTTATTAACTCTGTTTTAAAAAGTAAATTGAATTAAGTGCCATGTTATTCTTTGTAATTATGACATACATTCTGCTCTTTACCAAGACCAGGGACCCTGGTGCTCCGGGGTAAAATTAGAGTACACATGACATACGTATCAGCTGAGTTTATGAAACAAACCAGTTACCGTGAGACAATTCACACACACAGTAGGTCCAATGCAAAATCCACTTCTGCCATTCACCCATTCAATATCCAATAAATACCTAAATCTTCACACCCCATACTTTCTCAACCTATAATTTACTCAATTAGAAATACTCAAACAAGGTGGTTTAACATATTTTTGTGTGTATACCGCATGTAAAGCAGGAAACATTTACTCAATCTAGTGCTTTAATTTGATTGGCTAGCATTAGACAATTTCCAGAAATCACTGCACAGATCTGCATCAGCCTATCAAAACAAAGTTGTGTTTACAAGTTTTTGAGGAAGAACTAATGACTGGATTTTCCAAAGTTTTGAAAGATACTCAGAATTTAGTTTGAGCCACTTAGGAGCAACTAAACTAGATATCCATGAGCAGAATCAAGTTATGGCTGTGAAATAATCAATATATATTACCTTTTGAGAAAAAAAATTGTATTACATCTACATACATTTCTGAGTGCAAAATTTTCAGCAGAGTCAAATGCAAACATAGAATGCTGTGCTTTTATTTGAATAAATAATTTTTTTTCTACTGGGATCTATTCAGTGTGAGAACCCCTGAAGGAGCATTGGGCCTTTTATTGTTTCAAGGCAGTAAGTTATAATCAAAGCACAAACAGATTCAATTCTTAAAAGGTGTCCTGGGACATGCAATAAATACGAAGTTCATTACAGTACACAATGTTTAATGTTACGCAGATGGCCTCCAGCTTCGCCGTTCAACCCTTGAGGCAGTCGCTTTGGCTTTTGTCTGTATTCATTTGTCAGTGCTTGCCGCAACACCAATACAAAATGTATCCTTGAAGTGTGGCAGCTAAATTAACTTATGTTCCCATGGTGGTAATCGATAGCATGTATCCCACAGAAATAGTGGTGATTAATATCCTGTGAACTGTTCTGAACTTCATACAGTTTGAATTTTATGTAATAGCACTCGGTAAATGTTGTTTACTGCCCCCTAACAAAATCTAATGGCGACGCGAGAAACATTCCGTCGTTATCCTTGAGAGCGATCCAGATTATAATATATCTGTGCGGGGATTTTACGTTTCCATTGTTAGCAACATTTTCTTGATTTGTGTGTGGAGTCATATTGTGCCTTGCTTTCTAATTGTGAAATTACAGCCTAGGAAGATTGTCAAAATTTCTCAGTGCCTTCAATTGGTATTCAGTAAAGGAGTCTAAACTGTGTGACAGGAATATATCAGAACTCTTGCAAGCCTACACGGAGCATGATTTCCCTAACAGATATCTCAAGCATCTGAAGTCAAAGGTGGTTGAGACATCTGACACAAGTGATGTGGAGAATCCAAAATAATGACATGCAGTAAGTTTTAACAATCGCATTTAAAGAAATATTGCAGGTTCAAAATTTTGTTTAATCAGAATTTGTGGCATAAAACATTAAATAAATCGAAAATGTCAGGAAAAAAAAGAAAAAAAAAAAGGAAGGTTTCACTTCGTTACAAAGGAAATAATTTGATTTTAAAATAGTACTTACATCAACTTTTCTATTAAAATTTGTTTATTATTTGAAACTTTAAATAATACATTTAAAACAAAATTTCTACAGTTGTTTTAGGGTTTTAATGATTATGGAGTTCTACTGTCATGTCAACAAAGTTGTTAAATTAGATATAAAAATTACAAAACGTATAAAAATTAATTTCCACACTAATAACATGTTAACAGATTTTGTGTCTGTTAGGGGTGGGCGATATGACCAAAATCATAATCATGATATGAATCATTTTATTTCACAGTAGTGATATATATCACAATATAGTTATTTTTACTTTAAATAAGGTCTTTATGATATCAAATGTTTTGATACCACAGAAATTTCATAATTCTTGTCACCAATGTCACAAAAAACTAATACTAGACTAAATTTATAATTAAAAAAAAAAAGAAAAGCTCACTGAAGACACCTAAACAGTCAATGATGAAATAAAAATAAGTAATTACAAGCAATATGACAAAAAAAACTACAGTAGAACAAATAAGAAATGCTGCATACACTGTATAACGTAATCAAATGAATAAAAACACTGCATATTCTTCTCTGTGTGAATTAAATATATATTTCTAATATATATAATTTTAGACTGCTGTCACTTTAAGAGCTGCCCAGATCCAATATACTGTTACACAGGTGCTTTCTTTCTTCTGACATATAAACGTGTGTATTGAACCATTCAACGCCTAGAAAGCAGCAAAAATAACTCTGTTCAATACTCCCACGCTCTGTGATCACCGTCTTCACGTGCGTGCGTCTCTCAGACAGCGTGCACATATAGCGAATGATTTCTCTTTCGCTGCTGATTGCATTTCAACGGATTAAAACCACTTGTTTTTAAACCGCAATGCTTAAAAACAGGTTCCAACGATAAGTTTTCATGACCACATAACAAAGCAACGTCACATGAGCGAGACAATTTATGAATTAGAATTATTCACGTTCATTATAAGTGTGGTAATCAACGTTGTCTCCAATGCTGTTGGTTGAGTCAAACTACTATTTGCAGAATATGCAACAACAACAACAACAAAAATGTAAACATGCCGCAGTCAAAATGTAGTTGGCTGGTTAAAATTTTTTTTTAAAAAATCACAAAGTCTCAGGGGCCATTCACATTGACTGCGTTGAAAACCGCAAACAGAATGAGGAAAAAATACAAGGTCTTAAGATGTGCAGTGTTTTTAGAAAGCCGTATCATGTATGAGATGCTGCAAATTACGCAAGACACGAGCACAGTGGTCCATCCAGAGTCAAAGTCTATTTAGCACGTGTTTGCACAGAAAAATGGAAAACTAGCGCAGTGGAATGAAAAAACGTGTTTTGTGTGAACCAGCACTTATACTAAATAGAGGCATATTTACCGTTTTATTCAGAAAATTTTTAACAAATCACAGCCCTCTCCTCAAATAGCCCTCAAATAACTTTTCAAAGAAGAATTTACTCATTTACTCAAATTTGTGCAGTGTTAGTCGAGGAAAAAAAGCATGTACTGTCCCAAACCCTCCAGTAACCCACATTCAAACCGTTTCTTTGAGTGCTACATCAGAGCAGCAAGCCTAACACTTTAAAGCTTAGGACAAGCAAAAAGCCTGAGGCAACATTTTCATTGCAGGTACTCCCAAGCGATTCAATATCCAGAGCAGCTGGCCAAATACTGTAGTAAATTACTCTATTTCCTTCTCCTCTTCTTTTTTTTTACCTTGGAATGAATATAAAGCCAGATATCCAATAAATATTCAGACGACCCTGATGAGAGCAATGTCAATCCATGACAGCGTTCTTTCAAGAGCTCATAACGTCTCTCCGTTCCTGCCGCTGCCGTGATCCTGGAAGACCCCTCGGAGGTTAGCTGCAAGAAAGTGACTCAGTGAAGTTTCAAGGTGAGGCCGTTGTCAAGGCATCAGGTCTCTTATTAGTTTCTGAGCTGAGGCGCCTTATTAGGTATTCTGGAGAGAACCATCTTCTCCAAGAATTTTAATTAGTGTGACTTTAACAAAAGAGCAAGGATTCTGCCATCTGCCTATACCATAACAAGAATTCCTTACTAATTAAAACACCTAATAATACGTAACGAGAGGAATTATATTAGGGATTTCACCATGTGAAAATCACAAGATCATTTTATTTTATTCGTGCAGACACTACAACTGCAGCACAAAGACAGTGTTAGACACTATTTTGTATGTGGATGTTTCTACAACTGTGAGCACTTTTGGCCCTGTGGAGAAAACCTCCACTGTGGAGTTTCCTCCAATTGGTTTAATTTGTCTACTTATTTGTCCAGCTGTGAAAACACATGCATCACAGAAGTAATTTTTCAAAATAAAACAATAAAATACTAATCTATCCATAAATGGCATGTAAAAAGATGCAAAAATGAATGCAATAAAATGTACAAATAAAATACAAATTTATCCATAAAGGGCATTTAAAAAGTTGCAAATATGAATGCAACAAAATAAAAATGCAAAAATAAAACAAAATAAAATACTAATCTATACATAAAAGGGCTTTTAAAAAGTGGCAAATATAAATGCAGTAAAATAAAGTAAAAAAATACTCATCTAAAAATAAAGGGCATTTAAAAAGCAGCAAATATGAATGAGGGCATTAAAATAAATGTAAAAAATAAAATACAAATCTATACATAAATCTATACATAAGTTGCAAAATATGAATGCAATAAAATAAAAACCAAACATAAAACAAAACAAAACACATCAAGGCTTTTCAAAAGTAGAAAATATATGCAATAAAATAAAGTAAAACAAAATACAATGGAATACTAATCTAAAAATAAAAGGCATTTATTTTACAGCAAATATGAATGAAGGCAATAAAATAAATGTAAAAAAAAATGGATATAAAATAAAATATCAATCTATACATAAAGGGCATTCATAAAGTAACAAATATGAATAAATACAATAAAATAAAAATGTAAATATAATGAATGCATGGTAAACTATAAAAAAAAATATTAAAAATAAAAAAACTATCATATTAGTTAGAAAAAGTTATTTTGTTTGCTCTTTTTAATTATGCATTAGATTTCCGGTGTGTGAAAATATAATCTAGTAATCCAAGAAAAAGTAGGAGCATCCACGTACAGTACAACGAACCTGAAACCAACAACCCATTAGTGACAGGAATCTGAAGTAGAGGGGTTTAATTCAGCCTCAGACCTCCAGTGAGCCCTCGCTTTACTTCTGTGGGAAGGAGCCTGTGCAGGCATTAATTGATTGTTAAAAAGAATCGAGGGGCAGTGTGGGTCTCAATACTGTTATGCCTGAAAGATAATTTGCTAAAAATGAATTTGTCACAAAGCTCTGGATCGTCTTATCTGGTCTGTCACGATAAGAAAAGTAGGGTGCGTAACAGTAGAGGCACATTAGCGTTGGCACGGTCATCACAATGAGGCTCAATGACACGGGTATTTTTCAACTCTCAAGGGAGTGTAGCATATTAAACCATCACTTATTAAGATATCATCGTAAGTAGGAGGCTCACACCGGTACTGCATGTAAAACTCAATATGCAATACGTTAAATGGTAGGATATACTATACTCTAATCTGCTCCGTCAGGATATTTAAAGCCTAGAAAGCTCACAATGGACCCTTTCAAGCAGTTCTTATCTTCCCAGTACCGACAGTTCCTCTGTTCTACTTGAGCGTTCTGTTCCCACAGCAAATCCAGACACCTAGAGACCTAAAGCTCTTGAGCTCGCATTGTGGTAAGACCCATCACATCAGTAACACCATTAGAAAGAATGAAAATGCAGTGTGACGAGCCTTGATGCTCGCTCTACTGGGTTTCCAGATGTGGTATGAAGTACCAGTCTGCTCTCCATCCATTAAGGATGTCACAAATGAAAACTAAAGTCACACAGTCAACAACAGAGGCGTAAAAAAGTAGTGAGAAATTAGTAACACTTTATAATAAGGTTCTATATTTTAGGATTAGTTAAATGTAGTAGACATCAAACGAACAATGAACAATATTTTGCATTAATATTGTCTAATGCAAAGAATTATATGAAGCATTAACATTGGTTAATCCTAACTTCTGTTTATACTGAAACATTTAACGTATTAATTAACATGAATATATTTGAGACAGAAATAAAGAATGATCAATCAAGAATCAATTTAGAAATAGCATTAACCTAGATATAAAATTTTGTAAAAAAAAAAATAAAAAAAATAATATATATATATATATATATATATATATATATATATATATATATATATATATATAGCTAACCAATCAGAGCCCATCGTGTATTTCTGAGTGAGGGCCTTCACAGAAAAAGAAAATGATCGACACGTTTATCGGAGAAGGGACAGAGCGGTGTGGAATAAAGGTAAATTATGTGAAAAATAAGGGTTTTTTTTTTTTTTTTTTTTAAACAAACAAAGCATTAACACGTTATACTGCACACAATAAACACAATCAACCTTAGAAAACCACCCCTTTAAGTATATGTTTAATACATTTCAATTTTACCATCTTTCCATGAATTATATAAGTGATCATTAAGAAAATACATCTTTTATATTTATTCAGAGGGCGTGTACTCATTTATGCTGTGCACTGTGTATGTATATATATATATATATATGTATATGTGTGTGTGTGTGTGTGTGTGTGTGTGTGTGTGTGTGTGTGTGTGTATTCATTGTTTATTCATATTCATACCTTAACAAACCGAATCCCTTATTTTGAACTGTAACCAAGAAACTATGTTTAAGTATGGATACGGTATCAAAACAATACTCATCTAAAAGTCGAAGTATCTAGCCAAAAAGTAAAAAAAAAAAAAAATGTTTACACATTTTATTGTGCAATTTACAATAAGGTTCAATAGTTTTAGGTTTAAATAGTTCGTTTTTAGTATTTATTTATTCATATATTTTATTTTTCCATGTTTTTCCATACTGCATTAACTTATAGTAACATTATTGTAAATTATTGTAAAAAAAAAAAAAATAAAAAAAAAAGTATTTAAAAGTAAATGTTTTACTTAGCTCTTGAAATTAACCGATTAAAACAGAGTTTAGGGAAAAAAAAAAGTTTCTCATTAAACAAATTAGTTTAATCACAATTTAAGGCTCAAAAATAAGTCTCTAAGATATACAATTAAAACGTGTTATGAACCCTGTTAACCTGGAATTGTGAAATAGAGCAAAATAAATAAATACATCAATACATTAATCAGCAGCTACTGTTAAATACAGACTCACCACAGACTGTATTCACACTTTGATCAAGTTTCTCCATATTATGCAACAATATCTACAATTAAAACATTGCTTAAGGTCAAAGGCTGTGGTGTTGTGACTGATGAGATGATTCTTTACAAAGACCAATGATCACAGTCGTTTGCTAATACAATTTACAATAAATGGATGTTATTGGCTTAAAAAGTTCAACTGGGGGCATAATTTGATTGGTTTGTAAGCTCACTAAGATGGATAAAAAGAGGAAAGAAGCCATGATGAAATGCTTAATATGTACTTTGAACTAAAACGATGAAAGAAATGCATGAATGTAATTGCCTGTAAGTATTCAAGTATTCAAATGTCATATAAATTCTTCAAAAAGTATTAGTAATGAAGTATAAATACTTTACACCCCTGGTCAACGCCTTGCATCTGCATCTGGTTGAAGGACTTCCAAATGGGAACCACTGTGAAGATGTATTCAAATGAGGTCAGAATACATATTGGCTGATTTCTGCTGAGGCCTCTAATATAATGTCAGGAAGATGGAGAGAACAATGTTGCCTCAATGGGAGGTTGGGAATTTTAAGAGGGTGGCTTACAATATGAAATACATCCCAGAGGATTTCAGAGCTCACAGGAGGAAAATTACAGCTATAAGACCCAACCTGTTTTGGGTTTCAATGATCCAGACTGAGGGAAAGCAACGTGCTTGGCTGTAATTGTGTGGTAAAAGGAATCGCCGTTCAACTATGGGTCCGTTACACTTAATGAACCAGGTGCATATTTGTGTGTATTCCTGTATGTGTGTACTGTATGTTGAACCATGAGCTGGAATGAAAGTATTCTCTGCTCTACCATGACTATAGCGGCATTTATTTTTGGCTTACGGTCACAGTCCCCTTAAACACTGTATACAAATGAGCATTTCACTTTAAAGGAACAGTCCATGCAAAATGAAAAATCAGTCTTCATTTACTTATCCTCATGTTGTTTCAAACTCGTATGACCTTCTTTCATTAGCAGAACACAAATGAGAACATTTGAAAACGTGCTTTTTTGCATGCTTTTAAATTAAATGGGAACTGAAGCTGGCAAGCTTCAAAAAGGATTCCATAAAATGGTTCCATACGACTCATGCACTATATTCCAAGTCTTCTGAAGCCATATAATAGCTTTGTTTAAAAATAGACTGACATCTGAATCATTATTTACTGAAAATCTTGTCATCCATCCTAGCTCTCTTTGGGATTCATGAAATAAACAGCAGATGTCTAATTTGTGAATAAAACATTCATTTGAGTTGGATCTTTTCAATGAATCAGACAGACTGTAAGCAACATCAGGGATTCTGCTGATATTGATCAGGAACAGCCAATTCAAGAGGATCAAAAGTGATTTTCTGACTGAATTGCGTACACATGAATCACAAAATTGATCTGAATGATCTGTTCAGAAATCAGACTGATCAGGTTCTCGAAATGTGACTCATTGACTCTAGGTTCAGTGGTTAACAGCTTACTGGAACAGCAGACCTTCAGAAACTATTTATTCAAATTTCAACTATTACATGGCTTCAGAAGACTTGTAATATATAGCACACATTTTTATGATACACTCTTAAAATGTAAGATTCTTAATTAAGAAGAAAGTGCCATTAAGAACCTTTAATATTCATGGAACTTTCCATTGCACAAAGAGTTTTTTATAGTAGAAAAAGGTTCTTTAGATTATTAAAATGTTCTTCAAAGTAAGAAAAACATGGTTCTTTAAAGAACTGTTCAACTGAAATATTTTAAGAAGAACCAAAAATAGCTCTTCTATGGAATCACTGTGAAACCCCACCTATGGAACCTTTATTTTTAAGAGTGTACTTTGATGCTTTTGCTTTGTTTTTTGAAACATCAAAGCTTCAGTCATTGTTCACTGTGATTTTATACAAAACAGCGACCAGAACTTTATACAAAAACCCTTCTTTTGTGTCCCGTGGATGAATAGAAGTCATACAGCTTTGCAACGACACGAGGGTGAGTAAATGATGTCAATTCTCTGGGTGAACTATAAAAGTCACTGTACCTTTCCACATTATCCACAAATCAAATGCAAACGCATGTCTGACTTTGTAGATGCATCTTTTTTCACAGAACAAAGTCTCAGACTGCATGTGACCAGATTAGTGAGAGTGTGAAGTGACGTACAGCCAGTGTTAAGTAGTCCAGATCATGCTCGGTAGGGAGGCGGACTCGCTCCTGGGGACATGCCGAACCTTGCTGTAGCTGCCATAGCTGCTCTGCTATTATTAACTCCCAACATGCATCTGGGCAAATATTCATGGAGATCAATGTCATCACAAAGACAAAGCAGGCGAGAGAACATGCCAGGAATGATTCATCCTTAGCTTGGGAAATGGTGCCAATGTTTAAGCCCTGTTAGCCCATGCTAGCTCACAAACAGCCTGGACAGACTATGGGCAACAGCTCCAGAGAAGAGTCAGCAACCTCTCTCCAGACATTCATCTGCTGTTAGATATCCAGCCATAATAATTATTATGCGATGCTTACAGACACACACAGTATTTGAGACCTTTTATAACTGTATTGAAGCAGAATATTTCAGCATCATATCACATGGCACTGCTTGTACTGTAAGTCTATTACTTACACCAGGTAAACCAGGTAAAATTCATCAAGTCTGATTAATTAGAGAAGTAAAAGCACACCTTTCCTCAATAAACCACACAATTTGAGCTATCATTCATGTCTGTAGCACAAACAATTGTCTTAGTATGAGTAACTGCCTGAGCAAACACTGCGACCAAGGTCTCCTCTGGCTGCCATGGTCATTATATTTTAATGTTAAAAAATGCAACTATGGGTTTTGAAAACATGATTTTAGAGATCGGACTATTTTGAAGTAAGTATTCTGTTTTATATTTCACTCACTGGAAACTGCTCGCAAGATGTCAACACAGTTTTTGGAAATTTTCCCAAAGAACCTTTGGGACCAATTGCGGCATGATTTCAAATTCAACTTAATCAAATGTATTTATTTTTCCCATTTGCTAGGGCTTTGAGATAGAGATAAGATAAACTGCAGGGGCGCTTGCTAAAACTCTGTGCACCAAACAGATTCCAGACTTTTATTTGTAAATTTTTGATCTGTCAAATGGGTTTTGAAGTGAGTCAAAATCAGAAGAAAAAAAAAATATATATATATGTTCAATTGTGGAAAACTGCTCTGATCCCAACAATATAACTTGTGCTGCATACTAAGCTGGAAGGAAGTATAAAGTCTTGTAAATGGACTCCACTTAGAGTCCAACCTCTGTGTATGTGTGTGTGTGTGTTTGTTTGTTTTTTTTAATGCTTCTTACCGGGGTTGTTATAATTTCTGAATTGAAGAATTGGTGCTGATCGACTTCATGAATATGATATGAATTCAACTGACCAAACCCCACAGAAACTGGAATTTGAGCTGAAATTAAAGAATGATATGTTTTTTTATACTTCCATTCAGCAAGGACACATAAAACTGATCAAAAGTGTCAGTAAAGACTTTTATGTTATTATAAAAATGAATAAATGCTGTTCTTTTGAATTTTCTATTCATCAAAGAATCCTAAAAAAAATGTAGGCCTATCACTTTTACGCAAAAACAGTTTTTAACATTAATAATAATAAATGTTTCTTGAGCTCCAAATCAACATATGCAAATGATTTTCACAAGAATATATTACATTTTAAAATATATTAAAATAGAAAAAATTAATAATATTTCACATAATACAGTTTATACTATAGTTTTGCTCAAATTAATGCAGCATTGGTGAGCATAAGAGACTTCTTTCAGCTTTTGAATGGTAGCATAAATGCAAAAAAAAAAAAAAAAAAGAAAGAAAGAAAAAAAAAAGTGCTCTTTCACCCTGGCTGTAAACTATTAAACTTTGTGCTTGTCTAGTTAAAATACTGTTGAATATATATGAATTAATTTTAATTTCAAATTATTTTCTATTCAAATATTTATTCCTACTTTCTTTCAATACATGCAATATCAATTCTGCATTCTCTGGCTTCCTCAGTTCAAACTGAATACAAACTTAGTAAATGAATTGGAATTTAAATACAGTGGATGCTCAGCCCAGGTCTGTTTGCCAGATGCTTCTTAGTAGTGGTTGTTTTTAGGGGGAAATGCTTATTTTTGATAGGCATACCTCCACAATCTTTAACCCTAAGAGCTCTGCATATGAATAAGATGTGTGCTGTTAGAGAAGATTTCCAACTGACCGCAGCATAATCTGTGTGTTTTCTCTTAACCATCTTTTCCACTGTTGTATCATTACTCTTATCCTTTCTATTGTCTAGCCTTTCAGCGGTTACTTGTAAGTAGCTAACAGCTCACATGGAAAGGTGTGAAAATTGTACTGCAAATTGAACCATCAAACATCACAGCAAAGAAGAAAACTGGATGAAAAGAAAAGCCTATGCCTGATAACCCTTTGAAAACATCGTCTATCACATTAGGAGGAAAAGTTTCATTTCAGAATCCATTGGTTTATGTGGTTACAGTTCACTCTCCAAAGGTTGAGCTCAGGTTCAGTGGATGATTCTACCGAGGCTCGGAGAGGCCTCCTTTACGCCCCTATTGATCCATAAGAAAGAGGAATTGGACTCAAAGCATCGAGAATCCTTTTGAAGGTTTGTTGATCAGTTTCTGCTTAACCTCTACTATAACAGACAGCACTCATAAAAGATAAAAGAACCTTATCATTTCTCTCTCACCCTGGAAGAAGAATCAGCTATTACTCTTTACAGCATTTTGGTAAGGAATTTAGCTAATACTGTTACAAATAAGCTGACAATGACTGACAATGAATGAAGAATAGATAACAGTTTCACTGGCCAACAGACAGGTACCTAAAAATGAAAGCGTAATCAGTTATTAGAGCTGTATGCGTTAATATTGACCTGTGTAGTCCAATTCACAAACTAATGACTTTTAAAATGGTTATTTAGTGAAACAAAACATTCAGCACAACCAGTGTAGTTTAAATAATGAACAAATGACTCTCATAAAATGATTCATTAGGGAATCAAAAACAAAACAGATCAACCAGTATAGTCTGATTCACAAACAAATGACTCTTTCAAACCAGTTCTTTACTGAATCACAACAAATGCAGTCATAATTCACAAATCCTTTCAAAAAATCCTGTGGAATTACAAAACAGGTAATAGGTAAGCAAAACAATATGTCTAAACACATACAACCAAATATTACAATATTATTATAACCTTTTAATCATCTCTGATTGAAAACTTGATTGACGTGCGGATGGGTTTATGCCATTTCAGCAATGATATTGAGTAGATTTATTTTATGTCAAGTCTCACACGTTAGCTAGACAAGAATGAAAATAAGTCAACGTTTCTGTGTAACAGAGGAGGTTTACACAGAGCTCCAAGCCTGTGACTAAAAAGGCAATTGAATATTTCAGGAAGTTAAATATGTCAGACAGCAGACAGTTCATCATTTTGTCTATGCTGGCGTGTTTCTGGGATATGAAGATATATCTATGAGCCATAATGCTCAAACAAACGGATGTTAAATATAGAATTGTAAATGACTGCATGGAGAAAAACAGCTCTTTAAATAATTTATTGATATATTTCGAGCTCCTCATTCCCAAAGACAGAACAAATCCCGTTTCCTTCCAGATTTAGAGGTGGAGACAAAAGATGATGGTTACTAATGCCTGTGCCATTTTTGGGTTTTACTGCATAATGAAAATAGTCTTGTGATGTTTGACAAAAATTTCTTGTAACAAGTGACTGGCTAGGATTATAAGTAAATTAAGCAAATCATATCATCATATCAATCAGCATATTAGAATAATTTCTGAAGGATCATGTGACACTGAAGACTGGAGTAATGTTGCTGAAAATTCAGCTTTGCATCACATGAATAAATTAGATTTTAATGTATATTAAAATAGAAAAATTTTATTTTACATCGTAATAATATTTCACAATATTAAATTTTTTCCTGTATTTTTGATCAAATAAATGCAGCCTTGATGAGCATAAGAAACTCCTTTAAAAAAAATGTAAAATCATTCTGATCCCAAACTTTTGTCTGTTTGTTCTTTTTTATTTATTTATTTATTTTTTTTATAGACTACTTGGCAGTTGTCATGTCATCTATTTAACTGAATTATAATTTTGAATCGGCTGACAGCCAATTTTTAAGAAAGCTGAGTCTGAATGAGCTATGAGGGCTTTTTGGAGGTAATTCAGGTCAGTTCCGTGGGCGAGTGTCTCTAGACAGCTGTAGGTACAGTCTGTTCAGCTCAAAGATCTTAATATCGTGCTGCTCTGCTTCACTAACCACTGCGTCTCAGTTCCACACCAGAGCACACCACAGGTATGTCCACTTTATATATGAATTTCCACCTGCAGTGAAGGAAGAGGAAGAATGAGGTGAACTTCTGTGCTCTGTCTGTGTCCAACTTCGGTAATGAATCTAGACTCCCCACAGCTACCCGAGCAGTTCTTAATAGGCCTGCACACGGAGGCCGAGCGGAGCTAGGTGGGAATTACGTGGGATCACACCCTCCGGAGACAGACGCAGCCCCCCTCCTCATTCGGCATTCTCTCCCTGCATAGTTCTGCCTCAATTACAGCCATCTACACCGACAGGACACCTGCTGGCCTGTCATTTGACTGGCTACATTTAGAACAGACGATCATAAGGCGCTGTCTCCATTTGTGGACAAGTAAAACTTCATAAGGATGGCATAAGAATGGACTATATCAATCACAGATGCCTGGATTATTGTTAACTCACAATTTCTGAGCCATGAAGCTGCAAAAGATTGTTTCCAGACAGGTTTCCCGAACACCCCCCCCCACCACCAACCCCCATATGTTGCAATGTCAGACTCATGATTCTCAAACAACATTGTTTACACAGTTTCAGCAAAACCAACTGGATTTCAGTTAAGTAAGATAAGTAGGTACTGAGAAAACAAGCACAAGCTGCCTGCATGTCAGCACCACCCATTTCTGTCTCTCAGAAGAAAATATGGACATGTACTAGAGTCTGTCTTTTCGGAAATATGATGTTTATATTCACTTCAGAGAAATCAAATGAAAAGAAACACATTTGGACGTACAGTAAATCTACACAGTTATGTAATCGTGACAGCAGTCTGCATGACATCAGACATCTGACATTTTTAACATCCTGAAATATTCAATTGCTGTTGTAGTCACAGGCTGTCTTGGAGCTCTGTGTAAACCTCTTTTATAGCATAGAACTGTCGACTTATTCTTGCTTAGTGAATGCGACAAAATAAAGCCTTGACAAATAAACCTATAAAATATGAATGCCTGTATGGGATTATCTCATTTATATGTCTAAAAACGTCACAATCAAGACTACCATTAAAGTATTATACTAACAATTAATATTAAAACAATAATATGCTAACTGGTTAGAATTTTAGGGGAGAAATAATGTGTTCTTTATGTGCATTATACACTTACATTTCCAAACCAGCAAACTCAAGACATAATAATAATAATAATAATAATAATTATTATATACAATATTATTGTCATTTTTAATAATATTTTATAATAAAATATTACAGTAGTAGTAGTAGTTGAGGTAGTAATAAAATATAATATTAATGCTTATACAGTACTTACAAAAGTATATTTAAAGAAATTAATATTTATACAGAATATATACAGGTGCATCTCAATAAATTAGAATGTCGTGAAAAAGTTTATTATTTCAGTAATTCAACTCAAATTGTGAAACTCGTGTATTAAATAAGTTCAATGCACACAGACTGAAGTAGTTTAAGTCTTTGGTTCTTTTAATTGTGATGATTTTGGCTCACATTTAACAAAAACCCACCAATTCATAGGGTTGGGTACCAAACTCGGTACTTTTAAAGGGTAACGACCGAATTGCGTCGGTACTACCGAGTATCGATTCACATTAAATAAATCGGTACCACATTTCGGTACCTGAGAACGCATCTGATCGCGTATGTTACACAGAGAGAGAGAGAGAGAGAGAGAGAGAGAGAGAGAGAGAGAGAGAGAGACACCCTGTGACGTGATGTCACCACTGCAACTCGTTCAAACACAGGGCAAACCGAAATGTTCTGAAGTGTGGTTACATTTCTAGGGCCACGTGGTTTCCGCAAAAAACACGGACGAGATCACGGAGTTCATTCATAAAAACGGAATTTACTCTATAGCGCGGAATGCCACGGAATTTGTCTTTTTTTAGATTAATAAATCGAAAGTAGGTCTGTCACTTAATTAGAATCGCAATCTAGACTAGTGTCTGTGAATATTAAACGCAAAAAGACGGTTTAAATATGAATCCTGCATGTTCCGCTTGCCTCAAGAATGGCTGAGACGTGGTTTTGTTTACATAACATAAGCAGGAGTGCAAAAGCACCTGTTTGGCAATATTTTGGATTTTGAAAAGCCTGTTGACTTTTGCCGTTTATCTAAGGTGATTTTGGAAGTATTTTTTTTTTTTTACATTTGTTTCTTTTATATTTAGTTCCACAATGTTAGCCGCTTTTTACTTTAAACTTTGTGTATTTTATTTTACATCAACATGTATGCCGTGCCTCCAAGCTTTCTTATTCGTTTTGCAAATAGGCTAAATGTTCTGTATTTATTTGGCTCCACAGTGTTTGCTGATTTTCAGTTTTGTATACCTACTAGGGATGCCAATTTTCGATCATTTCCATGATTGATCGTCGTTTAAATTAACGATCAATAAATCGATTAATAGTTAACCTTAATACTGCGAAATGCGTCTTATTGCAGTGGCATGTATTCACCGGCATGATAGGATGTGCAAATGCCACTCAAAATGCAGGCTTTCTCACCCGAATGACAGTGGTTTTAGTCTAAATAAAAGGCTAGTAGCAGGACTGTAAAATGAATAGATGTGATTATGATCATTTGATAAAATGAAGATAGCGTGCCATGGATCATTTTACTTGGCTGTTTCAGATCCCGTAATGGAGACGGCTGAACGTGCCTCTTTAAATGGTTTCATTGTACTCGTTGTTGCATTTTAAAACACAATCGCAATGTTTGCAATTGACATTATTGGCATTTAAATAAAATGATCCCAAACGTAACTGCGGCTCGTGGGGCTGCGCCGTGCGGTCAGAGAACTGCTTCCACCGTAAACACTGCTGCTCACATGAAACATTTTAATGCGAGTATGACACAAGTGAGGTACAAAGCTTTGTTTATAAGAGAAATAATGGGTCAGCAGGCAAATGTTACATCGTGACCTGTACATTTAAAGCCATATGCGGCTTTATGTTCTGTTCTGCCGGTTGGTCACGAATTTCCAGGAATTTTATATTTATTGTTTCTTTTTCCAAATCCTCACTGTCTCACCCTCTAATTTCACGTTTATTTTATTGTCATTCACTTTTAATCAGTTTTCACATCTCTTAGCTACTGTGGTAAACATGCGGGGGAAATGAAAGATTTCGTGGCCATGAAAAGAATTCGTTCCCTATGACTTAATTCGTTCCCTTATTTTAGATAAATCATGGGTTTTCTAGGGAACGTACCCAACCCTACCAATTCACTATCTCAACAAATTAGAATACTTCATAAGACCAATTAAAAAAAAAAAAAAAAAAAAAACATTTTTAGTGAATTGTTGGCCTTCTGGAAAGTATGTTCATTTACTGTATATGTACTCAATACTTGGTAGGGGCTCTTTTTGCTTTAATTACTGCCTCAATTCGGCGTGGCATGGAGGTGATCAGTTTGTGGCACTGCTGAGGTGGTATGGAAGCCCAGGTTTCTTTGACAGTGGCCTTCAGCTCATCTGCATTTTTTGGTCTCTTGTTTCTGATTTTCCTCTTGACAATACCCCATAGATTCTCTATGGGGTTCAGGTCTGGTGAGTTTGCTGGCCAGTCAAGCACACCAACACCATGGTCATTTAACCAACTTTTGGTGCTTTAGCAGTGTGGGCAGGTGCCAAATCCTGCTGGAAAATTAAATCAGCATCTTTAAATAGCTGGTCAGCAGAAGGAAGCATGAAGTGCTCCAAAATTTCTTGGTAAACGGGTGCAGTGACTTTGGTTTTCAAAAAACACAATGGACCAACACCAGCAGATAACATTGCACCCCAAATCATCACAGACTGTGGAAACTTAACACTGGACTTCAAGCAACTTGGGCTATGAGCTTCTCCACCCTTCTTCCAGACTCTAGGAACTTGCTCTCATCTGAAAAGAGGACTTTGGACCACAGGGCAACAGTCCAATTCTTCTTCTCCTTAGCCCAGGTAAGACGCCTCTGACATTGTCTGTGGTTCAGGAGTGGCTTAAAAAGAGGAATACGACAACTGTAGCCAAATTCCTTGACACGTATGTGTGTGGTGGCTCTTGATGCCTTGACCCCAGCCTCAGTCCATTCCTTGTGAAGTTCACACAAATTCTTGAATAGATTTTGCTTGACAATCCTCATAAGGCTGCGGTTCTCTCGGTTGGTTGTGCATCTTTTTCTTCCAGACTTTTTCCTTCCACTAAACTTTCTGTTAACATGCTTGGATACAGCACTCTGTGAACAGCCAGCTTCTTTGGCAATGAATGTTTGTGGCTTACACTCCTTGTGAAGGGTGTCAATGATTGTCTTCTGGACAACTGTCAGATCAGCAGTCTTCCCCATGATTGTGTAGCCTACTGAACCAAACTGAGAGACCATTTTGAAGGCTCAGGAAACCTTTGCAGGTGTTTTGAGTTGATTAGCTGATTGGCATGTCACCATATCTAATTTGAGATAGTGAATTGGTGGGTTTTTGTTAAATGTGAGCCAAAATCATCACAATTAAAAGAACCAAAAGACAAACTACTTCAGTCTGTGTGCATTGAATTTATTTAATACACGAGTTTCACAATTTGAGTTGAATTACTGAAATAAATGAACTTTTCCACGACATTCTAATTTATTGAGATGCACCTGTAGAAATTCATATGACACATTGAATCAATTTAAATGTTAAAATATTTCTATTTCAAATAAAAGCTGTTCTTTTGAGCTTTCATTTCAAAGAATCCTGAAAAAAAATGGATCACAATTGTTTTCAACATTGATAATAAAAATTCCTGAGCATTAAATTAGCATATTAGAATGATTTTCTGAAAGATCATGTGACACAAAAGACTGGAGTAATGATGCTGAAAATTCAGCTTTGCCATCACAGGAATGAATTACATTTTAAAACATATTAAAAAGGAAAACGTTTATTTACAGACCCCAAACTTTTGAACAGCAGTGTACTTTATAAATTATAATGACATTCTATTTAATAATAAATAATAATTATGTGATCATAATAATTATAAAGTTATGTGACTACCATATTACAAGACACTTAATAGACAGCTTTGGAACTTTGCAAGGGCCTTTAATGATATCTGAACTTTATTACAATCTAAACGCTTTTAAAAAATTATTAGTACACAGTGTGGTGCATATTGCTCATTACTCTGCGTGTTTAATTTCCGGCCATTGAATAAGTGTGTATAACTGTAAGTTAATGAGCAGGATATAGTAGAGTGATTTCAGCTGGAGCTCTCTGCCATATCAGGCCGTCTCACAGGATGTGTGCTGTCTGAGTCACCCAATGAATCAGCACAGGTAGCTGTGTGTCTACACTGCAGGGGCTGTTTCATTAGTGCTGGCCATCATACCACTTACTTTCTCTCTCCTTTTTTTCTCTCCCCCCACGGTTTCTCAGTAGTCACCATATGGACCACATGAAACCCAGAGACATGCAAACAGTCCCATATTAACTCCTTTGTACACCACAGCGTAAACACACACACTGACTAACCCAGCCCACATCGAATGACCTTCCAAAATCTCCCGCAAAAATGGTAACGCAATAAAAATAAGTTAATGGAAGTGTAAGGTGATTAAAAACAATCTCTGTGAGAGATTATGAATTAATTACATATGTACGCAGCCTTAGGCTAAAAAATTATGTCCCCCTTCACCTTCATTTGTAGCAGCTAATGTAAGCACTCTCTGCTAGTTAATGCAGAGCGTCAGCTGATATCTTTATATGAGCTGATAGTGGTGGAGTAGGCAGGATTGATATGGCAGTCAGAGAGCAAGGAGAGGTGTCTAATCAGTTTTGTGGCAGGTCCTGATCAATAAACGACAGCGCTTGTTTGCAATGAGGAATGAGGCAGAGCATAATGGAGACAGTATGAAAGGATTAGCTTTCTGACAAAGCGCCACACATAAGTGTAGGGAAAAATTATTCTGCTTCATTTTATAGGGCCTTTTTTTAACATGGTAGTAAGGTAACACACAGGGGTTCTCACTTGTTTTGCCCCACAACCCAGATTTTACACTACATATCAAGTGACGACCTAGCACACCAAAACTTTTTATCATATAAAATATCATTTGGATGGTTCATGACACAAAACACACTGGAATTGGCACAAATATGACCTTGCTGCAAATGAACACACATTAAAATAATCTGTGATGTTTTGTTAATGGATTTTGAGGATGAGGGCATTTCATGCAAACTGTCCATGTTGGCATGTAATTTGGAGCTACAAACAAACAAACAAACAAACAAATAAACAAATAAATAAAGATGTTCTTTTCCCTAGGATTTCATAAAAGATGTCTCTTATGCTTACCAAGGCTATATTTCTTTGCTCAAAATTACAGTAAAAAAATAAAGTCATATTTTAAAATATTATTTCAATTTAATAACTGTTTTCTATTTGAATATATTTTTAAATGTAATTTATACTGGTGATGCAAAGCTGAATTTTCAGCAACAATACTCCAGTCTTCAGTGTCGTGATTTTTCAGAAATCATTCTAATGTTGATTTTGACATTTCTCATTCGAAACATGATGAATTTTTCAGAAAGTGAAGAACAGCATTTGTTTGAAATTTAAGTCTTTTGTAACTTTTGATCACTTTAATGATAAATAAAAATATTAACATCAAAAAAAAAAAAAAATAAAAAAAAAAATCCACAATCTTTTGAATGGTAATTTATGTCACTTAGTATAGGGTGGGGGTGGCTCGATACCACTTTTTCAGAACTGATCCCGATCCGATGCCAAAAATTCTGAGTATCTGCTGATACTGATATCGATCCGATACCTGGGCAGTTTTTTTTAAATTAGTGTTGAATTTTTATATCTCTTTTTAATTAGTGTTGAATTTTTATATCTCAAAAAAGTCATGATCAGGTGTTGACCTGATCATGACTTTGTGTTACACACAATTTACTAAATATAGACAACTTTACTGTAAAGAAAAACAACAAATGAATGCATATATAATTATAATCTATGACAAAAATACTATTATAAACTAGGTTAGTGGATAATTCAGTAGCAAAGGTTACTGTAGAAAAAATCATGAGTGCACAATTATACAAAATCTAAAATTAGTAGGAAAAAACATTATTAGTGGGGAACAAATAAAAGTGAATAAGTGTAGGACAAAATCTAAAATGATAATGTAAAATGATATACATTGCTCTTTGTATTGTTGTAAAATACATTCATGAAAAACAAGTAATATATACTGTAAAATTAAAAGACATTTCTTTTAAATGTATAGCACAGTAATGAGGCAGAAACATATGATAGGTAAGACGAACAAGAAAGGCTATTAATAATCTTTCATTGTGCAAAAGTATTATGATACGAAAGGCTCCAAATACAGAGCGGCACAAAGCGCTTACGCGCATTCTGTGCGCAGAATGATGCGCTTGAAGCAACACGGAGTCACAGCGCTCCACAAGTCCGCATAGAAAGATTCAAAGCACAAAGTGAAGAGATATTAATGCATAGTGTATTAAATCTTTGCGATAGTTTATTGACCCTTTTCTTTTAACAGTTTTAAACAGGGACGTGCAGAGAGTTCCTCAGGGGCAGGGGCTCAAATGTAAAAAATAAATAAATAAATAAATAAAAATTATAGGTCAAGAGTTTGATTACAGTACTATTTTGTATTTTTGCAAGAAGTCACTTATGGTCATCAAACCTGCATTTATTTGATCAAATATTTAATATAATTTAAATACATTCTATGCAATTCTGATTTATTATCAATGTTGGAAACCTGTGATACTTTTTTCAGGATTCTTTGATTAAACAAAAGTTAAAAAAAAAAAAAAAAAAGCACAGCATTTATTTAAAATATAACTTTTTTTTCTTTTCCTTAATAGACTTAGGGGTGCATACAATACATACAAGTCAAAACATGCACATAGGGAAACATACATGTATGACCATAAGATACACATATACAGCTATACAAACACTGCAGAGTACAACAAGAAAAGAAAGAAAAAAAGAAGGAAAAAAAATCTTAAACGCTGGTCACCAAACATCTAATTTATTGATTTATCCACACCTTGATTACATGCATTCATTCATGTTTCAAATTCATTTGTCCAGGAACTTTAAAAGAGGGCTCCATATTTTTTCAAAAGTATAACTTTTTTCAAAAGTATAAAATATAACTTTTGTAACAATTTACGTTGAAAAGCTTGAGGTCAGTATTTTTTATTTTTATTTTTTTTTTTGAAAGAAATTAGTTTTCCTTCAGCAAAGATTTGCTAAATTGATAGAAACAGTGATAGTAAAGATTGATATTGTTAGAAAACATCTCTATTTTGAATAAATGCTGTTCTTTTTAACTTTATATTTATCGATGAACCCCCAAACGGGTTCCAAAAAAATAAGTTAAATAAATAAATAAAGCAGCACAGCTGTTTCCAATATTGATAATAAATCAGCATATTAGAATGATTTCTGAAGGATCATGCACTGAAGACTGGAGTAATGATGCTGACAATTCAGCTTTGCATCACAGAAATAAATGATATTTTTAAGTATATTAAAAATAGATAATCATTCTTTTAAATTGTAATAATATTTCACAATATTATTTTTTTCTGTATTTTTGAACAAATAAATGCAGGCTTAATGAGCATAAGACACTTTCATAATGCTGCATAATTATCAAAAATGGTAACATGATAAAGTCCTTTCATGTCACCATTTCGCCAGCCTACACTTCACATATGAGGCCTGTAGGTGGAACTTGGGCTTCATTAACTATGATAGTTTATGAAACAGTAAACGGTGCATCATACATAAAAGTGAATTGAATACTGATTATCATTATTGCGACTTTTGGCGCTGCACGGTTTTGCGCCGTGCTTTAGTAGTCATTTAGCATCCATTTTCTCAGCGATGTAATTTGATTTATAAAATGAGACAAACCGCAGATCCAGATCGCTCCACAAATAAGCTTGTCTGTCCCATGTAATTTTCAACCGATTTATGAATAAGAACGGAAAATGACTGCTCCACTTCACAATATTGTCCAATGAAATTTGAACTTGTGCCAGATCATGATTGGTTGGTGTATTATACAACAAACGGGCATTGATGAATTATGTAATATTATAAAATATATGGATTTTTAATTAAATCGACACACTAGCTTTTATTATTTATGAAAAAAAGTTTAAAATATTGTTTGGTTTATTTTATTTTTTTCTTCCAAGAACCATATTTGAGAGCCTAGGTTTCCAAACAGACTGTGGAATATCAGTCAGTCAAGCAAAATGCACGCAACCCATAGCAACGGCTCAGATTGACATAAAATAAACAGGAATTTTCGAACTTTTGAGCGATTAGTTACGATTTTGTAAACATTGTCATGTTAATTATAATTAAAATGCATTTTGTTTTATTGACTACAATATCATTGCTATTTGTCTGAGAGGGGCACTTTTGAATAATTTTGAAAAAGGGCAGGGGCTTGAGCCCCCAAAGCCCCCCTTCTGCACGTGCCTGGTTTTAAATTTCAGTTACTTTGCTCGTGAAGAACATAGTGCTCACTAGTCCAGTGTTGTGATCTAACAGACACCAAGACGATTTTCAAAACAGCACGAAGATAAAGTCCTGCAAGATAAAGTCCTTTTATGCAAAACCATTTATCTTTATTTACAAATCAAGTATAATATTAGGAACATTAAATAATCTTGCAGAGAGTTTCATCGTCTTGACTCGTAACTGAACTTGACTTAAATATTCATCTGTACCTCACATTAAACTGTGGAACGGCTTCAGAACACTTGAAATATAGTGCACGAAAACTTTATGGTGTTTTATAATGTGTTTGTGGCTTTTGTAGGGCTTAACAATAACACAATAGTACACGCACAATATCGGATTTGGATCGGTCTCTTCTGACCGATACCCCCGATCTAGCAGATAATGCCAGTATCGGAGCGATACCGATACTGAATATCGGAACGGCACACCCCTAGTATAGGGCACTTGTGGCAGATGCCAACATGGACCGGTCATGTGACATGCCCACAAACCTGACTGCCAAGAGCATGAAATGGTCAAAATTTAACAGACCAAACATTTGCATATATTCCAATCCTATTCCCACTCATTTCGCAACCATTTCCAGTTTAGTTTCTCATTATAAATATGAAGTGGCTAAACAAAAAGCAATGTTACAACAAAGAATACAGAACACTGATTTTCTGCTAATTATCAACAGAATATAAATGCTCATTACAACAAACATTTCTCCGACTCTGTGCACACATTTCCAAACCGTTTATCAGAAGGGAGGTGTCTCGCAATAGTTAGTGACTGCACTTGACTGAACAAAGGGAATCCTTCATGCTTTCTCAGCTGTCAAGGACAAACAAAAGACAAGCCGTGGGGGACGAAGAGACAAAAAGCATCTGTTGTTGTCATGCTTGCACGCTCAAGGTAGTCACCACGGCCCGAGTCTGCGAAACACCTGACAGACTTGCTTTTCCGCTGATTTATTATTTCACGAGTCAGGATTCACACCAGCCATGGACAGATGGGTCCACTCAAAGGCTAATGCAATTACCTGCCTTGCTGGGACTGATGCTGATGGATATTTACGTTGTGCTATGCATTTATCTTTCCGATGGGTCATTTAACCATCTAATTGACTCTTTAAGGGTTTTCAGTGTTTGTCTATGACTATATTTGAAGGCTGAAAGGTTTGTTGGATTATATCATTCCATCGATAAAGCTTGCACGGGGCCACGTACACAAAAAAGATCTGTATTTCACGAACTGCGCAGTGTGTTCAATTAAAGGAGAAACAAATTAAGCATCTTACCCACAAAAAACCTCAACAAGATGACCTAAAACATTTAGGGTGGACAGCTAACTGTCATGAAACGCAGGCCTGACTTTGCGACTTTCCATGCTGATGTCGTTAACATGCCAATCAGCTTGTTTGAGAGTGCAGAGAGAGCCAATCAATCAAGCTGATTGGTTGTGTCACAAACCACCCGCAATCAGCAGCGAGTCTAGACTTGTTACTGTAACTTAATCGACAAAGTCTTTAGTTAACATTACCATAAGCCTTGTGTCTTTGCGCGATAAAACAACCCCGCAAAGTGAAGCATGACTACGGCGGATTTTAACAGCACTAAGAGCCCATTAGTGGTGAGGGAATCTATACTTGGATATATACTGCTCTGTGCAGTATGTACTCCCAAAAAAAATGACCAAGCCAAGTTTTTGCCATTCCAAAAGGGAAGTAAAATGTCCTTATTTATGTGTCTCCTTCTCAGGGCCATCCCAGGAGAGAGCAGGATTGCTTTGGCCCAAATAGTAGACTCGGGAGAACAGACGGATCCATCTTCAGACACACACACCTATGCGACACAAAACAATAAATCTGTTTTAATATGCCACACACACGACCATTCCATACAATCAGCAATGGGGCTATGTAGAAAAGCGCTAACAAAGCTTTATCTAAACATAAATGGAAATATCTCAGCACGCCAGCTGTTTCATTATTGTCGCCTCTCAGTTTACCCGTTCAGGACTGAGGAGTAAATTGAGCCATATAGACTACATACAACATCTTATGAATAAAACATGACATTGCATGTGTGTTTGAGTTTATTTGTAGCAGTGTATGAGGTCATTCCTTCCCATGTTACCTGTAGGTGCAATGCAGAGAGAAGATAACAGTCTGAATAAAACATACACAAACCTTAAGCCTTGCTGCCTACTGTCTATATACAGTAGTTTTCTTCAAAAACATAATTCTAACTAAGATGGAAGTGATCGATTTAAAGGGACAGTTCACCCAAAAAATTTAAATTGTCATTAATTACTCACCCTCATGTCGTTCCAAACCCGTAAGACCTTTGTTCATTTTCAGAACACAAATTAAGATATTTTTGATGAAATCCGAGAGCTTTCTGACCCTGCATAGATAGCAACGCAACTGGCACGTTCAAGACCCAGAAAGGTAAGGACATTGTTAAAATAGTCCATGTGACATTAGTGGTTCAACTGTAACTTAATACGATAACACATTTTTATTTTTGTTTTCTTTGCGCACAAAAAGTATTCTCGTTCATATTACAGTTGAACCACTGATGTCACATGGGCTATTTTAATGATGTCCTTACTACCTTTCTGGGCCTTGAAGGTGTCAGTTGCATTGCTGTCTATGCAGGGTCAGAAAGCTCTCGGATTTTATCAAAAATATCTTAATTTGTGTTCCAAAGATGAACTTACGGGTTTGGAATGACATGAGGGTGAGTAATTAATTTTTGGGTGAACTATCCCTTTAAATGCTCTACACAGTGAATTACCAAAACAATGATCGACATTGCTCTCACTTCATAAATCATTTTGGATATTTAGAGTTCTCTGCTGGGGGGGAAAAAAAAAAGTTTAGGTCAACCTAAACTGGTCTGTTGTTCTTAGGTAGTTTAAGCAGTTCTAGTCTGGCCAAGCTGGTGTTCGGTTGATTTATTTATTTGGTGGCTGACCAGCTGATAAGTGTCCAAACCTCTCTAAAACCAAAAAAACAGACCAGCCAGGTGAAACTGAGAGAGCAGATAGGACCACCAAACCAGTTTCAGCTGGTTTAAGATGTCTTTTTACCCCAGCATGCTCATCGTAATGTTTTCTGTGATTGCCCTCTCAATAAAAGATACTGTATATAGTTGCAATACTGCCTTCAAATTGGCAGAATTTTCGCATGATTTGAGGTAAAGAATCACATTTTATGATACATTTATCGTCAGATTTTATCCTTGATTTGAAATAATATTTGAGCAACAATTCTGGCCTTTCCCCTCTCAAAATCTGTGCTAGCATGGCTGGGAAAAACTGCTTAATGGGGACTTTATCAATATGGCCACTGAGTGTACTAAATTGCCTTAAAGGGAAGTGAATTGCTTTTAATAACCACAACTGAGATCTAGATTAAGGCATAAACTCACAGTAAACTAAAAGCTCTCTATGCATATCAGAGTGTCCTGACTGTGACAGCAAAGCTGCTAATGAGCTTGTCAGCTTTACACATTTGCCGTGCATGAAAGCCACGCTTGCTGGATGCTGCAAAGAAAGAAGGAGAGTTTCTCTCTCTGTATTCAACACCAAAGTGCAGCTCCCATTGATCTAGCACTCAGCCCACCACTGCTATAAGAGGACGTGAACTGTGCCTGTGGCCGCCGTCCCATCACTCTGGCTGTCCATCTCCCATGATGGGCCTTTTAGACACATCAATATTTAACCAGCCTCTTTCATTGACTCAGCAATTGTGCTTTAATTAATATGTGGTTGATTACCATCAGACATCAGCAGCTATTCTGAGCACCGATTTCTCAAAATAAATGATTTTTCTTGGCGTGAATGTATGTGCAGGAATATTAGAAATTAATCTGTTTGGTTGGGGGGATAGAAAAATGAGTCATAAAAGTGAATTTTTACATGATGAATGAGTCAGCGAATGCTCACTTTTTAACGCAAAATATGGAGCATGTGCATATTTCCCCTGAGCTAATGCATATTTAAAAGGGGGAAAAAGTGTGAAACAAAATAAGAATATTTTTAGCAATATACAGTGTCACAATCACTTGAAATGCCAAGATAGTTTCTAAACAGTAGGTAGTGAGACAGACGAGACTGAATAATAGTGTCGAACAGTGAGAAAAAAAATCAGTCTCACATACACACACACATACGCAGAACCATCCAGCCCAGCCAATCAAAGCCACCGATTTTGCGTTTTAACGCAGAGGCCAGCCTCCGGAGGCAAAGTCCTTCTAGATGGGCAGTTTGACACATCAATCAAACGGCAACTGTGGCCTCAATGTGCCTGTGATGTTTCCTCTGTAGAGCTCAAGGGAGAAAAAAAAAAACTGCAGTGGTGTCACTTTGCTCAGGATGTTAAAGATTTTTTTTCACATTACAATGTTTGCCAGCATCCTTCTGGGTGAAGCTGCAGGATTCGTGTTCGTCCACAGTTAAGGATAAAGATGCTGCATTCTGTGAAACTGTCTGCCTTTTAGAGGACAAATTTTGATGTATGTGTAAAAACTTTTAGATGTTTCTGCAAAAAAAGACCAGAGTGTGATAAACATGCCACCGAGTTCTTACCCAGCTGCTAACAAACAGTAAAAACAGAACATGGAGCTAAATGAAAGACCCTTTCCCGCGGCACATGCCATTTCGAAATATATGATGTCATAATGCGGGAAGGGGTCAGTCGGGTCAAATGCATTATGACTAGACTTTTTCAGCTGCCATGGTTCTGGAAGTATTTTTCCATAAATATAAACAATATATTTTACATTTATTGCAAAATATGCACATATACACTGCCATTCATTGACATGCCATTCATTATTTATTTGATCAAAATTACAGAAAAAAAAAAACAGTAATATTGTGAAATATTATTGCGATTTCTAATATTGGTCTACTGTTTTAAAATACTTTAAAATATAATTTATTTCTGTGACGCAGCGCTGAATTTTCATCAGCCATTACTCCATGATCCTTCAGAAATCATTCTAATATGCTGATTTATTATCAGTGTTAAAACTGTTGTGCTGCTTAATTTTTTGGAACCTGTGATACTTTTTTCTTTGATTTTTTGATGAATAAAACGTTAAAAAGAACAAGTGTTTATTCAAAACAGAAATCTTTTCTAACAATATAAGTCTTTACTATCACTTGTTATCCATTTAACACATCCTTGCAGAATAAAAGTATTAAATTCTTTAAAAAAATAAAAAACTTTTGAATAGTAGTGTATACTGTAACACAAAATTTCTATTTTGAATAAACACTGTTCTTTTTAACTTTTCATTTATCAAAGAATCCTGAAAAAAGTATCACAGGTCCCAAAAAATATTAAGCAGCACAACTGTTTCCAACACTGATTATAAATCAGCATATTAGAATGATTTCTGAAGGATAATGTGACACTGAAGACTGGAGTAATGATGCTGAAAACTCAGCTTTGCTTCACAGTAATAAATTATATTTTAAATTATATTTAAATAGAAGACTGTTATTTTAAATGGCAATAATATTTCACAAAATTAAATTTGTTTCTGTATTTTTGATCAAATAGATACAGCCTTGATGAGCATTAGAAAGTTCTTTAAAAAACATAAAAAATCCTACTCATCCCAAACTTTTAAATGTATATATATATATATATATACACACATATATATATATATATACATATACATATATATATATATATATATATATATATTAGGGGTGTCAACGTTAACGCATGCGATTAATCAAAAAAATTTAACGCGTTAATATTTTTTTAACGCAAATTATTCGTCTGTTAAGGGTTGACCCCAAGTTCTTCCCTTAATCGTAGCGCGGAAGGTTATCTATCATTGTGTGATGAGGGTACAGCAAACCAGTGTTGCCAGGGCAGCGGCACAAATGGGCTATTTTGAAAATACAGTCGCGGGAAAAATTACAGAGCCGCGGGTTGCGTTTTTTTGGGCTACTTTTATAATGTACCGCGGTCACCCAAAGTGTATATAGACAAATAAAAATGATAATAGATCCTTTTACTAATGTGTATTATACTTGGAATGGCAACTTAAGAACGGAGAGGCGGCTGTAAACATCACAAACAACGTGAGTTTCAGCCAGAGCATACATGTTAAGCTTTACACAGCAGAAATAAACATGGCAACAGCCACTAAAAATTATATAAGATAATAAACACACGATTACGATAGGATATTTGTATGTGATTTTTTTGATTTGAATGTCTACATCTATGCTAATTTGTGCAGCGATATATAAAAGGCTATAAATAGCATATTTTAAACGACCAAATTCCACATGTGATCGCAAAAGGAAGTTATTACAAACACTCGATGGTGGTTTAAAATGAGTTCTGAGTAAAAGTGTACTATTAATCTCATAAATTGTCTTATGAAGTATGATGCTAATATTAGCTCTAATCCACCTGCAGAACAGGTCCAATTCTTCTTCATAATGCGTTTATTTTGTCATAATACTTCACGTAAGGTCGCAAGAAAATGTTTTGTTGTATTTATTTAGAAATACTTTTGATAATAGTTGGGTAAATGTATACTGGGATTGAAGCGATGTGGCTTGGTAAACATTTTATTGCCAGTTTAAAGGCTGATAATGACTGAATAAAAACAAAAGAATAATGATAAAAGAATAATAAGGATTATGTCTCATACCTGGCGGAGGTGTGAAAGGTTCTGTTTCCTTAAACTAGTCTGTCATGCATTTCATTTCAACACATTTACAGGTAAATCCTAGTATTTTAAATTTGCGATTAATCATGATTAATCACAGTCCAGGACTGTGATTAACGCGATTAAATTTTTTAATCGATTGACAGCACTAATATATATATGTATATAGGGTGTAACGGTTCACAAAATTCCCAGTTTGGTTCGATGCAACACAGTGGTGTCACAGTTCGGTATGTTTTCGATATGGGGGGGCGGGGCAATTGGTTACATCGCAATGTTGGAAATATTTCTGTTTTAAACCATGAAGGCGAGCCAATGGATGTCACACAAGCACGTGTTAGCACCAGGGTTTGCACATGTGCAAACTTTGCGCAAGATTTATGCTGGTGAACATCTTAATCTCAGTCAATTCACTATAAGCAGAAAGTGAAAGTAAAAACAGAATGACGGAGTAATGCCGGAGCTTTTGGCATCTGACGCCGCATATTCTCTCAGAGACAAAGAGAGACGAATCTACTTCAACATGCTGATAACGGTGTAGCCTATAGCTGTTTTCATTTATTTCCTTTATATTTCTCTTGTGGTCCGTCCATAGAGAAAAAAAATAAATAAATGAGAAGAAACATATTTCGTGTTAAACAGGTTGTTTTTGAAAGTCGGTGCTTGAAATATATATATGTGTGTGTGTGTGTGTGTGTGTGTGTGTGTGTGTGTGTGTGTGTATGTATGTGTATATATATATATATATATATATATATATATATATATATATATATATATATATATATACACAATGTATTGCATTGTATATGACCATCTAATGCATACTTCACACAAAAATAATCTACCACTTAGCTGTACTATGATAATTCAAAGGTTAGGAGCATCACAAAACCCGGTCAGTCCACTTTTGAGCATGATGGATTTAAATAAAAAAAGGCCATGGCTGTGTGGACAGTGGCAGAACATTTATCCTCCAAAATACCCATGGCTTAATTTGTTTCTGAAGTGATTATGACTTCACTATTGGCTAATTAGGAACTCTCATTAAAATTTCCTATGACTGCTTGCTTGTAATGCTTTAAGCCGCACTGATTGAATATGAGATCCTTGATGACAGCTCGCAGCAGTCGTAATGCATCTGAAAGTAACCTTCCCGTCAGCATGCGAATTCAGCCGCTGGTGCTCCGCTGTACGAAGTGGAACTGAATGAATGTGCTTTTATGTCTCAATTACAGTCCAGAGAGCTCAAACTGTAGAGCTCTTTGAGGCCAGACTAAATGGTTTGTGAATTGTTTGAATAACTGTATATAGGTTTAAGCCAATAAGACTAGACAATATAAGACAGACAATATTCAATGTCTGATATCACATAAAAACAATCTGGGATTCAAAATCAAATTTAGAACCAAACAAACAAACAAACAAACAAACAAATAAATAAATAAATTTACTTAGTATTTATTTATAAATATAAATAGTATTTATTTATTTATTTATTTATTTATTTAGAGGGAAATTGTTTGTGCAAGTTTTCAGGTTTAAAAGGAAATGTGAGAAATACTTAATGATTTTTTTTAACAATCTTATTTTTCAATAAAATTGCTGTGCTGATCATAATTTGTAATATAATTCTCATACATTCATTAATTTTTTTTTTTTTTTTTTACTATTGCGATTAAGCAATCTCATTTGCTTCTTTGCTTTTTATGCTTTTAACCCTTGCTGAAACTGTGCTGTCACTCATGCATTTTGTCACTGTCCCAGAATCCCTTGCCCTCAGTGCTTGCCCTCTAAGGTGGCCTTCATCGTTTTGAGGTCACTCACAATAGCTTAAATCATAGATAAGCCCAGAGCATCCAGAAGCCTAAGGAAGAGCACAGAGTGAACATAATAAACATGCTGTTAACCAGTGCACTACCCTTATGTGGATGAAAGAAGCAATTTCCAATAGCCATTCATGACTGAACCAAGCCAATGAGATGATGCTGGGAGCAGATATGGAGAACATCTCCTGCTCCATGAATGCCACCACCATCTACATCCAGAGTACTGACTCAACAGCAGTGCGATTGGGCTTAAAACTACATGTTACTATAATGCTAGAAACTACAAGTGAAAACTCAACATGATTTCAGTGAGTCATGACCTTAACCATCAAATCAAAAGATTTCTCCTTCAGTGGAAGTCTATGGGATTTTCCAATTTTTATCATACTCAAGGTTATAATCATACATCATATAGTTTATAAAAGTAATGCACATTACAGTATGACATGCCAAGTGTCATTCATTGTCATATAGCAAAAATGGTGCCAAAATGCCTCAAAATGTAATACTATTGTTCTCACGCTAAATGAGCAAAAGCAATACAATACAATTCAGATTTCATTATTTCTGATAATTGAATATTTGAATGAATGTAAAAAACAATTAATATTATTATTTGATTACAGGTCTTCCGGGTGTATATATTCATCCCCAAATGACTTTGAATTAAATCAGGTTCAAATCGGAATCAAATCGAAAGCTTGTAAATCACTCAGCCCTTAAAACAAACAAACAAAAATAATAAAAAGTCAGGTAAATGAAATACATTAAACTATTAAAAACTCTCAAAACAAGGGTTGATTATGCAAGGTTTACATGTGTATTAATTATGCTTTGTTGTTACTGCTCCTTTGCCAAAGAAATAAAAGTGCTTTTTAAAACACCAGAGAGCTCCAGGGAAGACGTCCCAAGGCCAACGTTTAACAAGTGAGTGCAGCGTTTTGCTTAAGCGCACACTCATTAAGTAAAAATCTGAGCATGCAGCACAAATGAATATTGATGTATTGTTGCTGGTAAGTAATCAGTTGTAAAAAAGGGTACCGTGTAAGCAGAGCAGAGAGAGATATGTGTGCACACTCCAGAGAGAGAAACACAAACAAGCAGAAGGTTTGTCTGATTCAGCTTGGCTGGAGACTGGGCCAGACTGTCTTGCTCCATGTATCTCATCTATCACTGACTATTTCCAGAGATGCACCCCTTTCTTACCTCGGAGAAAGAGGATTCAATATTTCCTGGCCTTCTGTTCATCTCTAAAAAAGCATTTATTTGGGTCTCACGAGGGAACCTTGAGCTGGCTATGATGAGGCCCATCGTAAAGTGGATGACCATGAGATCCAGAGCTTTCTACATGTATTCTAACATCAATTTGTAAGGTCCCAAAGCACGAGACAACTGCTTATGGGTCCACGGTATTGACAGAATCTAATCATGTTCAGTCAACAAATTCATATCCTCATGTCTTCATATAACTATCTAACGATCACAAATGTGATTTTATCCACAGAACTAAATATTTGGACTTTATAAACAGAAAAGAAGCTCCTTCGAATATATACAGGTGCATCTCAAAAAATTAGAATATTGTGAAAGTTTTTTTTTTGGTAACATTTCAAAAAGTGAAACTTTCATACATTCTAGATTCATTACATGTAAAGTAAAACATTTCAGAAGTTTTTTAGTTTCAATTTTTAAGATTACAGCTTACAGCTCATGAAAGTCAAAAATCCAGTATCTCAAAATATTAGAATATTTACATTTGAGTTTCATTAAATTACCATCCCTACAGTATAAATTCCAGGTATATCTTGTTCTTTGAAACCACAATAATGGGGAAGACCGCTGACTTGGCAATGGTCCAGAAGACAATCATTGACACCCTCCACAAAGAGGGTAAGTCAAAGAAGGTCATTAATGAAAGGGGTGGCTGTTCACAGAGTGCTGTATCAAAGCATATTAAATCCAAAGTTGACGAAGGAAGCAACAGGGATGACCGCAAGGTTAAAGAATACTGTGAAGCAAAGCCGATTCAAACACTTGGTAGAGCTTCACAAGGAGTGGACCAAAGCTGGAGTCAGTGCATCAAGAGTCACCATGCTCAGACATCTTCAGGAAAAAGGCTACCAAGCCACTTCTGAAACAGAAGCAATGTCAGAAGCATCTTACCTGGGCTAAGTAAAAAATGAAATGGACTGTTGCTCAGTGGTCCAAAGTCTTCTTTTCAGATAAAAGTAAATTTTGCATTTCATTTGGAAATCAAGGTCTGGAGTCTGGTCGAAGACTGGAGAGGCACAGAATACAAGCTGCTTGAAGTCCAGTGTGAAGTTTCCAAAGTCAGTGATGATTTGGGGTGCCGTGACATCTGCTGGTGTTGGTCCATTGTGTTTTATCATGTCCAAAGTCAATGCAGCCGTCTACCAGGATATTTTGGAGCACTTTATGCTTCCATCTGCTGACAAGCTTTATGGAGATGCTTATTCCAGCAGGACTTTAGCACCTGCCCACAGTGCCAAAACCACTTCCAAGTGGTTTGTTGACCATGATATTACTGTGCTTGATTGGCCAGCCAACATGACTGACCTGAACCCCATATGGAATCTATGGGATATTTTTAAGAGAAAGATGAGAAACAGTCAATCCAACAATAAAGACGAGCTGAACGCTCAGGAGTGCCACAGGCTGATCACTTCCATGCCACACCTCACTGATGCTGGAATTTGTGTTAAAGGAGTCCAGATTAAGTATTGAGTGCATAAATGAACATACTTTAAAGAACTTTTCAGTTTTGCAAATCCTTTTTTGATTGATCTTAGGAAATATTCTAATATTTTGAGATGATTGATTTTTGACTTTCATGAGCTGTAAGCTCTAATCATCAAAATTAAAACAAAAAAAAACCTTTTAACTTTTTACTTTACATGTAATGAATCTAGAATATATGAAAGTTTTGCTTTTTTGAAATAGGTTACAAAATAATTTTTTTTTCATGATATTCAAATTTTTTGAGATGCACCTTTATGTAGCCTACACTGTCCATGTGCTTCTACAAACAGAAGAAAGCAAACCTCAGAGGTTAATAAATAGCTGGTTTAAATGGCTTCAAAGTATGTAAATTAATAACTACAGGTGGATTCATTTTCTCCTAAAGCTGTTTTTGCTGTGATGGAGAAAGATGAACAGCACCTGATTAGAGAATCTTGTCTTTCTATTATGACGCTATCTGTTTACATTCTTATTCATCTCAATGGGAGCTGCTCAGATGGCACAGGACCCCAGGAAATATGGGACTCAAGCCTGCCATCTTTGCTCACAAAACTGGAGCTTTAAAAAAAAAAAAAAAAAAAAAAAAAAAAAAGATATATCTATGTGTATGTATGTATGTATGTATGTATGTATGTATGTATGTATGTATATTTACATGTATAGGTCATAATCATAAAAATTTTGATGATTATGAAACAATGAAAAGCATTTAAAAATCAGTTTGAGCTTCTAAATGTTAAAAAAAAAACTGAACTAAAAATGGAATTTATTATTTTTTTTTTTTTAAAAGAGGCAAGAGCTGCACAAAAAAGTGGTTACAATGCTGTTTGAATAAGTATGTGATGCAAAATGCAATGTATGCTGGCATTTACTGTATAATTATCTGGATCTCACCATGTTTCCTGCCCAGCATTTAAAACCACCTGTAAGGAGGGGAAAAAACCCCAAAACAAAACATTGTTTCTCAAAGACAGTGGGGATAAATATAAAATTTTGCTAAAGTATTCTGCTTCCAAGAATTTTTTCCTGAGACCTAGTTATCTCATATGCATCTGTTCTACTGTTTCACATCTGAACGCGTCAAACTGCACTGAGATATGCCAAGCTACAAATCTGCAATCGAAAAAGTCAAAGACTTAAAATGATCAAAACTCCAAGACTTTAAAATGACCTCAAACATTTCTCATTAGATTTGCTCCAAGGCCAAATGATCTGAGCTATGCCATCCACGTTCATTTTTTAGCTCTATCCTCTTACTATGTCAACAAATGACTCATTTTCTTCCATTTTCAACTCATGAATTCTGACACTTAAAACATAAAAGAAATGTCCATTAATTCTCCAACGCCATAAGAAAGCAACCAATAAAAACATCCTCCAGTCCGAATCTCAACACGCTAGATGAGAGACAGACTGTCAGGCTTGAGAAGCGAAAGACCTTTGCACATTAACGTTCCTCCGGGGCAAACAGCAGTTTAGGAAAGTGCAACTCCAAAGCATTTGCATTCCCTCACATAAGAGCCAAGAAAATGAAGTGCTTATTTCAACACTGCCCCCAAGTGGTGTTTTCAACGACCAGACCAGCTATAAACAAGAAAGCACAAGATTGTTCACTCTCTGAAGGTAATTACACATTCTGATCAGAAATCACAGCCATAAACATAATCTAAACACTAAGATGGTCTATTAATAACTGAAGAACAGTTTGACTGAAGGTTATAAATCCTCTGAGGAAAGTTTTAAGTGCTGTGAGTCACGCTCCCCATCACCTATGTCTTCTCTCGATCAGGTAAAGTATATCTTGAAAGGTGATAGAACCAAAGAGGTATTAAAGCAGTGGTCTCAAACTCAATTCCTGGAGGGCCACAGCTCTGCAGAATTTAGCTCCAGCCAGCTCCAAATCACACCTGCTTGGAAGTTTCTAGTGATCCTGAAAACCTTGATTAGCTAGATCATGTGTGTTTGATTAGGGTTGGAGCAAAACCGTGCAGAGCTGTGGCCCTCCAGGAATTGAGTTTGAGACCAATGTATTAAAGGATCTACTCGCAGTGTTTATCACAGGCGACATCTGTGTGTCGAGCGAGATAAAGGAAAGGTTGACAGCCGAGTGGGAGCTATACTAGCTTATAATTACGTAGTAGCGAAGCTAGCGCCCGACCTCTCTGCGAGAGTCGCAGATAAGAGTTTGTTTTCACCCCAACATCTGACCCTTCACAGTGAATGTGCTTTGACAGTGTTTAAACAGTCGGAAGAAAAAAATAAAAGCTGTTTTTCTGGTGTAAATGCGAGATAATGAGACGCCGATGAATGTGACGGTATTACTCTATAAGTGAAAGTCGAGGGAGGTTGACCTGCTACGCTGACATCCGGGGCTCTAATCGGTAGCTACAGCTTTCAGTATGGTGCAGAGCCAAGCCACAGAGTGGGGCTAAATAATTTAACAGGTGCAATATGTTCGAGCTGGAAAATTCTCTAAAATGGCTTCCTTGTCCCCGAGTTGTTAAGAGTCATCAGATGTTGGCAGAAACGTTGAACTATCGATCTTGTTTTAAGCTGTTGTATCCGGTCAGTGGAGAAATTGTGTGCATTTGTTATCCATCGCATTCCAATTCTTTGCCCTCTTTTTTTTTTTTTTTTTTTTTAGATGTTTTATTGTTTTCCAGCTTTTTTTACCCTCCCATCAAGGTCAGGTTTCCATGACAACAAAGTGGAATGTCATGCTGAATTTCACCTTTCCTGTCTCACCTCATATGGAGTTCTCAACCCACTCAAATATGGATGGCACGGCTGCCATATAGATGCCTGATTTCACCCAGTTGGCTGCTGGGAGTTGACCTTGAGAGGGTGGCCCTCCGAGTTTTGGAAGCAGCTGCTTAATTCACAATCTGGTGAAGTCCCAAATGGTGGATGCCACAACAGCCATGGTGTGAGGTTGTCGGGCAAATTGAGAGGCCGCAAAGTCTGCCCTGTGACAAACTTGTCATGTAGTTGCATCAAAAGAGTGGCCGGGGGAAAAAAAAAAAAAAAAATTGACAAGTCAAGTGTCAGGTTCAAACTGAGGGAGAGTAAATTCCTCCAACTTTAAACGGTTATTCATCTGGGACTCAAAAGGAGCTGCCACCACAGCTTGCCAAGAGACAATCTCTCCTTGTCACTCTAAAGTGGCAGAAAGGATGACAAACGTCCTCCGGTGGAAAATACGTTGGGTCTCTGCTTTCACCGTGAGGCGTATCGTAAGAAACCTGTCAGTCCTCCAGACAATGCTACTTGGGGCGGTGTAGGGCGAGTAAGTGACAATAGCAGGCGAGGCTGTCAGAGTTGACGGCTGTATTATTCACCTTGACTAATGTGTTTGAATAGGAAGAAGATAGGAAGTCATGGATCAAACCACCCATAATCCAACTCGGCCACTATAATCCTCATCCTCTCAAAAAGTGATGGACAAGTCCATTATGGCACTCCAAAGGCAGGATTCCTTTGCTGAGTAAATTTGGCAGATGAGCTGGAATACGCAGGCTCATGCATAAGAGGGGAAGAGCTGCTCTTGACATGCCTAACATCAATTGTTAGAGCCAAAGGGGGAAAAAAATCATGGAGAAATCATGAGGACAGTGGCAAGAATAAACCAATTTATTTCCGCTGCACTGCAATTTGAATGTAGGGTCATTATTTGGGAAAGCACAATAACAGCTGGTGAAAACAAACACTTCAATTTCCAATAAGTATAAAAAGAAATAAATCAAATTTTAAAATATATTCAAATAGAAAACAGTTATTTTAAATAAGTGCACAGCATAAATGAGTACACCCCCTCTAAAACTTAAATTCAGCAATTACCCTTTTCTTAGATGACATGTTAGGGTTCTTTGGAGATATAATGTTCCAACAAGCCTGCTTGATCAATTACCAAAGAAGAATGTCAAAATTATTCAGCAAAATAATATTTTCTTATCAAAGTGATAAAATGTTGTGTTGCAAAAATGAGTACACCCTCCTGAAAGTTACTAAATAAAACTAAAAAGAAATCTGTATAGGTTTAAGGCTATTTTTGATCAACAAGTAAATACATTGAACCAAAACTTTTACAGACAAGTCATTTCCTGACAATTAAAAGTGTTATATAGCCCACTGAATCATCCTCAGACTTAATGCTGGCAGCAGTGGAACCACTTGGGAGAGAACTGCCAGGTGACTTATTTCTTAGCATAAAAGAGGACAATGGTACAAGAGGAATACCAAATTATTGTTTTAAGTGTGAAAATATAGCAGAAGTAACACCGACATTCAAAAACAATGGACTTGTGACAAGACTCCTGAAATAATCAGGTCTTCACTTTAAGTTTTCATTTAGTGATGAGTGAATTTTTGCTAGAAAAAGAGCAGGAGAATTAACATGCAAGTGTCTCAGAGCTGGCAAAAGCTATGAAAAAAGTGACACTTTATCTCACAGAGTATGACGCAGCCTGCAGAAGAGTGACATGCATGGTTGTTGTCACCACTAGAATTACCTACTGTAGCCAAAGCAAAATAAACTCATTTAACCTCTTCCAAGGCCCATATTTACAAAAGAGAGACTTCTGGGAATCCATACTCTGGTCTCAAGAGACCAAGTTAATCATTTCGGATCCAAAAGCATCCAAAATGTTCTGGTGTTGCTAGAGGAGGAGTACAGTGAGAAGTGCTTGGTACCCACAGTGACGTTCAGTGGTAGTAAAGCTTTTATATAGGGATGAATGAGTGCTGAAGGTGTGAGGGAGTTGTGCTTTAATCAATGCTGTTATGAATTCACACACTACTGTGTGATGTAATACAAAAACTTGAAACAGAAGATGCTACCCTCCCCTCATTCCCTGCATTATTGGGCATTTTTTCAGCATGACAATGAAGATATTCATTCTCCCAAGGTGAAAATCCTTCAGGGGACATGTATTTCACTCAATCTTAACGCTCTTGAGCAGCTGTGGGGGATTCTGTAGAGACGAGCTGAGCAAAACTCCCCATTAAAGACCAGAGCATTTAAGGAGGTCGTCCTCCAGGAGTTAAACAGGACAGATGTGAAAATTTGTCATGAACTTGTACACTCAGTGCCAAGAAGGGTCAGAGCAGTATACTTAAAGTTCTGGAGGACATACTAAGTACTAGAATATTATACATTTGCTGAATTAAATCTAGGGTGTACTCATTTCTGCAATCCTTCATTTAAACAAAATTGGCTAATTTACTTATCTTAAAGAAAATATTGGCATATATTTTGTTGTTTTTATTAAGTATATGTTTAATACATTTCAATTTTGCGATCTTTCCATAAATTATATTAGTGATCATTAAGAAAATACATCTTTTATATTTATTCAGAGGGGGTGTACTCATTTATGCTGTGCACTGTGTGTGTGTGTGTGTGTATTATATATATATATATATATATATATATATATAATTATTAATAATAATTCGTTACATTTATATAGCACTTTTCTGGGTACTCAAAGCGCTTTACATAGAAGGGGGGAATCTCCTCAACCACCACCAGTGTGCAGCATCCACCTGGATGATGCGACAGCAGCCATAGTGCGCCAGAACGCCCACCACACACCAGTTTACTGGTGAAGAGGAGACAGAGTGATGAAGCCAATTAGTGTATGGGGATGATTAGGAGGCCATGATGGTCAGAGGCCAATGGGCAAATTTGGCCAGGATGCCGGGGTTACACCCCTACTCTTTTTCGAAGGACATCCTGGGATTTTTAATGACCACAGTGAGTCAGGACCTCGGTTTAACGTCTCATCCGAAGGACGGTGCTTTTTATAGTATAGTGTCCCCATCACTATACTGGGGTGTTAGGACCCACACAGACCACAGGGTGAGCACTCCCTGCTGGCTTCACTAACACCTCTTCCAGCAGCAACCTAGTTTTTCCCAGGAGGTCTCCCATTCAGGTACTGACCAGGCTCAACCCTGCTTAGCTTCAGTGGGCAACCGGTCTTGGGCTACAGGGTGATATGGCTGCTGACATTATTTATTTAATTATTTTAATATTTTCTCTAGTAAAATAAAGATAATAAATCATCATAAAACTACTTTTACAAAAAATACATATGAAAAAAAAAATATATAAACATACATAAAATTTAAATACAGAATTATTGTTAACAGAAATAAAATGTATAATGAATTATAAAAATTACATGTACATATTTGGCAGCTTTCTGCCAGCTTTTAACATTTTCATGTGCATTATTTTATTTTATTCTATTTCTTTCTTTCTTTTTTTATTTTTTTATTTTTTATTTTTTTGCGCAGTTTACTTTATGGCTTTATCTTCAACTCCAGTCCTGAAGGCCCGGTGTCCTCAAGACTTTAGTACCAATCCCAATTAAACCCACCTGTCTGTAATTTGTAAGTAATTCTGAACATTTTGATGTGTTTGGTAAGGATGAGTGCTAAACTCAGCAGAACACTAGTCCTCCAGGACTGGAGCTGAAGAGTCCTGCTTTAGGGTCTTAGTACGTTCTTGTATTCCATCTGCAAAATGTTATACTTGTCGCTCTATGTACAGACATGAACTTGAAGAATTATTTGCCATAAATGAATGTTAAACTGGGCATCCCAATATTCAATATTCAAATCTAAGGCTTGTGTAAAAGCGTCTGTTGGATTAATAGTATAAATTCAGCAAAATGGCATTTGATCCATGTGCACAATTTATCCCGAATATCTCAAGCAGGATAAACACTATCACAGCAATAACAGTCTTGACCTCTCCTTGAAGACTGCCATTATTCAAGCATTTTGAGATCACAGACTAAAACACACCATGAGACTTCTACCAAGCTCGAATCAAAGCCCTCAGACCAACCACACATAAAACAGACACTTCATCCAAGAGCAGAAACCACAAAGGCCACAGACTTGAGTTCAGCTTAAGATCACTACTTCCCAGGAATATACTTCCGTCAGTTAAAATACAACGAGGGGAATGGATGATGTGTTTTGTGGCCCTGTGGGTTCCCTGCATGCTGTTAGGATTCATTAGGCTGAATAACCCCTATGGATTAGCTTTGCTTCGGGGTTCTGGCACCAGGCCTGCCACTCTGACAGGTCATTATTGCGCATCAAGCTGGGACCAACTGCGGAGCGAACTGCAGCAGCAAGGCCTTTGAATCACAGCCTGCTCTCTCTACCCACATCTCACAAGACCGCAGTGTTCCAAGCGTCCTCTCGCCTGCACTGTGGGGTTCTCGGTGGGACGCCGGTTCGCTACACCTCTCTTCAGGTGCTACTTGAAGAAGCATGGCTGACAAAAGCATGTGACGTTAGAAAAGATGAGTGAAACTTTCATTTAGACACTAATGGCTGATTTCCGTGGACACAGATTAGGGCTGGGATTGAATGGTGCATTCACTGGACAAACACATCTAGACATACTCAGAACTGTATGCCTCAGACTTTACATTTGAATTAGTGACTCAAAACAGCACCAACATTGAATATCCTCAAAAAAACATGAAAATTATTCAAGGTAATACCAAATGATTATTATTGTCTAAATCACAAATAATAATAATTGTTTATATTTGGATATGTACCAAAAAAATTTAAAGTTATACATATATATATATATATATAAACACACACTAACAATCAAAAGTTTGGGATCAGTTAGATTTGTAATGTTTCTTAAAGAAGTCTCTTATGCTCATCAAGGCATTTATTTGATCAAAAATACAGTAAAACAGTAATAGTGTGTAATATCATTACAATTTAAAATAACATTTTTCTATTTTAATATACTTTAAAATACAATTTATTCCTGTGGTGGCCAAGCTGATTTTTTAGCAGCCATTACTCCAGGCTTTAATGCTGATATTATGGAAGTAAAAAAATGACAAATGTCTTTGAAACAAAAAAGCATGTTGAATTGCACTGAAAAAATAATGCACGGTATTAACAGTATTTGAATTTTAATGCCATGTATTTTCAGGAGCTGAAATTTAACATAGTTGTTTATTTATGCTGTGAATATTTCAATTCAAAATATTTCACACACATTTTCATAATTAAAAATTCAATAAGTCATATTCACCTTCCAGAATTCACTTCCAAAATGTTCAGTCTGTTTAAAAATACGATGTATAATATTCAACAGGCAATTTTCAGTCCATTTTATTTCACTTTACAAATTCGCTTCCACAAATTCAGTGGTTAAAATTCAGCTAAATATTCAGCATTATACATCCGGGACCCGCAGCAATAGCAGTAGAGCACCGATGCATGATCTCCAGCTGCTGTTTAATCGCTCACCAGCAGGTGGCGCAAGCGGCTGTTGATGAAGACCAAAACAACCGGTAGCGCAAGTCATTTATTCACAAAAGCTGATTTGCAGAGATGGAGCAAACGGTAAGAAGTTGTTATGATTATCCAGGCCAGTATGTATATGCAGAAAAGCTGATTGTGTGTACGTTTAATTTAACATCTTCGCTGTTACTCGTTTCTCCATGTAGCAGCTTTCTCTACTGCAAAGGAGGTTATAATTCTGTTTTACCCGACGCTGATGTACAGAACTAACATTACATCTGAGGATTACATATATTGCTTTGGGTTGCTTAGTTTCTTTTACTTTATATCATGCCTTGTGTGACGCTGTGCTGTAATGCTGGGGTTTCTCTCATACGTCACACTCCAGGATTCCCCAACGATGCGTAACGTGCCTCTAACTAATTCAGTGATATAAAAAAGACCCCAGATCTCAGAATACACTTTACTGATGATGCAAACTATAATACAGGCAGATGAGATCAGAATATGAACTCAAGTTACGGAACGCGCAAAACTGCACGTTAAACATATTTCCCATAAAGAAAATAGGCTACTTAATGTGGTTTATTGCCTCAAGACAGTGATAATAAATTTTCAAATTCGACATCTAATTAATAAAATATACCATGTACAGTAAAGTAGATGAGCCCACAACCCACAAAGTTTCACCAAACCATGTTTTTCTCCCATAGAAAACCAAGTGTGGTAAAATTTAGTTTTAGGTTTGATGTTCGCTGAATTTTTGCAGAGGCGGCTTTAGGGACCATCTGCAAATTTACCTCACAGTATAAAACAAAGTTCAATAATTCATTCAAATTAATGTTTACAGTAAATGCCTAGAGGGCAAACTGACTAAATATATATTGCCAATATCTCGCCTTAGACAATACTTTCCCTAAGTATGTACACTACACAAATTTTTTTTTAAGAAAATAATTACAGTAATTCACCAAAATGGGGTTTTTCGTGTTCCAAATGTTGTAGTATGTTCCTAGTGACCAGACTGACTTACTACAGTTGAAATTTTGCCAATATTATTTTTTACTGTGCATACAGTATATAATTATTCTTAAAAATTACTGTAATTCACCTAAAGTTTTTTTTTTTTTTTTTTTTTTTTTTTATGTTCCAAAGGTTGTAGTACATACAGTACATCAATATTTTATACTACCTTTGGAACATGAAAACCCTTTTGGGGACTTACAGATTTTTTTTTTTTTTTAAATAATTGTGAACGGCACAAACAGTAAGGGCGATATTGGCAAAATTTCACATGTAGTAAGTCAGTCTTGTAACTAACTAGCAACGTACTGCAACCTTCAGAACATGGGGAAAAAAAAAACTTTTGGTGAATTGCTGTTTTATAAAAAGTTATTTGAAAGATATATTTTCCAGGGATCTTTTTTATGAAAATAATTGTGTACTGTACATACAGGTGCATCTCAATAAATTAGAATGTCGTGGAAAAGTTCATTTATTTCAGTAATTCAACTCAAATTGTGAAACTCGTGTATTAAATAAATTCAGTGCACACAGACTGAAGTAGTTTAAGTCTTAGTTTAAGGTTCTTTTAATTGTGATGATTTTGGCTCACATTTAACAAAAACCCACCAATTCACTATCTCAACAAATTAGAATACTTCATAAGTTCAATAAAAAAACATTTTTAGTGAATTGTTGGTCTTCTGGAAAGTATGTTCATTTACTGTATATGTACTCAATACTTGGTAGGGGCTCCTTTTGCTTTAATTACTGCTTCAATTCGGCGTGGCATGGAGATAATCAGTTTGTGGCACTGCTGAGGTGGTATGGAAGCCCAGGTTTCTTTGACAGTGGCCTTCAGCTCATCTGCATTTTTTGGTCTCTTGTTTCTCATTTTCCTCTTGACAATACCCCATAGATTCTCTATGGGATTCAGGTCTGGTGAGTTTGCTGGCCAGTCAAGCACACCAACACCATGGTCATTTAATCATCTTTTGGTGCTTTTGGCAGTGTGGGCAGGTGCCAAATCCTGCTGGAAAATGAAATCAGTGTCTTTAAAAAGCTGGTCAGCAGAAGGAAGCATGAAGTGCTCCTAAATTTCTTGGTAAATGGATGCAGTGACTTTGGTTTTCAAAAAACACAATAGACCAACACCAGAAGATGACATTGCACCCCAAATCATCACAGACTGTGGAAACTTAACACTGGACTTCAAGCAACTTGGGCTATGAGCTTCTCCACCCTTCCTGCAGACTCTAGGACCTTGGTTTCCAAATGAAATACAAAACTTGCTCTCATCTGAAAAGAGGACTTTGGACCACTGGGCAACAGTCCAGTTCTTCTTCTCCTTAGCCCAGGTAAGACGCCTCTGACGTTGTCTGTGGTTCAGGAGTGGCTTAACAAATTCCTTGACATGTCTGTGTGTGGTGGCTCTTGATGCCTTGACCCCAGCCTCAGTCCATTCCTTGTGAAGTTCACACAAATTCTTGAATCGATTTTGCTTGACAATCCTCATAAGGCTGCAGTTCTCTCAGTTGGTTGTGCATCTTTTTCTTCCACACTTTTTCCTTCCATTCAACTTTCTGTTAACATGCTTGGATACAGCACTCTGTGAACAGCCAGCTTCTTTGGCAATGAATGTTTGTGGCTTACCCTCCTTGTGAAGGGTGTCAATGATTGTCTTCTGGAAAACTGTCAGATCAGCAGTCTTCCCCATGATTGCTCAGGAATCCTTTGCAGGTGTTTTGAGTTGATCAGCTGATTGGCACGTCACCATATTCTAATTTGTTGAGATAGTGAATTGGTGGGTTTTTGTTAAATGTGAGCCAAAATCATCACAATTAAAAGAACCAAAGACTTAAACTACTTCAGTCTGTGTGCATTGAATTTATTTAATACACAAGTTTCACAATTTGAGTTGAATTACTGAAACAAATGAACTTTTCCACGACATTCTAATTTATTGAGATGCACCTGTATATGAAGGGAGGTATTGGCAAAATCTCACCTGTAGTAAATCACCATGAGTAATAAAAGATTTACAGTTTGACACTGTGCTATTTTAAATTTTAGAGGTCATTTTAATTAAAATGCATTGGGCGTTTTAACCTAGTCGGTGGAATTGTCAGATGGTCCCTTGAGTGAGATAGAGCGTCAAAGCTTTCTCTGGTTTAAATTTGCAGCTTCAATACACATAGGTGTCCTTGAATTCCTTATATACGTCAATATAAAATGGTTGCATGTTGTTAAAACTAATCGTAGTAGCGATATCTTTGTAAGTCTGTCGTCTCTATAAATCAGCGGTAAGAGAAAGCGAATGTCCGGCGAATATCGAACCTAAAACTGACTGTACGCAATAGATAAAGCGATTATAAAAAAATGCAGCGCTTTGCGTTCTTCTGACCTCATTTGCTTGCCTGTATATAGTTTGCATCATCAGTAAAGTGTATTCTGAGATCTGAGGTCTTTTTTATATCACTGTATTAGTTAATTGAGGCACGTTACGTGTCGTTGGGGAATCCTGGAGTGTGACGTATGAGGGAAACCCCAGCATTACAGCACAGCGTCACACAAGACATGATACAAAGTAAAGGAAACTAAGTGACCCAAAGCAATATAAGTCTTCCTCAGATGTAATGTTAGTTCTGTACATCATCCTCGGGTAAAACAGCATTATAACCTCCTTTGCGGTAGAGAAAGCTGCTACACGGAGAAACGAGTAACAGCGAAGATGTTAAATTAACGTACACGCAATCAGCTTTTCCACATATACATACTGGCCCGGATAATCATAACTTCTACTTACCGTTTGCTCCATTTCTGCAAATCAGTTTTCGTGAATGAATGACTTGCGCTACCGGTTGTTTTGGTCTTCATCAACAGCCGCTTGCGCCACCTGCTGGTGAGCGATTAAACAGCAGATAGAGATCATGCATTGGTAATGCTATTACTGCAGGTCTTGGATGTGCAATGCAGGATTTTCTGTCGAATTTGAACCGCTGAATTTGCGGAAGCGAATTTGTAAAGTGAAATAAAATGGACTGAAAATATCCTGTCGAATATTATACATCGTATTTTTAAACAGACTGAATATTTCAGAAGTGAATTCTGGAAGGTGAATATGAATTATTGAATTTTTAATTATGAAAATCTGTGTGAAATGTTTTGAATTGAAATATTCACAGCTTAAATAAACAATGTTAAATTTCAGCCCCTAAAAATGCAAGCCCTGAAAATACAAGGCATTAAAATGCAAGCACTGTTAATACAATGCATTATTTTTTTCAGTTAGTGCAATTCAACATGCTTTTTTGTTTCAAAGATATTTGTCATTATTTTACTTCCATATGATATTATCAGTTTTTTTTTTTTTTTCTGGAACCTGTGATCTTTTTTTTTTTTCTCAGAATTCTTTGATGAATAAAAAGTACAAGAACAGCATTTAATCAGAATAGAAATCTTTTGTAACATTATAAGTAATTACTATCACAATAACACATCATTGCTGAACAAAAGTAATTTCTTTTAAAAAAAAAAGAATTGTATTCGTCTAAGAATTCTGATATATATGGTCTAAATAAAAAAAAAAAAGTCTATATGCCACAAAACTCAACTTTCAGACTGTCAATAAATACCATATTACAAGGGTGCTTTTCAACAAAGTTATACACGGATCCATCGCAGCAACCGATTCCTATCAGTAAATCATTATACATCCTGTAACTCCAGTTTGAGATCAACTTCTTGTTGACGTATCTCATGCAGATAAAATCAGCCACTTCGCAGGGTCAGAAGATACAGTGGAAAAAACAGCACAGATAATAAATACCCAGATACACAGAAAATCAATAGGACTTGTGTGTGGGCTGATATTAACAATTGACAATGTCATAGAGCTGCTTGTTGTGCTGAGGAGAGATGATCAGGATACATGAAGGCAGATGGTATTGATTTGTTCTCCTGTTTAAACAAAGCTCTGTAATGCATTTCTGAGGGTAACTGACAACCAAGGAAAAGCTATTATTTCTCAATATTGCAAAACAAATTGTAATTAGAGGATGGGGCCACAGACAATTGAGAAATGGCGTTTGCACGGAACACTCCGAATCGATCAGCTCTTTTTCACTTGACCCCTCATAAATGGCTCAGATTAATAAGGTTTAGATTATGAACCCTCCCTGTGCTGGGCGTTTGATTGGCAGTCTTTGCTGAGAGGGGCTGCAGATCTCCAGAAATGAAAAGAGCTTAACCCAAAGACTGCTTTCAGGGGCTGCTCACCTCTATAACACACGCCTCCGCTACACTTGGCCTGGTTAGCAGAGACTTTAATAATAAAACAGTGGAGAGTGGGATTTATGAACAGGTCATTTAGAGTGCACCGGAAAAGTGCTCTCAATCACACAATACCCAGAGATGATTAACGATGACCTGTTTGAACTCGGATAAATCCGTGATGAAGTCATCGCAAGTGACACTCTCATATTCATGAATAATTAGCATGTGGCCTACCAATCAATCTGACAGCTCAAGTCATGTAAAGTCCATAAACACTTTTGAATTAGCTGGAACTCCAAACTCATAAAACTGCTCAATAAGTTTAGAAATAGTTGAGAAACAAACCTGTTGACAAGCCAAACTAAGTTTTTTTCTGGTCCAATGTGTTCAAGTTTGTCTCGGTCCACTAGCCTAGCACAATTACCTGTAGTTTTAACTAAAATTATCAAGTTTTTCTGCAACACTTACGCTAATGTCTATTTAGTGCATTCTGATTTACCAAAACGAGATGCTGAAATTGTAACAGATCAGTATGACATGGCTTGTATGAGAAAGTACATTTTATTTCTTATTACAATCATGGTTAGAATTAGCGTTTGAGTAAAGGACTTGACTTTATGGTTAGGTTTGTACCATTTTCATACCTTGTATGATTTTGCATTTTTGTATAATTTATTATGACTTTTAATGAGACCGGATTGGTCTTCTATAGTTAATACAATGTTGTCCAAAAACATTGTTGAATCACTCCCTTTAATTCGGACCCTGAAGTAAGGCTAGGTGATATGGCCAAAAATATTATCTTAATATTTATCATAATATCAATTTATCATTAATAGAGAAGGAAATGCTTTCCACACGTTTGTTAGACCTTGAAAATTAAATATTTTCATTTAGGGCCCCATGAAATCTTCTTTTTTCCCCTAAATTCTGTGTTTTCAGTTTTATTATTTTTGGATTCTATGTTTTATGATTTATTACAAATTTATCATCAAAAATTGAAAAGAGTTAATAATGAAAAGAATTAAAACGTTAACAATTAATCTTTTTTTTCATTTCATTCAAATGGAAAATATAACAATTTACAAAACATTTTTATTGACTGATTGATTGATTGATTGATTGAAAAAAAGGATGCTGCACAGCAGAACTGTATAAATTACAACATGAATGAAAATATCTTGGTTGTATGATATTGCTTAAAAATAATAGTACTATTATTATTGCATTGAGAAGTACATTTCAGTACACAATAGTAATATATGTGTCATAATTTCTTCAAGTTAAACTAAACTTTTATTTAGCCGGATTGTTGTGTGTCAGTGTGTATTTTTCTCAAATGAAACATTAACATGCTTGTGAGGTGAACTCTCAGAACAGCTCTGGAGAGGAAGTTTATGTCCTGACATTGAGACGGCAGACTCTGGACACACCGTGATCATCACACATGTTTAAGTTTGTGTAGTAGAGTAGACAATCTATGCCACTCTTCCCTCAGAGACACATAGAACATGCAGACTTATTAATGACATGTACTGACTGGCTGTTGTCACATTTATTTCTGCGGTGCGATAGGCTGTTAATCCCAAAAGTCCTGAAGTCAAGCCAAAAAAAATCTATTAAGCATTTACATATTTTTGGATATGGTTAAACTCAGTTGTTGATCCAGATTACCATGCAAAATGCAAAAAGGTCAACGTCATAATCTGGACGTACTGTATAGGTTCATCTCTCTCTGCATCACAATTTTAATTGTTCTTGATTTAAGGATTATCTCTCAAAACCGCTGGACTGCACACATAATTCTTTTGATATTAACTTTGCCACACGGAAGACACGTGAAGGATTACATCAATTTAAGCAATTACTGTTTGGCTTATAGTTGACTACACACAGTGCCTCTGAGTTTACTTGCTATATTGATTTCAAAGCCAATGTTCACTGGAGGGAAATCCCAGGATGCCTCCATAATCTGCAGCCAAAATTCTTTTTGACTGAGCTTGCAGCTCTGCCAGAAACTGTCTGAATCATTTGGGCCGCAGTTTTGCAGACATAATGGTTATTTAGAGTATGCAAAAGAGCCAATACAATTAACGGCTGCAATTTCATGCATAAGCTGCAAATGGTAGCCCGAGGAATCATTAGCTAAAGGAATTTTTCGTTCCTATTAGAGTGGCATTCTGAGTTCAAACATCAGGCATCTTTTCAGTCCAAACTTGGGAAATGACTGCGATGAATTTGACAGTCATGTCAATTACAATTTTATCCGTATTACTTACGTTTCAACTCAGTCCCCTCTGCTCTTCCATAGGACTCCACTGCTCATGTGAAGTGTGATTTTCTAATAGTGTAATAGTTTCACACACAGACATGCTCACACATACTCACTTTCATTGGTATTCTAGATGCGATCTCACCAGCATCCTTTTGAGAAAACCTCCCACCTGCTTAAGGAGAATGATGAGACATTAGGAGACGTGTTCTGTTCAATAATTCATGTTATTAATAATGAAAGCTACAGACATATCAGTGGATGAGAAATATCGTTTCTGCTCAGTAATTTTATGAGGCTGCAACATATTGCCAACTCTGCCATATTGCTGCCTTGCCACATTTTCTAGTTGTTGACTTGAAATTAGCTGGGCATGATGCATTGATAATATAAACCCTGTCCAACCAAACTAGATGAATTTATACAACAGATGCAGTCCTCTAATTCAAGAGCCAAACAGCGTTCCTGATATTTAGCATAACAGCACTGGGACGCTTCACTCTCTGTATCCCTCTGCTTGTCTGTGTTCACAGCATCTAAAGCAAGAATATGTGAGCGGAATACCAACTAGAGTTCAGAATTTAAGAATTGGCTTGATTTTAAATCATATATTGGAATTTGAATTGGCCACACCCCACAGAAACCAGAATCAGCTGAATTTGAATTGGAGTGACAGGATGGTGCACTAAAGCTTCAGTATCAAGCAGTTATTCAATGACAAAACCTCTTATTTAAAGTTCTCCATCATCGCCGCCATTCAAATGCACAGTGGCTTTTGCTCTGGTATTTTGTGTGTAGTGTTAAGCAAACGATGAACAAGCATTTCACAGCATGCCTCTGTCCCTTTTCAGATCCCTTTTCAGCTGCAAATATAGATCCTTGTGTCCCCATTCCATGTCCTTCCTTCACTCCTGCTGAGCGAAAACTCATATGTGATTCTGCCAACAACAAAAACCTGCACAGGATGTCTCACAGCGCACACAAGCTGACTAAGATTCAGCACTGAAGGCCAACTTACAGCTGGGTAAGAGTCCCCCCCCACCGCAGTCATGTTGGTCCTGTTTGGCATTCAGCGAAGGAGGGGAGATGTATTAGTCACAAAGAGTCTCAGAGGGAGCCGTTCTTACACATTCTGATCACTGTCCACCCCAACGGCCCTGAAAAAGCCAAACCCTGGATTTATACATTTCTCTTAGATTGCCATAAATTCTTTACACCAACACAAATACGTCCAACGGGAATAAGCAAGGTTACTGCAGATGAAATAAGTCGAAGATTCAACTGGGGTTTCAGACAGCACAAAAAACTAATGCGATGAAGACCAGCTCTGGCCTTCATTTTGTCAGCGCTAAGTTAACCTGAGCTACACTTTAAGATGTGCTGCTCGGAGGAGGTGCGGCAGAGATGCCTTTATGGTTTCAGAGCGCAAACACTCAGAACACACTTCATATACAGTACACAAGGTTATTTATTTATAACTATTTACTCGATATGTAGCCATTTTAGTCTATTCTGTATGTCCACATGCAAGCAAAGGAGACCTTTATATTAGATCAGAACTTCCAGCGGAAAAAAATAAATAAATAATTAAAATACTAATACAGAGCCAGAGGTAGCCAGCGGTACACATCAGCCTACTGTAGAAGTGCTTTCAAATATGTGACCCTGGACCACAAAACCAGTCTTAAGTCGCTGGGGTATATTTGTAGCAATAGCCAAAAATACATTGTATGGGTCAAAATGATCAATTTTTCTTTTATGCCAAAAATCATTAGGATATTAAGTAAAGATCATGTTCCATGAAGATATTTTGTAAATTTCTTACCGTAAATGTATAAAAACTTCATTTTTGATTAGTAATATGCTTTGCTAATAACTTCATTTGGACAACTTTAAAGGCGATTTTCTCAGTATTTAGATTTTTTTGCACCCTCAGATTCCAGATTTTCAAATAGTTGTATCTCGGCCAAATATTGTCTGATCCTAACAAACCATACATTATTGGAAAGCCTATTCATTCAGCTTTCAGATGACGTATAAATCTCAATTTCGAAAAATTGACACTTAAGACTGGTTTTGTGGTCCGGGGTCACATATTTTCTTGGACAAAATAGGGCCTTGGAGTCAAAAAAATAAAAAATAAAATTGAGACTGTCTTAAACTGTCTAGTATTTGATGACATACATCTCAACATAATTTAGGGTCATAAAAGGCTTAGTGGCTTGGCTAACTAAGATGCCCATTCGTAGTTATGTTCAAACAGAACAGACCACTGAAAATAGCAAGCATTTTCTGACAGAGACAAGAGCTCATTACTGTAGTCTCTCAGGTTATATTGAAATGGTGACCTTTGTGATGTCTCTTATCAAAGACATTAAACATCAATTATTCAAATGAATTACTTCACTTCCTTTCCAAATCTTACTCATTCGGACAATGTCATGAAACTTTTAGGAGTTGCATGCATGAAATATTTACAGCGAGGCCATCACTCATTCCATAATGAATAAGCACACCTTGGCATTGACACATTTACTCTTGAAGCACGAAGAGAGAAAACAAGTAAGTTTTGTCCTTCATGGGGCATCTTAACACTCATGTGCTGCTTCTGTTCACCACAGTAAGCAAAATGTTGTTGGGACACACTCCAAAACTTACACAATAGACAGATAGAAGATAGATAGAATGATGCATTAGAACAATATCTAGATAGAACGATAGATAGATTGAATGATAAAACAATACATGGATGGACGGATGGACGGAGTGAGAGAACGACCGATAGAACGACAGACAGAACAATAGATAGAACGATAGATAGAACGACAGATAGATAGATAGATGGATGGATGGATGGATGGATGGATGGATTGAGAGAACAGATGGAATGACAAATAGATAGACCAATAGATAGAAAGAATGACAGAACGACAGAACAAACAATGGATGGATAGGTGGATGGATGGAGTAAGAGAACAACAGATGGATCAATGGACAGATAAATAGAACTATAGATAGAATGACAGAATGATAGAACAACAGAATGAACAAAGGATGGATAGGTAGATGGAGTGAGAGAACAGATAGAATGATAAATAGATAGAATGACAATGACAGAACGATAGAAAGAATGATGGATTGATGGAGAGAACAACAGATAGAACACTGTAATGATAGATATATAGATAGTTAGATAGATAGATAGAGGTTCAAGCCAGACTTTTCGTCTATTTTTAGCTCCACAGCTGTCACATTTTACCCTGCTGACTCTCTAGTGCTTTACATCACTGCAATCCACCTTTCCTTTCACAACATACCGGTCCCAGCAGCAGCTTGACGTGACCCTTTCCGTAGGGATGGGCCACAGTCATTTTGTACATTTTGAAGACCATGAGAGCAGACAAGAGTCATCATTCATGATGTTTGTTTGGCTCCTGCTGAAACAGTCAGTGTACTTTAGTCTCAGACAGGACAGCTCCTACCTAGGCTCCTAGACCGGGTGGACGGACGCCGCGACTGCCCCATGACCTCTTCGGTTGTCATGGTTATTCACAAACACCAGGGCTGTGTCACAAGGCATCAATCTCCAGCTCTCACCCCTGGTCCTAAAAACAAAAAGAACCAACATTTGACCAAACAAAGAAAAACTCACAAAAAGCCATGTGAGGGGTAAAACAAAAAGTTATGCTGTGATATGAAGTGGATCTGTATTTATCATATGGAACAGCGCTGGTTTCCAGCTGGTCCAGACAGTTTACCAGCAGGTCAAGCTGGTTTTTGGAACATACGTGTTTGTTTTTCATATTTTAGGGTTAGATTATAGCCTGGGTTAGGGACTTGAGCATTTTTATCAATCATTTCCCTTTTAATATAATATAATGTTATGTAATATATAGTAGTCAACATTTGAAGTGGCTCAAAAAAAAGTTAATCAGAGTTGTCCTAAGACAAGAACGGGTTTTTTTGTTTTAGGACAACCTTGATGAAAGGTTTTGATCCTCTTCAAATGTTAACTACTGTAATATAATAATACATTTATGATATTGGCGAAATGTTATAAATGTTTGGATGGATATATTTGCACATTACACATACTACGTAAGTATTGTAGACTTTCATTGCTAGTACTTACTGTTAATGTTATGATTAATAGTCACCTTAATTTCGGAGTAATTTACAGGTCAACAAATCCACGGTTCAAGAAACATGACGGTCCTAGGATTGAGGGGCAACTTCAATTTTAACTTTTGAGCCAAATGGTCGCCACAAAATGGCTCACTCACAAATTCTGTCAAGTTTGTCACAAGTTCATTTTGTTTCTATGCTAAAATAGTGGTTCCTGAGCGTTACGTGCTTTAAAAAGTCAATTTTCACCTACTCCTCCTTCCAGGATGGTTTGCAACCCGATTAGGGGCGACGCGGGTATTGACAAGCTAATTAGCCAATCAGAGTGAAGAAGAGAACCTGATAGGCGGGGAATATCACATTGACAGGGTAACCAGCCAATCAATGCGATGGTGTTAACATGAGAGGCGGGCATTATCGCAGTGACAGGTTAATGAGCCAGTAACAGCGCAAGTTAGACAACGTCGTGTTTCTGAATTATAAAATGAATTCTATAAACGTATATGACTCCTGTTTTTATCGGATTGATAATGAAGATATACTGTATCTGCCAGTGCCAATTATGTTCAATAATATTGACCGGCTTATATATAGCCTAGACTAAACCCTGCCTTAGGGTAGCCCTGTAGCAAAATAGAGCACCTAAACCACCTTAGAAGTACATTAAAAACCAACACATATTAGTTTAAATAGATATCAGGGCTCTGAACACATTCTCCCTTTGGGCATGGCATAATGTTCCCAGTTGTCCTGCCCAAGTGAATTATATTCATCTAAATGCAGATCTCCTCATTAAAAATGTCCTCCTTGTATTAGAGCTCCAAAGCCCTTTGATACCCTCATTGCGTTCCCGCTGTAGATAGGAAAGCACAGCAATGTCCTTTGATGTGTCCTGGTAGGCAGTGTTGTGCTGTGGGCTCATGGTAATGAACCGATGCAGCTCCTGCAGGTGAAGATCTACACAGACGTTCTCATCAATCACACATGTGCGTCGGGCGGAGGGGAGAGGAGGCCCTCGGCCTGCGGCTCCTACTTCAATGCCACCCGTGAGGAGTTCCCATCTGTGAGATACTCTGCCACTGACTTCAATGATGACAAATGCACCAGCCGCCGAGGAAATATTGAGAATTACCAAGACATTTATCAGGTATAATTTCAAAAGTGATAAAAGGGCCCTTGTTGGGAATGCCATTGGACACAGATGGAAATTTTTTCCCATCTAGGCAAAGCAATCAAGTGTATTTGAATATCAGATGGGCTTCATATGACCCACCACAATGTTCTACACACTACCAGTCAAAAGTCTGGACTAATTAAGATTTTTTCATGTTTTTGAAAGACCTTTTGTTCACCAAGGTTGCATTTGATTGATCAAAAATACAGTAAAAAATATTAATATTGTGGAATATTATTACAGTTTAAAAGAACTGTTTTCTATTTGAATATATTTTGAAATCTAATTTATTCCTGTCGGCAAATTACTCCGGTCTAAAGTGTCACATGATCCTTCAGAAATCATTCTAATATGCTGATTTGCTGCACAAGTAACATTTGTTATCATTATCAATGTTGAAAACAGTTTTTGCTGCTTAATATTTTTGTGGAAACCATGATACACTACCATTCAAAAGTTTAGAGTAAGCAAGATTTAAAAAAATAAATAAAAATACATAAAGAAATGTAAAAATTAACTAATGCTTTTATTCACTACGGACACAATAAATTGATAAAAGGTGAAAGTGAAGACATTTATAATGTCAAAAGATTTCTATTTCAGATAATTGCTAAAGATTCTTTCTATTCATCAAAGAATCAAAAAAATAAATTAGATTTTAAATTGTAATATTTTGCATTACTGTTTAGTGTATTTAACAAATAAAACAGCCTTGGTGAAACATTTTCATCTATTAATAAATTATTATTATATGTTGAACCCTTATTCAGTTGATCTCACACTTACACAAAAAAAAAAAAAAAGAAAAAAAAAAACCTTGGGACATTAATGGTTGCTTTGTGTGACCAAAATGTTGAAAAGCATAGTAAAATCTCAAATCTCATTCATGCTTAATATACAATGTCATAACAGATCATGATTGATCATGAAAACCAAAAGCATTTGGCGTCCCTGAAATCAAACCTGCCACAATGTGTCCTGAGAATCTTAGATCTCAGAACTACAGACTAAAGTACAGTGAACAAATAACAGCTAATCTTCGAGTCGGGCCAGCCCTGGTCACAGTCTTTCTTGTGTATTGTTTGTGTTTGTCTGAGCTCTGCTGTATTGACAGCACCATCTGTTGCTGTGCTGCTGGAAGATGAGCTGGCTGACTGATTGCGACTTCTAAATTTATTCTCCTTCACATCAAAGGCACATGTCGTGCGTGCAGAACAATACTGGTACCATTAAACATCAGGATCCGACCTTTTGCAACCTTGAGCACACAAACAACTCAGATTAATAACAATATTGCAAAGAAAAGTATATATAAACAGTATTGTTATGAGAGGGTCTTGAAATCGGCCAACAGTTTCAATGAAGATCAAGATAAAAGTATTAATTCCTTTTATTTATTTATTTTTGTTTTGTAAGACATATCAACAAAATCAAATATAATAATAATAAAAAAATTACATCAATCGATGATGAGCTTTAGTCCAACAGAACTCAACAGCAGCATTCTGCAATAAAATTGGAGGGAAAAAATATTAATAAGCTTTGTGTGTAAAAAAGATATATTATATGTTAATAAACGGCGAAGTAGCAAAAAATTGCTTGACATTCTGTTATTGCCTATATTTTTTTTATCAAAGCAAGCAATTCAAATAACTCTTTTAAAGGATATTTTAAAGGATATGAAGTAAAGATGGAGCTCCAGTAGGCTTATGATTGAACATCAACATCATCTTAAACAAATAGAAATGTTGGGTTAAAATTTATATGGACCAAAAAAAAAAAAAAAAAAATCAAGCTTCAAGCTTCAAAATCAAGACGCTATCCAAACCACTTCTAATAATTTATAATCAAAATAATCAGTATATTTTACACGCACCCACTAATCAAAATAATCAGTATATTTTACACGCACCCACTTCAACAGACACAGCTATAAAATACGTACATAAATATATTTTTTTTAAATATTAAAAATTTTTGGTCTTTTAACCCACCAGTTCAGTGTTTTTTCCCTCCTTTCTTTGGGTCAGCAGATTCCGGTTTAGGTTTTGCAGATCGGGCGAATTGCTGGAGTTTAAGTTAAGGTGTGATTTTGTTTGACAGTAAAACACTTGTAATAATAAATCCTAGGTATAACAAGCAAAAACACACTGTTTTTGTTGGAGAAAGAAACAAAACATTCTGTCAGTAAGTTAATGCCAAAAACAAAGGATACCACCACAAGAGGTTTGTCGTTGAGAACATATCCATTGGTTTCCTTTAAGGCCTTCTCTGCGCTTCTCTCGCTGGGGAGCCCGATGAAGGCCTGACCTTTCATCCTCCCCTCTTTCATCAAAACAATATCAAACCTGACGGGAACAAACACATTTTATACATCAGCACATGTTCATGAAGAACTCGCCTTTATTCACCACTCCTGAGAAAAATAAGAGTGGTGTTTTCTTTTCATTGGCTTTGATTGTGTTTCGCGGAGTTGAGGCCCCAGACAAGGGCCTGAGGCATGAGACAGTGGTGCTTACATGTTTCTCTCCTCCTCTGAGGAGATGTCGATATACCGGCCGTAGATGAACTTCAGATCCTGCGGAAAAGATTGAGCTGGGTTATGTAGCTGGTAATAAAGTGAGAATTGCGAGCTCTCAGGCTGTTCTTGACCACACACTGAGGCAAAAGTTATGCAATCTTAAGAATTTGCTATAAGTAGAATACAAAATATATGGTACATTTGGAGTATACTGTAAAAACTAGCAATTAAAGGTAACTAGTAACTAGTAATAAAGGCTGATCTTGAAATGATTTGCATGCCCACTTGCCAAATAACAAAACTGGTCAATATTTAATCTTATTTTAATAAATTATCTGGTTATCCAGAAATTGTCCAGTCCAGGAAAATAAATAGGCTATATAAAACATATTTGTAAAAAAAAAAAATTAATAATAATTAATAAACAATTAAATTATATTAAAAACAAATAAAAAAATATATTTAACTTAATATTTATCCATAAATGAATAAATCAACTCATCCATTAATAATAAAATATTACATTATTATAATAAATAAATAAATAAATAAATAAATGAATAAAATATCAAAAGGACAAATTCTTTCCAAAACAAATAATTTAATCTATAAATTATCCAGTTATCCAAAGGTCTTGTCTTAATCATAAAAATCATCCAGTCCAAGAAAATAAATGTATAAAACATATTTGTAAAAAAAATAAATAAATAATAATAATAATAATAATAATAAAAATATATATATATAATAATAATAATAATAATATTATATATATATATATATATATATATATATATATATATATATAAATTAATAATTAATTTAATTTATAAAAAAATTTATTATATGTAAAAAATAAAATAATATATTTAATTTAATATCTATCCATAAATTCATAAATCAACTCATCCACTAATATTACAATATTACATTAATAAAATAAATAAATAAAATATCAAAATAAAATATTATTTCCAAAACAAATCATTTAATCCAGAAATTATAAAAGGGCATCCTAAAAATAAATAAATAATTCAAATATATAATACATTTAAAAATAAAATAATATATTTAGATTTTTTTCAAAAACAAATATTTACCCATAAATTATTATTCAGTTACCCAATAATTGTTCAGTCCAACTCATTAACTGATATTAAAATATTATATTATTAAAATAAATAAATAAAATATCAATGCACAACAAATAATTTTATCCATAAAGTAATTACCCAGTTATACAATAATTGTCTAGTCTTATTCATCCATTGAATGAATGAATGAAAGAATGAATGAATAAAAATAAATAAATACATTTTTAAATAAATAAATGACACTGAGTATTTAATTTTAATATTTAACTATTTAGTTTTTTGTGTGTCGGTAGAGTAGACACATAGTAGTTATACAATAACTGTCTAGTCCAATTTATCCATTTAATAAATAAATAAATAATATTGAGTATTTAGTTTTAATATTCAACTATTTAGTTTTTTTGTTTTGTTTTTTTTTGTCGGTAGAGCAGACACTTACTTTTTCTTCAACTTGCTTTGCAACATTCTTAACATAAAGTCTGCAGGTTGGTTCTCCAGGTTCGTAATTTTTAAACACAGACATTTTCTTAATCTCTATAAATGTAAAAGAGTCAATAAAAAATAAATCAATACAACAGATGCACACAATCATGTGAATAGTAAATCTGAGAGATAAAGCTGTCAAACGTATGTTCAGGAATGACTGACTGACATAAAATAAACATTAAGCAATCACTCGCAAACATCTGAAACATGCAAACAGTCACATGACGACAGCCTGGTGTGCTTCATATCAAATATTAATTTCCTCTTTAAAGATCAGCTGCATGTTTCTTGCAAACACCCGAAGGCAAATTCTTTACTAGAGCTGCTCAGTTCTATTAGATCAGTGGTTCTCAAACTGGGGTATGCGAGGTGCACGGAGGGGGTACGCAAACAAAATGCTGAGTTTTGGCAGTCATTTAATTCTACCCCAACTTAAAGTAACTTCTTAATTTCTTACAAGCAGCGTGCGAATAATAGCATACCCACTAAATATGCTGCTTTAGCAAATCGCGCTGTTGTTCATTGTATCTTTAAAGTAGTTTGTAGCACTTAATAGCATGAAGAACAAATATTGAGGGACTGAGATCGATTTAAGAAACCCTCGTTGATACAGAAACATACCCAGGGCGAGTTATTGTTTTTCATGTTCAAAATATGAGCAAGAATGCAATTTTCCCTGAATATCCAAATGATTGCAAATATGACACTGATTTTAAATAGCAGTTCAACAAAAAGGTAATATTAAATGAACATTTTACATTTTAAATGTAGCCTACATTTTAAAAACAATATTGTCAATATTGTTTGTTATATTTTACAACGAAATAATAATAGTTCCAATGAAATCCGCGACAGAACTGGTGTGCGTCTCCAAGCAACATTCAGAGGTGTTTCGTTAGTGAAGGAATCTGTGGCTTTGAATGATTCGGAGAGTCAATGATTAATAACCCATTCATAACTACAGTCATTTGCTTCCTTACTGAATGAATGAATGAATGAATGAAGTGACGCCTCGCTCATTAAGACGATGACTTACCGCCACCTACTGGCGATTTTAGTTTTAAATCTATAAGTATCACTTCGTTTTGCCATCATTTATTGCTTTATTTATTATATTAATAATACACTTAATGGAATGGTAAGAATATGACAAAACATGACATACAATTAATAAGGCTAGAAAAACTTTGCCTAAAAGGTAAAAAAAAATGCACCTGTAAATCAATTTAAGGTGGCAAATATTGTCCCTTAATAAAGGTGTGACTGCGGTCTAAGTCGGGGTACTCAGAAGAATGTTAAATGCCCCGGGGGGTACGCCACTGTAAAAAGTTTGAGAACCACTGTATTAGATATTCGGTGTACTAAAAAGAAGAAGAGAGAGTGTATGCGTGCACAGTTTGAGAGTGTTTCACCGTCTCTGGAGAGTCTCCCTCTCTCTAGCTCTCTCCTAGAGATGAACTCCGAGGGGATGTCCTCATCTTCCTCCCTCTCTTCCTCCTGTCTGGTGACCTGAGCGCTTGGGTAGATTTTCCCAAACCCTTCTGCAGCGTCCTGAACGGAAACCTCCATCTCTGCTGTGTCTAGGAATAAGTTGCATAAACATAAATAGAGTGTGTTTTGAACTGTCACGGTGCTCAATTTCAATCTGTCTGAATGGCGGCACCGAAGTCTTGTGTGAACACGTATTAAAAACTGACAAGCCTTGACTATTCAAAACAAACTCCAAAACAAAACCACAGGATTGTTTTCTTGTCGCGCATGAAAGCAAAACCGATTCCTGTAATCAATAACAAAAGGCACGTAAAAACAGATAAAATGGAAAATCCACGCCAGAGGAAAAAGAAATATGCGAGTGTATTAATCTCTGAGGGTGACACTGGTGTGTTTGCGTGGGGTCACGCTCTGTAGGGTTTTCTTTCAGGTTCTTTCATAGCACAGTTTGAGATGTCACCTGGCAGTTGGCAGTAAGCCTCAAGCAAACGCGTATGAGGAATTATGGGAAGCAGCGAGGCTACACAAATCCTCTGGAAACTTGTCTGACAGATCTAGTGCCTAATGTGTACTAGAGCAAGAAGTGCTGATAAGTTTCCCTCAGAGAGGTGGATTCCTTCGATGCTTCTCGTCATTTAAACATATTGTTTATCAGTTAAACGCGAGCATAATGGAAATAACTGCCGTCCCTGTGCTCCTTTCTTTTTTAAACAGGTTAGGAAAGCTGTTTGTCTTTGACTTTGAAAGGTTTTCCGTCTCAGTTTTAAGTCATAAACATTAATGGAAAACAAACAGGAAGATAAGGTAAACAAAAGACTGTGGATCTAAATTTGACTGCAGAGGACGACTTTTTTTTTTGCTGCATCTGTGTAGATCGCCGGTGTTAAATAATTGCTTTGACATACCTGCGCATTGTAAAGAATTATTGTAATTTTAACAGTAAAAGACTGTAAAATGCTACAGTAAAAACCCGTTAATTGGTTAACGGTAAGTTCCCTTACTACATCCAGTAGGGCTGTCAAATTGATTAATCGCTTCCAAAATAAAAGTTTATGTTTACATAATATATGTGTGTGTACTGTGTATATTTATATGTATATATAAATACACACACATACATGTATATATATATTTTTTTTTAAATGTGTGTATTTATATATCCATATATATATATTATTTTTATAAATAAATTTAATTATCGTATAAATATAATAATAATAATAATATAAATATTACTTTTATTTTGGATGCAATTAATCAGGATTAATCAATTTGACAGTTCTAACGTACAGTGAAAAACTGTTTAAAAATGTAATTTAATGTATTTGTAAAGTAAAACACTGTTAAATTGACAGTTTTTGGAAGTGAAAAAGCACAAGTCATCTTACAATTTACAATGAAAAACCGTAAATTGACATTCCCAGAATTTCTTATGTAAAACTATTAATTTGATGCTTCACTGTTTTTTCTTAGTTTTTTTTTAAGGTAAAATCTTATGTTGTTAAATTAATGATTATATGATGATAATGAATGGTTATATGTGCCTTCTATATATTAGTATTGACGTCAGCTTGTGCAAAAGCTACTTGTGATGATTTTTAATTCTACATGTGGTTTTTTTTCCACCACCTGTGTTTTTGTTGGTCATTGGTATACTATAAAGGTACAAAACAGAGTTAGTATTTTAGTGGGTTAGTATATTAAAGGGATAGTTCACCCAAAAATTTAAATTGCACAAGACTGACACGGAAGAGAAGAAATTGTAGAATATTTTTATCGTTATTTTTTTTTTCCCTTTGCACACAAAAAGTATTCTCGTAGCTTCATAAAATTACGGTTGAACCACTGATGCCACATGAACTATTTTAACAATGTCCTTACTACATTTCTGGGACTTGAACGTGGTAGTTGCATTGCTGTCTATGCAGGGTCAGAAGCTCTCGGATTTCATCAAAAATATCTTAAAATGTGTTCCGAAGATGAAAGAAGGTCTTACGGGTTTGGATCGACATGAGGGTGAGTAATAAATGACAGAATTTTAATTTTTGGGTGAACTATCCCTTTAACTTTATATCAATTTATACAGGTTTTTACTATAAATTAATTTCAATCCGTAAAAGCCGAAAAGTTGCTACAGTATTTTTTTACGGTAAATATCTGGCAACCACATCTGCCGTTTTTTTGTTTGTTTGTTTTTTTTTTTAAACAGTCCACCGAAAAGTTTTGTGTGCGTTTGATTTAGTTTGATCGTTCCGTCATTCCTGATTCCCGAATAAAGTTTCAGGGTTATCCTGACGCAGGGGAGGGTCTCGACGCCTCATGGCGAGAGCAGCTCGGCCTGCTGACAGCCCGATACATTAAATCTTCTCTCCAGCTGAGTCACTATTCTCAGGGCTAATTGCTGTGTTAATTGAGCAGGTCCGCTCAGGATGGATGGCTGTACCCGGGGCGCATTCGGTGATGCAGGCAGATAGATAAATGGATGATGTGGAAGGAGTGGCGGGGGACGTGAAGCCTTACCTTCACTCGCATCTGCGAATTGCGGTTCCTGATTCTGTCTGGGACCCTCGAGGATGGTGGACACCTCAGCCGATATATGGAACTCAATCTTTTTCTGTCCAAGTGTCTGAGGTTGCTCGAACACGTCTGATGGCTGCAGGGCTGGGCCTGAGGGGCTGAGAGACACAACACTGAGCTATCTGCAAATCTTTTTGTATTGCTGAAGATGGTTTTTTGAAACTAAAAGGTGCAGTTTTGTTTTACTTAATGATAAAGAAGCGGCTGGTTGAGTGAAATGCAGCTGAGAGTTTACCCGTGGGTATCTGGTTTGGGAATAAACAGGAGGTCTTTTAGTTTGGGTTTCTTTCTCTTGGAAGAAGTCTTTGTTCTCAACGGTCTTTTGCATGGCTGGTTAACAAGGCCCATCAGTCTGATCATCCTTTGTGGAATGCAGAGAGAAGAAGTGAGAAGCTATTAAACATGTATGGCTTTTGAACACAAGGCAAAACACGGCAACAAAACAAACAAACCGAACATTTTGCAGCTTTCAGCTGCTGCCATTCTGGAGGCCGACATTCTGTCAATGAGAAAACGTGCTAATGCTAGTGATGCATAGTCAAAAATACTACCAGTTATTTTTAGATATTGGACAAGAGAATGCATTTACATTTTAGGCAAGTGGCAGACACAAACTTGGTTAATATTGTGTCTGTCTGTAGGAGAAATGTCCCTGTAAAGTGTTGTAAGGACAGAAAATTTTGATTTATTCATCAGTATTGGTCGACATTATAATTGTCTATGCTCATTTCTCTTTTTTTTTTATACATACAGATTAGTTAATTGTCTAACAACCACTTATGAAATTCATCTTTAAAAACACTAATAATTTAATAACACTTAATTGTAATCTTTAACAATATTTTATAATGTTGTGATGCTTTAACTCACTTGTAGCATTTAAAGCGACTTTAAAACAACTAACTTTTTATTATTTAGTGTCTTATTTTTAATTTATTTATACAAAATTCTATATATTTTTATTGATTATTTAATAATCAGTTTGAAATAGTATTGTCTTATCTGCTGTATTGTACATTCATTCAAAAATTCTCACCGTTTTGTGTTTAAAAATGTGTCCCTGGTTAAATTATACATTTTATAATGGGATAGTTATAGTTATACTACCCTTAAAAAAATTGGGGTTGGTGGATTCTTATGCCCACCAAGGCTGCATTTATTTGATAAAAATACAGTAAAAATAATTAAATTATTAAATTATAAATAACTCTTTTCTTTTTTAATATATTTTAAAATGTAACATATTCCTGTGATGGCAAAGCTGAATTTTCAGCAGTCATTATTCCAGTCTTCAGTGTCAAATGATTCTTCAGAAATCATTCTTATTTGCTGATTGAGTGCTAATCAAGAAACATTTCATATTATTATCAATTTCTAAAACAGTTGTGAACACAACAACTTGCTTGCACACACTGTGCTTAAGTTACCTAATAATGTCAAACTACTTAAACAGCTTGTAGACGAAATAGAAAGGTGGAAAACCAGCTACCTCTCCTTGTCCTCCTCATCTCCACTTTCGTACTCCGATTCTTCTTCACTGCCCGACGCCCCCTCCTCGTGCTCTGGGAGAGGAGGGTTCTCTGGGGGGAAGGGTGGAGGCATGGGTGGCAGTGGGCCTGGAGGCATCTCAAACTGAAACGGTTCAAATGAGTGTAGCTCATCAGTATTAGCAGAGCGCTTATATTGATGGGATTCAGTAAAAAGCAAAGCATCAGGGATAAGGCTGAGTTTTAATTCAGGCAATGTGTCAAGATGTGATTCATATTATACATTCGTCATCATGCTGCCCTGGTTGTTTGAGTTAGATAGCACATAATACCAACTCACCATTGGCGGAGGAGCCGTCACTGGTCCAAACGGGCAAGGAAGGTTCATCTTATTCATCAAGTGAAGAACCTGTGGACGAATATGTTCACCTGATGAAGAAAAGAGTGTGTGTGTTGTTTCCACACACCTGGTACTGAGTATTTCTTGGACACAAACATTAATTGTGACCCTGGCTCCATATGTAACCCAGATTGCTGTGTGGGAATATATTTAGGCTCTGAAACAAAGCTCTGAGCAACAGATTTAATGTGTTTAAACCGCCAGCCTGTTTCTCAGAAATCTAGCGCCACCAAAAGGCAGCCTGGGAAATTATAACATCTCCCTGGTGTTTTACAAAGCGGTGCAGTGCAGCTTAAGGTAAAATGTTAAATACATCACTCATCCCTCCCACATGAGTGCGATATTAATACCATCAGAATAATTCCATGGAAATATAGTGGTTTGATGTTTTAGAGACTGGACTTGATTCAGAAAAATCACATTAGCGCCAGTCTGAGAGAGCTGAGAATGAACGTTTTTCTGGGGTTTTTTTTAGCCTGATATGAAATAAAAACCTGAAAATGGGAGACATATACTGATACACAAGAGGTAAGAGCATGTTAACACATTCCCAACATGAACTGATAAATTAAACAACAAAAAAAGATAAGGAAAAAAATCTTTGTATCCTCTACTCACTTGAACGTAGAACTTGGGCACGCTCAGAAGAGTGTGTGTTATGTTTGTCAAAATTCCACTTGAAGGAGGAGGGTATAAATATTTCAGCGTTGGATTTGTCTGAAATTTCAACCTGCGGGAGGAAAGAAAAATGAAAAATTGCCAGCCGTTAGCCTCGGAGAGGAGACAGGGAAACATTTCCAGAAATGCTACCCATGACAAAATGCATGCACATAATGGTGAAGCATAAACATAAGAACGAGTACAAACATTTGGCTGTGTTTCATAAATGCCCACGCCTGCAAAACACACCTGCGTTAGGGGACACGAGAGCAGCTACCCTTCAGTAGTTCACTCTACACCACAAAAAGTAGCTAACATTTTATATTTTATTATTTTTGATTATAAAAATAAAAAAAATCAGTCTATAACTTGCACAAAACTTTGACACATAAATATACACAATTAATAAAACAAACAATCCAGTAACTCCAGTTATGAATGGCAATTTTTAAATATTCGCTTCTCTACAAAAAAAGAATATGAAATTTCCAATACAGGGAAAACTACTAAGCGATAACCAATTATATCATGCTACACTGTTAGTTGTTCATAAGACTTGTTACTTGAAAAACTATCGGTTAGTACCATTGCCACTTATTATTAACTCCTCAACACTGAATATCACTATAGTAATTAATTTAGGGCAAGTAATATATAAAATATTCACATTGATTTTGCTGATAATATAAAACTAAGCAACACTGTGCTTTTAATATTTTTAAGTTTCATAAAGACATCATTAGAAAAGTTTTAGACAGAGATTTTAGGAAGATTTTAATAATTGTTCAAATCTAACAAATCACTTAATATTAATAACAATGAGAATTTAAATATCTCAGTAGTTATAAAAGTACATTTATATAAAATATAAAGTAAAAATTTGTAAAAGATTAATTCTTGTGTGTGTGTGTGTGTGTATATACACACACACACACACACACACACACTACACACACAAAAAGGTATATAAAATATACAATATATGTACAAAATATACAAAGGCATGTGTTACCCACATCTCCATACTCCAAGATCCAGCTTCTGCATTTTATGCTCCTTATGTTGCATGGACTAACCTTGCAAACCAAACGCTTTGAATGTCAAGACTCTTTCAAGTTGAATTTGATTGTATATTCTATCATCGAAATGGTATGCACTTCATTTGGAGCATCACACCCCTGAAAAACATGCTTATCAGGCGACCCCGCTCTGGTGGAATTAAATAAGATAAAAATCTGTCACGGCTCCGCTCGTTAAGTGAAGGTGAGGTGCGGGCTCCTCGTGCAAAATTAGATCTTAGCCCACGGTCTCTTTATCAAAGGCCACCTGGTGCCACCACATGGCAAGAGCAGACGGGCTGTCACCGCAGAACAGACACTGAGACATGGGCCTGTAATTGGACGTGAGACGGATGGTGACAGCCACTCTCCAACTTCCTCTCTCCATCTTTCTCTGTTCGCTGTGGGCACTTCCTACAGGGTTACCAGGACCTGAACTACTGACACCAGGTGCGGGATGTCAACCGAGAGCTTTAGCCAGTTTCAAATCTCCAGTGACATCATAAACACAGTGACACGGTGAGATGGCGCATGCAGAGGAAGTCAATGTGCTGATCAAAAAACACAGATGCATTTGCACACCTACCCCAGCCTGGGAGCAATGCTGTTGTCCACCAGAGGAACATTGTTTTGTTGTTTTTCTTTTTTCCCCTTCTCAGATTGGGTAACAGCACCACTGAAACATAAGGAAAAACTGTTATGAGTTATGGAAATATAAGTGTTTCTTCAACTATAGGCATCTTTGGCCCTGTGAACACATTTTTCAAACACACTAGTTTAATTTGTCTACTAATTGTCTACTAACAAACTAAAAATTGTGTATGTCCTTACGTCATATGAGAATTATGTCATTCTTCATGAAATATCATAAAAATGTTCACCTTATCAGAAATTATGTACTGTGTTTAATATGATTCTGTGTTGGAAACTACATTTTTAACTTTTTGGTATCAAATGGTTACTTTGTCTTGTGAAAGCTAATTTCATAGCTAGTATTTAATATATCCCAGATACACAATTCAATTTTTTTGCATAATTTGAAAAAATAAAAGCTTGATTACACTGTAAAAATGATTTTTCAAAGTTGTAAATAAAACCAAGATTACTGGAGCACTTTTTTTCAAGATAATAAAAATTTCATGTTTAATTCAATTACTGTTTTTGTAATTCTGAGTGAAAAATTGATTCTACACCAATTTCTTTTAGTGTAGAAATGATGCACAACAGAAATATATTGTTTACAACTGATGATTACCTTTCCTATTTTTCTTCACACATCATAAGTCTCATATTTTATCTCAAATAAATTGACAATTTTGTCACCATGGTATGCTAGTAAACTAACTTTTAATAAAAAAATGTTGCTGTTGTTTTTTGTCAGGATGGAAATTATGTGTATTTTGTAAACAATGTAATTTCTGTGAAACAATCTAATTTTTGTGAATATAATCAATATTTTTAAAATTAATATTATCTTTGTATGGGACAAGAAAAAAAATCCATTCTAAATACAAATCTATTAAAAATCTAGTAAAAATCATTTTTAAAAGTAGCCAAAATAAAGTATGAAAGCAAGGTTAAAGAAATAAGTAAATAAATACATAAAAAATTCAAGACAGTTTAATGTGAACTTCATATAACAAAATGAAACATATTAAATCAATCCCTGCAACATAAAAGTGCTCATATCTGAAGAAACATGCATAAACACAATTCTGATAAAATATAGAAACAGACAGTTAGCCAATCAGAGACACGTCTAGACAGAATATATTTGGGAGGAAGAAACAGGAATAGCTGAAAGTCTATTATTATTGATTTTGCTATTTACCTCTTAGACACTGGTGGGTCTTTCAAAACAGTGACATGGTCTTGATCTTTTGCAAACCCAACCACTAGTGTGTGACCAAGAATTCTCAGCTGATGAAGTCTGTTCAGTGCCTGCGGGAGGAAAGAAACAATTCAGTTTACTAACATACGTCGAAACCAGCTCTTAAACCACAAGAGGAGCATGTGTATTTTGGTTTTACCTTAGAGGCTGAGGTCTCACTACTGAAAGTTGCAAATGCCATATGTTTCTGCAGATGACAACACAATTAGGTCAGCTGTATTTATTCACTCCATCATTTACCCACAGCAATTTGCAACTTTCATACTTGCAAATCTCACAACTTACCAGGGGTCCCTTCTCTGACAGCACTCTGACAGATGAGGCACCAAAATATTTCAGGAGATCCTCCTTTTCATCTCTGTTGAGTTCTCTGGGCAGATGTCGTACGATGAGTGTTTTGCTTTTCTTTGTTTGAACATCAGGCTCATCTGTCTCTGCCATGATTCTAAATAAGACAAATAATTAAATCTATTCATGATGCAAATTACATGCGGAACCTTAAGATGAGAAGAGGGTATAAAAGCAATTTAGTTTGTCAAAAAAGACTTGCTGCATTATTAAATAAAATTTACATGGTAAACTTTCATTCTGATTTATTGTCCACAGCTTTCCTTTACATTTCACACCAAATTAATGTTTTAATGTCAATATAAATGCAGTAATGTGCATATTAAATTTAACCAATTTTATATGTTCCCAATATCAAAATGTCTTTAAAAATAAACTGAAACAAAAACAAACACTTTGACACATATTAGTAAATCTCACTAATTAATTCAAAATATTTGACCTATAAATAATTTTTTATTATTATTATTTTACCAGGAGATAATCCCATTGAGATTCAAAATCTCTTTTTTCAAGGGAGTCCTGGCCAAGACAGCAGAATAATAGTTTCATATTAAAATATACAGTAAAAACAAAAACAACATTTAAAATTTTAACATCATCTCAATATAATTACCAGCAGCGCTCAGTAACAGCACATGTGCATTTAATACTCAGATAGTCCTTTATCCTAATTTTAAACTGTATCATTGTTGGTAAAAAGTCCAATTTTAACTGGTTCTGCAATTTATACCAAGATAAAGGTGCAAAAACTCTAAAGGCACAATAAATACATTTTAAAAATCCGTTATGGTGTTTATACACTTCCCTACCAAATTCCCATTACTGCAATACAACAATAAATATATAATTCCTGCCCAGACAAAAAAAAAAAAAACCGCAAAACTGAATAATATCTTGCCATTATAAAATAAAATAATAAAATATCATTATTTTGCATTACAGTAGTAAAAGTAATGACGGGTTTTGCATTATCTAGAACTTGTCAGGGAAATGTGCATAACTGTCAATAAAATAACGGACTTTAAAAGTTTCATAAGATTCCCCTAGACACTCATTATTAAATATTATCACTTTTTTTTTGTTTTCAAAATTAAATACACTGCATGGGTTAATGCATTCTAGTTCTTTTCAGTAAAGTTACTATAATAGAGTGTAAGCTTTCCTGATGTTAGCGCATCTGTCCGGAACTGAATTTAAGCATCTAGTGTTGCTCAGAGGAATGAAGTTCTGCAAACACAGCATCTGCACAGGCTAAAGACGAATAACGCAGCAACATATCAAACCCCTTATCTACCACACATGGACACTTTGGATTTGCATTTAAGGAGTAACAGGCTTAAGACTGTATTAGTAAGCAAATGCACGTGCAAGTTAAGAGGTTTTGCCTCACAAACCATTAGCATCAACACCTTACAACAAAGCTCGGGGACAAAGGAGCTTAAAGTTAAAATAAAACAACAACAAATAAAACATTGCGCTACTAAAGAAATATATACCAACATAAAGATAATAACAGACACATGTGAATGTTTATGAGAGATGTGAGACACACGTACCCGGCTCAAATTCACCCTCTTCCGCACAGTTCTTCTTCTTCTTGTACGATTTAATAAGCCAACTTATTGTGTATTACCGCCACCAACTGGACTGGAGCGTGACGCATTAACAGGAAGGAGGGGAAAAAATTATATATATATATATATATATATATATATATATATATATATATATATATATATATATATATATATATATATATATAAACACACACACATATAATAATTATTAAAATGAAATTGAAATTCTAGTTTCTAATCCTGTTATCTTCAGAAAACTAATGATTTCTCTCATAATACTTGTCTGTCCTGAGGCACAACTTAAAAGGTTTGATATAGAGAAATTAAATACTCCTCTCAGTTTCTTAAATAACTCCTCTCTTTCTATGGTATATACTGCACAATGTAGAAGTACACGCTCAATAGTCTCTGCTTCACTGCATGTATCACATAATCCTGACTGATGTTTCCCTATTGTGAATAATGAATTATTTAAACCTGAATGTCCTATTCTAAGTCGAGTAATAATTATGCAAACTTGTTTTTGGATATTGTATAAGTGCCTGCCCTTTAAATCCTTGTCCCACATTTCCTGCCACTTTTTATTCGTGTGTTCTTTAATTCTTCCTTTTATTTCTACTTTACTCAGTGGAATTTGTACCTCAACGTTCATTTCTTGTTTAGCCAGTTTATCGACTATTTCATTTTATTGTACTCCTACATGCGCAGGTGCCCATAGGACCCTCAGGACTATACCAATTTCCTGAATCCTAAACAGATTTATAAGTACTTCATAGATTAATTCCTTTCTTGATGTTGATTATTCACTTATTATACTATTTAAAGCTGACAAGGAATCTGAACAAATGACTACCCTTCTAGGCTTAACTTCCTCCACCCATTGAATAGCTAATAAAATTGCTATTAGCTCTGTTGTAAATACTGATACATAATTAGTTATCCTTTTCTGAATGTTGACTTGTAAACTTTGCATACAGCTGCAGCTGAATTTCCTGATGTAGGATCTTTAGAACCATCTGTGAAGATATGGAGCATTGAAGAGTAATTTAGATCTAGATATTGTTGAACAATAACCTCATTAGATAAAGTTTTCTCATTCTTAACCATATATTGAAGATGAAAATCTACTTGAGGCATAGGAAGCAACTAAGGAGGAATATTCGGTATTACAACAGAGGGACTAATAGTTACTGTCCATCCAAAACTTTTGATTTTATTTTTCCCGTATTCCCAGCAATCCTTCAATATGTCCTTTACTGGATGTAATTCTGAATGCCCTTTTACATTTATCCAATAATTCATAGTTAAATTTAATTTTCGTAAACTTATAGGCATTTCTCCCACCTCCACTTGTAAGGTTGATATTGGAGAAGATCTGAAAGCTCCACGACATATTTTTAAAGATTGTGTCTGAACAGTTTCTACTTTTTTAATCAAGGATTTCGATGCAGATCCATAAATTATGCATCCATAATCAAATGCTGACCTAATCAATGCACTGTATATTCTTTGTAAAGATTTCCTACTAGCTCCCCATTCCATTCCTGTTAAACATCGTAGTATATTATTACTTTTTTTGCATTTATCTACCAACTTCTGAATATGTATCTTAAAGGTCAACCTGGAATCCATCCATATTCCTATATATCTAATATCTTTAACTTGTTCAATTATTTGTCCATGTAACTTCACTTTTATTTCAGGGATAACAGCATCTTCACCTTTGTTTGTGGGCGTGTCTAATGAGGTCAAGGAAATCTGATACCTGATTGGTTGCTTGTGGGTCATTCACATCACTGATTGGTGCGCAATGCACGTCGATCACAAACGATCCGAATTCAGAAAACATTTTTTTCGGCCAGGAGATGGCACTGTTGTTAACAAAATTAATCAGTATCAGCATTTTAGACAAGTTTTTTAAATATTTATCCAGTAAAGAGGCCTTCAGCTGTAAGCAAGTGTTCATCGACCTCAGGTGATATGAGCTGTTTTATTTATATTTTAATAATTTTCTAAAACATTTTAGTAAATAAATAAAAAAATAAATACTATTTAAAAAATAGTAGTAGTAGTAAATAATAATTACTGCTATAATTATTAATAATATAATAATAAATATAAAAAGTTGCCATGTATTATGTATGTATTTGTTTATTTATTTATTTAAAAAATTCTTACAGTAATGTAGTTAACCGGGTTAAATGGTTAATCTTGATGAAAGTGTATTTGCGTCAGTGTGCCAAACACAAGATGACCTTTATAAGTGTTAAGGTCTTGACTCTACTGGTTTTTCCCTGTAATGCTCATACTATGTGGAGATCAAACAAATTTGTGTACAGCTGGCATATGACCAAGCCAAATTATGACCTCCCTTCCTCCTTCCCAGTTATACCATACTGCCCCTCTGTGTCCTGAGTCCCACTTATTCAGTTTTTTTTTTTTTTTTTCCATGACACCCCTTTTTCACATTTTCAAAAATGCATATTCAGTGAGCTTGAAAGTTGGCAACAGCATAATGCTTAGAGTGGACTAGCGATTGCGGATCTGGATTGGTTGTCCCCATTGTGCCTTACAAATACAAATTCCTTGCTGAATTTCAGTCCGTGGCATATTGGCTATTAGCTTTTTATTTTTTTGAGATATTAAAAGTAACTTCATTAGAACATAATTTCAAACCCGATGACAGCCTTTATGAGTTCTCTTCATATTCTGGGAACAATCACAGAGGACTGACCCCGGTTTATGGGCCAACTTAACTTGGAGATCGTCCTCACTATTGTCAGACAGCTTCCAAATTCCTGTGCAAATGAAGTTTTTTCATTGCGGACAACATGGGCATTCCTTACAGGGGGGAACAATGCCCCCTTTCAGCCTGGCTGGCTCTGAAATTTCACAGGTGAAGGGAGGAGCGGAAGGTATCTAATCCCTGACCGAACAGTCCGAGCCTGGAGAGAGCAGGGTGCCTCTGACCACCCTGTCAGCTGGCCTGCAAGTGACAGAAACGTGTCAAAAAGGAAAGGCCTGTGCCCCATCAGCATTGCCTTGTGAAGCATAAATCAGCTTTCATGCTGACTACTCATGGTCAGACAGTACTGTGAACTCTCTAGAAGCATGTCGGTCATTGTTTGATGGTGGTGATTGATGTTCTTGTAATTTGCTTTGCCAAAATAAAAAAAAAAAAAAAAAAAAAAAAATATATATATATATATATATATATATATATATATTTTTTTTTTTTTTTTTTAATGGTCCTGCAGTTTATTTAAATGGTCCTGCTGTGTTAAAAAATTAATTTTGGCAGATAAACCACACAGTCACTCACTATATTATATTATATTATATTATATTATATTATATTATATTATATTATATTATATTATATTATATACATCATATATAAATATATCAGCTTATATATATATTTTTAAAATGTATATATTAATTTATTTAAATACTATATTTTTCATGTATTTATTTATTTGTTTGTTTAAAATAGTGTTGTGTTGTAAAGTAGTGATTGATTTCAAACATACTAGATAATCAGGTGCAGTGGTTAATAGACAAAAATCCGCAGTAGTTAATTTTCATTGAATATTCATTTTTGTAATGAGCTAAATTAGAGATAACTGTATTAATACAAACCAATTAAGAATGAAGACCTTAAAAGGGTTAAAAGCCAATATTGAACTCTACAATGTGGGTGTACCTGAAATATAATGACCATTGAAATCTAAAAAATGTTTATTAGTGGGCTTCCATATTTGAACATCCAGGGTTGAGCTTTACAAACAGACGCACTGCAATGTGCCTTGGGACAGCAGAGCTAGTCTGAGTTGTTTGCCAGTAACAAACATTAATTTGGGTGAAGTTAGGGGGGTTAGAAATCAGTGTAACAGGCCTGTCTGCAGTAAAAGTGCGTTCTGGATCAACACAAGCAGAGACACCACATTCCTCTAGCTGTAATTTATATGACAGCTCTAAAACAAGTCTGCTGTCCTTGCTGTAGGCGAAGAATTCTTAATCCCAAATGTTCAGAAACAGCCGGAGTCTTATGTCTAAAGGAAAGTAAATAAACAGATAAACAATCCCAAATTTCCTGTTTATTCTCTTTGGGAATGAATGTGTGCTTTTCCCATTTTCATAAATTCCTAAAGCAATTTTTATCTCAAGACATAAAAAGGAAGCAAAGGCATCACAGATTATTTTTTTACACAGTTATTTTAAGATGCTTATAAACTTTTATATCCTGCACAGTAGCAAATATCCTCTGAGAACATTCTTAAAGAAGTGAGTAAATAAATGTGGTCTTGTTTTGAACGGAATTTGGAGTTTTGTGGCTTTTGCAGCAAATATATGCATTTAAAATTGCAGTGCAGAAATTAAACAAAAATATTAGTGACATCTTGCACTCAAAAGTGTTTTTGTCCAATTAAATTCTCTCTAAAATGACAATGTCTCTTCTCATAATAATAACTACTTTTGATCAATAGCAAGTTGCAAATCATAGTTCAGGTGTGACATAAAATAATTGGATTTAATTGGACTAAAAAGTACTGGCATGTTATTGTAGACAGAGTTAGCAAAATGGCGGAAATTAGCAAACTGCTTACACTTTAAATCATACTGACAAGGAGATTGACACCACTGCTTCCATTTGTTGTCTTCTTCTCTCTAAAAGTGAAAGGAAGGATTTCATCAGAAGTTATTTTACAAAGGAAGGAAGCCAGTTACTAAGTAATTCCTTATGACATTTGGTACAAGCATTCATCAGGAAAACCGACAAGATCTACAGTTTGTGTCGTCATTTTAAACCACCACTCCCAGATCACACCCTCTCTCCTCATTCTCCATCTTTCTCTTACCCCTGTCTCTCTGTCTGTCTCTTTGACGTTCTCTTTAACTGGCCTTCAGCACCTGTCAACATCCAAACAACATGCCGTCGAGACATAGTGCTTCTACTTTTGGGGTGATTTGGGTCTCTCTCGGTTATAATTAAGACAGATGAAACAATGCGCCAGTGTAGTGGATTAGAGTTATCACTCCTTTAATTAGCCCCAGGGCAACTGAAAATCAGCTCCATATGATGGTGATATCAGCACAAACCAGATTCCTGAGCAATGTGCCATGCAGATGTGAGCTCAATACAATGGGAGCAAGCTAGCCCGGGTTTCTTTAAACATTCTGTTTTGTCATGCTTTGCTCTGGTTTTGATATTTTATCACGACAAAAGACACTGAGGCTTGTGACAGAATGCAAACCGGACAGCTTTTTTATTTGATTTTGCAAGACAATATTATGCTAATGGTCATAAAAACTAAGAAACTATTTTTTTTTAACTATTTTTTTCCTGCAGTTAGCAGGTTGATATATAGCAGATGTGCATAATGCTCCAGTGTTTTCAGACAGTGACTTTACTCCAATGTTTTAAGTGGCTGTTCTCCGGTGTTTACAGACAGTGAGTGTTATCCTGTGATTTCAGATGGCACCTATGCAAGTGATTTCAGGTTATTTCAGACAGTATGCTACCTTTACTCCAGTGTTTCCAGACAATGACTGTTTTCCAGTGATTTCAAACTGTGACTCTTCTCCGTTGTTTTCAGACAGTGACTGTTTTCCAGAGATTTCACAGTATGTGTACTCTAGTGTTTTAAGATAGTGACTGTTCTCCAATGATTGCAGACAATCCCTGTGCCCCAGACTGTGCTTCAGTTATTTTTTTCCAGTGATTTGAGATTGCACTTGTGCATCAGTGATTTCAGAAAGAAGACTCTTTTACTCCAGTGTGTAACTGTTACTTTTTATCCAGTGATTTTAGACAGTCTGTGTGCTCCAGTGATTTCAAACAGTGCCTTTCTATACAGAGTTTCCAGATTGACTGATTTCCAGTGACTGCAGACTGTGCCTGTGCTCCATTGATTTCAGGTGGTCAAGTGATTTGAGACGGTAGTTTTTTTTATAGATATTAATGTGTTTCCAGTGATTTGAGATGGCACTCAAGTGATTAGTGACTGATTTCCAGTGATTGCAGATTGTACTTGTGCCCAGTTCTGTCATGAAACTCTAGATGCCGCAGGCATGGTTCAACAGCATTAAACTACTTGGCACAGGCTGATTGGTTAATGTTGCATATGCAGCCAATGAGACCCTCCATCTTCCCCAGCTCCACCTGTATAGATCTGCTACTGGTTATTATATATGCTATTTGTGCAGCAGCAGTATACTCACTTAAATACTCACATCACCGTATCGGTGTATGTATTTGCACTAGCAAGTTCTTGTACTTGCTTTGCAGCTGCAGCAGCAATAATTTATAACAGCAATAACCAGCAGCAGTGTAGCAGATCTATTCCGCTAAGACCAAATACATTAACATTGTCATATCCATCACCATGCTAAAATATTCTGAGAGTTGTCATGATAGAATTCCAGTGATTTGAGACAGTAACTGTGCATCAGTGAAATCCAGGCAGTGACTGTATTCCATTGATTTCTGACAATAAATGTACTCTAGTGAATGTTTTCCTTGTTTTCTTTAACATTATGAACATTTCTGAACTTAACTTAGCAATAAGTAAAATTAATGTTAAGAAAAAAAATATGATCTGAAGAAACATTTTAGTTTTTTCATGCCTTCATTTTATTCTTGCTCTCCATATTTTGCTTTTACCCATGGTTTTATACCATCAATTATGGAAGTTATAAATTCTGTGGCACCATTCCCTTGATCACAGGAGCTTTGAACTGTGCGGTTTAGACTGAGTTTATCATAGAACTGTTTTGACAGGTCAGCCAGGCTTAAAACGAACCCTGCATCAACATGAAATATCAGATTAGAATCTTTTTGGATGTTTTCAAAAAAGCCTCATGCACACATTACTTGGTGTGTTAAATTGCTGACCTCATTCTAATGTTTCAACGTCCTCTTGTGGAAGATATGAGCTGAGTTTGTTAAGAAGTGCTAAAAGGAATGTGAGGCAGGGCGCTCCACGCTTCAGAGAAAAATGGGAGATTCACAAATCAAACCGTGTCCTTTGGGCTGGGAGGTACCCGGTGTTTTACTCTTACCATGAAGACTTTGCAGTGATTTTATGGTTATACTCAGAATGATCATAGACTACAAGTGATGTATATAATTTAAATGAATCATTTAGATGGAAAGGCCAAATGAGGTTAAATATCCACAGCAAAGAAGGGCCTTATTAGTTTTAGGATTAGACGAGGCTGAATTATTAAAGTAAGGAATAGCATTCAATGCCAAACCCTAACTACAGCTAATTGCTATTGCTATGTCATTTATTACTCAACTTAGAAGTGCATAAAGTTTCAAGGTGACCACAATGTTCATGCATGCGGATGAACATGCCATTTTGGCTCTTGAGCTGCACTAATAAGAGATTTGCTGAGCAGTCTAGCTGTATATTTTCATTTGATCTACGTTCCATGCACCTCGCCCAATGCATAGGCCCTACTAGGAAGCATTATCTCAGCCAGCAATTATCTCGGTGATGCTGTGCCCCACCCCGCAGAGCTGCGTGGACCACATGGCCATGAACACGTTCATCATAGCCACTATAGCGGTCTCCTCCTTCACCCTGGCTGTGCCATCAGTGATCACTTTGATGTTGCACAAATGATTTCTGTCTTTTTTCCTTTTGAAACGCCTTCATTGCTGAGTAGGCAGACAACCTTGAAGTCCTTGATGTGGGCACCTGAGTAGGACTGAGAGATGTAAAAATCATAGAGTGGTACATCACAGACAGGTTGTATTTAAATTTCCAGATGTAATTTAGCACTATTTTGGAAATGTAGGTCATGTAGCATTATGAACCATTATTTTGGATCCTGTTCTAGAGAGTGATCAGTTAAAATAGAGACTTGCTAATGAAATTAGCTTCTGTGTTTCCTGCAAGATAAACATATTTTAGAAACATATTTTAGGTTAAACTAAGTTAGTTTGAGTTTCAGTATCAACAACAGCATTCTGAAAGAAAAAGGATCAATAACAGACAATTCAGGACAACATGCCTGTTAGCATTTAGCTATATTGTTCCTAGCTTAACCTAGCTTGTGTTTCATACTACATGCAGTGACTTACGTTTTATTTTGCTGCAGTTAAAACATATAGTCATCATAAATGTATATGCTGCACTGAGGAACAGCCTAAGTGATTCTGAAGCATCTGCACAGTGTTCGAGCCTTTCCACTTGAAACTGACAAGCATAGACATGCTGGTGGTTCAGGTATCTGTCTTTTGAAAGATGAGGGTCTGCCTCCTTGACTTTTAAACTGGCGTACTTGCTGTTAAAGCCCTTTAGTGAGGAAAATGTCGGAAAGTTATTTTTTTCTGGGGCTATACCCCCTGTATTTGAAGCTGATGGAAAGTTGTGATTACTTCAATAGAGACATTTTCTTCCACAAGGGGTGTGTCTGGATGAGGGATGTGAATATTATCTTTCCCCTTTTTGCTTTTTTTAACTCTCCAAACCACTCATTAGCTTTACAGAGAGATGGAAATGTTAAGGGTCATGGCTGGTCATGGCTGGTCTGTATCTGAAGCAGTAAAAAAATTAAGTATATCATAGAGATTTTGCTTACCTATCAGCATGCAATGGACTTGTCTGTCAAGATGTAATTGTAAAATTTCATATGGGTTGTACTAGCATAACTCAAGTTCCTCTGTGATTAATCATTTAAAAAAATAAAACTCCCCATGATATCTGACATCCCCATGGACACTAACTACTGATTGCAACATCCAACATAAATATGTGGCAACCTACAGAAGTGTGCATTGATAGTCTTTCTTGTAAAATGGTCTTGGGTGAGAAGCCTTTTTGCATCAGATAATATTATGTTCATTGTGTTATATATTTAGTTGTTGCTTGCTGATGGTTGTATGTAAAACAAATTTATGAGAGTTCAAACACAAAACTATGATTATTCATATCATCAGATATAAGGTTTTAATATAAGGTTTTAGTATATTTAATTGATTAAATATTTAATTATATGAAAGTACTTATATGAAATTATATGAAACAACTACTTTTTTCTGAAAAAATGCTGGCACAATTTTAGGGTGTTGGTTACCTTGCTATATGATTACTAGGGCACTTCTAGGTGGTTACTAGGGTGTTCTGGATGCTTGCTAGGTGTTATATACTGGTCTTGTCAAAAAACTAAAAAAAGAAAATAATAAACTAAATCTTCATGATATTCAGCAGTCAGCTGCAACAAATTCATATTGAAAAGAGAATATTTTCTTCTACTTTTTCCACAGTAGAAAGTAAGTCTGATAGGTTAGAAATTTTATGGTTAAAACTATTTACAGTCAAACCAAAATTTTTTCAGACACCTTCAACATTTCTCACGTTATCACAGTTTATTTGCTATAGTTTAGAAAATGGTAATAAAATATTACAAGAACTCAGAGTTAAACTGTGTCAGAACAAATTCATCTTGATAATCACAAATGAATTACAGTCAAACCAAAATTTATTCAGACACCTTAAAAAATTTCTAACATTATCACAGTTTATTTGCTATAGTTTTCAAAATTGTAATAAAATATGACAAGAACTCAAGAGCTAAACTGTGTCAGAACAAATTCATCTTCATAATGTCAGATAACTTTGATAGAAAGCTATGTAACAAAACATGATCAGGTCAAAGTGTCAAAAAGTCCTACAGGTTTAGAGAGTGAGTTTATGATGACAGAATGTCCATTTTTGGTGTGAGATATCCATTTAATAATAACCTTACAGTCATTACTAAAGGTTTTCCTATAGGGGTTTGTTGCAACTGCCCACTAAATAAGGCTTGGATTCCTGCTTATATATAGGGGCTGATCAGAAATTATAGAATACTAATATTAATCCTAATTCATTTTCATGGGTTTTGAAACTGACACAGGCCAAAGCCTGCTAATATTACACTGCACCTGCAGGAACTATACCCTCAGTGGTTAAACGTCTGAATGTGTTTGGCAGTGTACTAAATCAAGCAGTCGGCTGGGGCTGGAAGTGGCCTGCAGCGGGTGGAGCATGACTGGGACAGGGCAGAGATCAGGCTGCTGGGAGAGGAAGGCAGAGGAGGGGGAGGCAGTGCAGGTCTGAACAGAGCCAGGACTAGCAATGCAGTTAGACCTAACGCGGGACTTAGTTTGTCATGGGTGACGGTGCTTAGGTCACTAATGTCAAAGTCCCTTTATGGCAAATCAGCTCTTTTATAATGAAAGACAGGACTTCTGTTACCACAGTCGCCATATTGAATATTATGTTTTACTATGAGTGATCCATTTCTGCTAAAGTTCATTAATGAATCATCACGTTTTAACACTATCTTTGCAATAGATTTGTCTTTATATAAGCATTTGTAATTAAGGAACTCTTGGCGTGCATTTGCGGAAACAGTTCTAAAGAGGGATCGTAATTTAAGAGACTATGATTACAGCCACCCAGTGATCAGTGTGTGAGATTTGGTTTTATTTTAGTATCTCTAAGAGAGGAAAGATGTCATTACAGTGTTGTCTTCACTTCCCTCATCCTGAACGCAAGACATATATTTTCTATACATATTATCTAAATTCTAAAATATAATCTAAAATGTTGTGTTGTCTGCAGCTACCACATTTAAGCTTTGTTTCACCAAGAATGCATTCAAAAATGCTTTTGAAGACTTCAGAACTTACCCAATTCTTGGGCCAGATTTACTAACCAGGGAAGATTAGCGTTAGAGCGCAATTCCATAAAAGTGCCAATGGGAGGGGAAAATTCTGCGTGTGATTTACTGACATTGCGTACATTAAAGAACACAGACGCAGCCAGATCATTTCCATAATGACCAGAGCAATCTACCAAGAGTAGCGCAAATTACCGCCTGCTTTAAGACATGCTTTTTTGGGAGTTAAATATTGGCGCAAATACTAGTAATTTGACAAGCGCAAACGTTAGTAAATCGCATTGTGTGATTCATTTTAATACTCTCCTCCCATAAATTTTGCGTCTGAAAGGGAAACTCCTACAAATGTATATTCAATAAGGTCAGGTGCAAAAATAACTGTGTCCACGCCTTTTCAGCACTAATTCTTCACTGAGCATCTTTAGTAAATCCTGGCAGTACTATTTTTACGCCAAAAGATTGGTTTGCGCTGGCACAAGCTGTTAGTAGGCATAAATCTGGCCCCTAGTCTTTAGACATGGTTCTGCACTTACAGTTGAAACCATCATGATTTTTCATCATTTGATCAAAGAAGAACCATTTTCAAGAAATATTTTGTCTGTATAGGGTTTCAGAATTGGCAGTGTGGTTGTCTAGAAATGTCAAAGATTCTTGGTGTTCCATTTTAGGTTCTTCGGGTCAGCATATTCATTTCTGGGTTCTATAAAGAAACCGGAACATAGATGGGTTTAGAGAACTATAAGTATAAAAGGTTTTTGGTGGAACTCTATAATGCCATTTGGACTATAAAACCTACTAAAACTGCTTAAACTAGCCTAACCTGGCTTGCTGTTCTTAGCTGGTCTAAAGTGGTCTAACTGGCCTATCAAGGTGGTTTTCATCTGGTTAAGTTGGTATTTAGCTGGTTGGGCAGCTGGTCTCCCAGCCTGTTCAGCTGAGATGTACCCAAAACTGATCTAAAACCTGTTAAGACCAGCAAACTCTCTTAGGCTGTTGAACGCATAGGAAGCATAGAAGTGTTTTCAGTTTCAGTTTTTAGATGCTTCTCCTAAAGGTTCTCAGGATATATTAAAAGTAAACCCAAATGGGAAGACTGTAGACACACAAAAGTATAGGTCTATAAAAAGAATGTAGGGTGTGTAGACCAGATAATTAGGTTGTGGAAGAATTTGATGAGGAATATTTGATTCAAAGTGTGATCTCTTACTTTTGATTGCAGACTTTGGTGTCTTGGCCAATCTGAGCACAGTTTGAGACATTGTTGAGGTCTCTTCTGAAATTGTAAAAAATATACGTGTGATACATCTGTTTTTTTTCCCTCAGAAGAAACATCTGAGAAGCAGGAGACTTGCTCTCCATTGCTAAGAACAACTGAGACATTAAAGAGATCTCTTTCGTTTCTTACAGGTTTTTCTTGGAATCATTAACAAGCAACTGCTCAGTAACATCAGCAGGTTGGAACCATGTGCATCACTGCCTCTGTATCAGAGGCTGGGCAAATATCCCCGGTGTGTCGGAGTGCTTTGTTGAATCAGTCTGGAGTTGCTGATGTTTTTGATCAGATGTTTCCTGTATCAGTGAGCTGTTGTTTTACCCTCCAGATGCTGCCAAAATGTTCAGTCAAGCTGTGTTTATCGAGAATGGAAATATAATTAGCTGTTGGAGCAGTCAGATAAATTCAGAGCTGTTGTGTTATGCATGGGGAGGAGGGTGACAGACTCCACCTATGTGTTTTTAGCCATGTTAAAGAATGACGTTTCCCAGTAATGCTGCAGATATAGAGAAGGTATTTACTGTAGACCTGAATGGGGATTAAAAAAGACTTCAGGGTTTTGATTTATTAATGAATGTCTTCTGGTTATGAGCTTTATGAGCCAGTCTCCCACATCATTTGACTTCTTAATCAATTAGCTGTAATTATATTAAGTAAACAGCAGACTTCATGCGGTGTTCTCTTCAGATGATTAGGTTATTGCATTTGACAGCATCAGAGAGCATGAAATAATTGGCACAACCATGCCAACCGAACATCATGCCCAGTGGCGGAGCTTGAGTTTTTGGTATGTGGCTGAAAGTGAGAAAGGACTGGATTAGATGCAACATCCAGAAACTGAATAAAGCCTTTATCAAAAAGAAAACTGGTGGAAGGTAGTATGAAAGGAATTTATTATAATATCTTTATTTAACTAAAGTTAGACTGTTTTGGTTTAGTTTGGCCATGTGTGCGACACCCATTGAAGCTATACTGTAGATCATTCCAGATTCTTGTATAACCAGTATAGAAATCACCTTGTGCAAATAAAAAGACATCATACCCTGAGGATGGAAAATGTATATACAGTGCCTTGCGAAAGTATTAATATACCCCTTCATTTTTTTCACATTTTGTTATGTTGCTGCCTTATGTTAAACTGCTTTAAATTGCTTTTTTTTCCACATCAATCTACACTCCATACACCATAATGGTAAAGCAAAAAACAGGTTTTTAACATCTTTGCAAATTTATTAAAAATAAAAAACTTAAATGATTCCATTGCATAAGTATTCATACCCTTATCTGGGACAGTTGAAATTTAGCTCAGGAGCATTCATATTGATTGTAGATGTTACTACACTTCAAGTGAAGTTAATCTGTAGCAAATTAAATTGAATGGGTATGATTTGGAAAGGCACACACATCTTAATAAAAGGTCTAACAGCTGATAATGCATATCAGAGCAAAAACCAAGCCCTGAGGTCAAAAGAACTGCCTGTAATGCTAAGAAACAGGTTTGTGTCAAGCTACACATCTGGAGAAGAGTTCAGAAAAAAAAAATCTGCTTCATTGAAGGGTCACAGAAGCATGTAGTCTCTGTTACCCTTAATGGAGGAAGTGTGAAACAACCAGGACTCTTCCTAGAGCTGGCCTCCTGGCCAAACTGACCAATTGATGGAGAATGGTCTTAGTTAGACTGGTGACCAAGAACCTGGTGGTCACTCTAGTTGAGCTCCATGATCATACATGCAGATGAGAGAAATCTACAGAAGGACAAACATCACTGCAACACTACACTGATCTGGGCTTTATAGCCACGTGGCAAGACTCAATCCTCTCTTCAGTGAAGACAAATGAAAACACACTTGGAATTTGCAAAACAGCACCTAAAGGACCCTCAGACTGTGAGAAACAATATTCTCTGGTTTGATGAACCTCAATTCCAAGCATCATGTTTGAAGGAAACCAGCTCTGCTCATCACCTGCAGAATACCATCCCAAAAGTAAAGTGTGGTGGTAGCAGCCTCATGCTGTGGGGCTGTTTTTCAGCGGCAGGGAATGAGGGACTCGTCAGAGTAGAAGAAAAGCTCAATGCACCAAAATATTGAGATTAGCCTTAATGAAAACCCAGTCCAGAGCATTCAGAACCTCAGACTGGGCAGAAGGTTCACCTTCTAACAGGACAATGAACCTAAGCACACAGCAAGAGTAGCTTATAGACAACTCTGTGAATGTTCTTGAGTGGCCCAGCCAGAGCCTGAGCTTGAATCCAATCAAATATTTCTGGAGAAACTTGAAAATGTGCATCTGCCCCATCAAACCTGACAGAGCATGAGAGGTGAAGAGGTGAGGAGAAGAATGACAGATAATTGCCAAATGCTGATGAGCAAAGCTTGTCGCATCAAACAAGACTTGAGACTGTAAAGGTGCTTAAGCTAAATATTTAGTTAAGGGTATGAATACTTATGCAATGTACTTATTTCAGTTTTTTTTATTTTTAATAAATTTACGAAGTTGTGACAGTTCTGTTTTTGCTTTGTCAATATGGTGTACGGAGTGTAGATTGGTGTGGGGGGGAAAAAGTAATTTAAAGTAATTTAAAAGTAATTTAAAGCAGTTTAGCATAAGGCAGCAACATAAAAAATGTGAAAAAATGAAGGGGTATTAATATTTTCGCAAGGCACTGTATAGCTGAGTTTGTTGACTGAACAAGTTCAGACAGAAATTTCTGGGTACGAATATGCCCAGAACTATAATCTTATATCTTTTAAATTCAATTGTCTATCTATCTATCTATCTATCTATCTATCTATCTATCTATCTATCTATCTATCTATCTATCTATCTATCTATCTATCTATCTATCTATCTATCTATCTATCTATCTATCTGTCAGTCTGTCTGTCTGTCTGTCTATCTATCTATCTATCTTTCTATCTACCTATCTATCTATCTATCTGTTAATATTTTCGCAAGGCACTGTATAGCTGAGTTTGTTGACTGAACAAGTTCAGACAGAAATTTCTGGGTACGAATATGCCCAGAACTATAATCTTATATCTTTTAAATTCAATTCTATCTATCTATCTGTCTATCTATCTATTTATCTATTTATCTATCTATCTGTCTGTCTGTCTCTGTCTGTCTGTCTGTCTGTCTGTCTGTCTGTCTGTCCGTCTGTATGTATCTATCTGTCTGTCTGTCTGTCTGTCTGTCTGTCTGTCTGTCTGTTAGTTTATCTATCTATCTATCTATCTATCTATCTATCTATCTATCTATCTATCTATCTATCTATCTATCTATCTATCTATCTATCTATCTGTCTGTCTGTCTATCCGTCTGTCTATCTGTCTGTCTGTCTATCTATTTATCAAACATGAAGAGTGAGAGGTTCTGTAGGTTTTGGCTCAGCGGTTTGTGTATATCAGGCGCGTCTTTATTTTATAACAGCTGAAGAGGAATGTGATGTTTACATTGAGCTGCAAGAGTGTTGAAACATACTGAAGATATAAGACTCTCCCATGCAGTAATTGTCATCCTTGATCTTTATTTTATGTTATGCCAAAATAATGTTTATAAATTTCCAGACCTGGTTAATCTTGTGTTGTAAAACTTGACTACCCTTTAAAATACACTTTCCTTGATCTTTATTTTATGTTATGCCAAAATAATGTTTATAAATTTCCAGACCTGGTTAATCTTGTGTTGTAAAACTTGACTACCCTTTAAAATACACTTTTATATATATAATGCATTAAAAACTAGATTATGTTTTTATATTTCATGTTTAAAATAAAAAAAATTTTAAGTAAAGAAATTTCAGTCTAAATTTCAAGTTAAATTAAAGCCTGCCCATTCCCGCAAATGTGTACGGTCATGGCAGGAATATTTAATAACATTTAAGTGTTTTGTCAAAGAAACAACTCAACTTGTTAATGTTGGTTATGTTAGGTTATGTTATGTCAATGATTTTAGGTTATGTTAGGCTACTTGCGAAGACTTCCCAAGAAATGTAAATGCATTTCCACAACCCTGAGCCAGATGGGTAGACAATGTGTGTTCCCCCTAAATGTTTACTGAGGAAGTTCTTTAAATAAGCGCTCAGTGACAGCCACACTTTTATCTGTTTGGCTAAATAAAACAAAGTTTGTAGGAGCACTCAAGAGCCTTCGTCTGTTTGAAATATATACTTGTTAAACTTTATGGGATATATTTCTAAAGTGTGTGAGTAAGCAATGGAGAGAGTGACAGCAGGGAAAAGACGAGGTTGATGGACTGTGGCCTTATTAAAGTCAGTAATGGGAGAGTAAATGATCTGATCTTTCATATGATGTCTTTTTTGACCTGTTCGAGAGAGTGATGCCAAGGCCTTGGCTCCCTGATGCTGGCAGATCATATCGATGCCAAGATTATATTTCATGTTCCAGAGGGCCTGACGAATGGATCTTTCATGGACTTGTCCATATTGGCTACTTTTGGGGGTTGTGAATACCCCCTTGCAGTGCCAGACCACCCATCTGCTTTCTCTGGGACCTCACGTCTTGAGTCACTGGGTGCTTCCTGCTCACCTCACCCTTCCTGTGGTCCATCTGGGATCATTTGGTTTGACCTCCAACAACTGATTCACTGACCTTTTTACAGTTTTCACTCGCCATACGTCCTTGGTGCACCTCAACGATCCAGGAGTGTTGCAGCAGTCACAGCTATGTAAAACCTGGTGTGGTTCGCCATTGCTGAAACCAAACTGCTTTTTAAATCTAGTGGGTTTATGTGTCATAGCATATGTTCTTCATGTGGTTTTAGAAGATTACTAGTGCATAGCTTTTTGTGGACCTGATGCAAAAGCAAGTTGTGTGGCATTCAGACTTGAATTGAGAATGACTTTTAAAATTTCAATTATGAATTAGCATCAAAATAACATGAAATAAGATGCAGAATTTAGTGGAATGGAACTTAAAGAAATTTATATATATTTTCTTTAAATAATACATTAAATTGTTTAGTGTAAATGCACGTTTATACAGACAAACTAACTGAATATTTCCTAAAAAAAAAAAAAAAAGGATGATTTTTATAAAAAAAATACAGCTGGTACACAGTATTTAATTTAAATACTATATATACCTGTATATATATATATATATATATATATATATATATATATATATATATACATACTGTATGCAATACATTTTATATTTGTGTATTTTTTTTTTAAATTTAAAATATATTTCATTATAATCAATGAAGTTAGAAGTCTAAGCATGTCTAATTTTACAAAAATATTAAAACATATCAAGACATAATTAGTCAAAAATTAATTATGCAATTATTTATTTATTTATTTATTTGTCCTTTTTTAAGTTTGAATATCTTTTAATTGAAATTCAGTATTCCTCTTCCTGTCATTCTGATTTAAACTGGATTTTTTCTGAGCTTGAGTAATGTGAATTTGTATTCAAATTCAAGTTAATTTTAAAAATGAACTAGTTCAAAAATTCAGAATTTTGCCCAACTTTGAATTGGAGTTGTTTTGTTTTTTGTTTTGATTTGTTTTGTTTTGTTTTACTTAGAGTTACTTAAGTTCCATGGTTACAGAAGTTCTTCAAGTAGTGTCTTTTCTAAGTCTAAGTTCACTTTTTAACCTCACTAACTCACCTCAATGGGCCAACAGAAAACAGTTCATTCAAAAAACTACTAGATATAGAAAGTGAAAGTCGTGACGTATTGTCAAGTATGGTGACCCATACTCGAAATTGGTGCTCTGCATTTAACCCATCCAAGTGCACACACACAGCAGTGAATAGTGAACAAATGCGCACACACACACACCGTGAACACACACCCGGAGCAGTGGGCAACCATTGCTCCAGCGCCCGGGGAGCAATTGGGGGTTCGGTGCCTTGCTCAAGGGCACCTCAGTCATGGTATCGAAGGCAGAGAGAGTGCTGTTCATTCACAATCCCCACCTTCAATTCCTGCCGGTGCGAGAATGGAACCGGCAACGTTCAGGTTACAAGCCCGACTCCCTAACCATTAGGCCACGACTTCCCCTGAAATAAATAAAAAACAAAAAACAAAAAAAAAATAAATAATGGCTTTTCTTGCTTTAAAAACTGTGCTTAATAAACACAGTTAATTAAAGCAACAACAAAAAAAAATATGACCAAAAATAAGGTCCTTGTGTGACCAACATTGAGTGTAGGGTAATATTCTATACATACTGAAGTACTATAATGGACTTGATGCTTCCTTAGGTGTAGAATGCTTGCCCAGACAAAATGGCATTCCTAAGTAAGAGTGAATGAACTACTGTGAGGTTCGACATCTACAACCCCGCTTTGAATAATTCTGAGGGCCCTGGGGTGAGTTTCCAACCACGGCTAAACATGAGGAAAGACCCATTACCGCTTGTAATGTAGTATGTTTGTGATCAAGGGTGTAAGAACGTTTTGAAATGTGGAGGTACGTTTTGAAATATTTCTTATCTTCCAACACAGGCTTTTTAAATGCTTAATAACATCATAACAAAGGTCTAGGCATTTATGAACCTCTGCCCAAAGCTATTTCAGGCTTGTGTAGGCTGATTATGTCTATTTATTCAAATAAAGTTAGCAGCAGTGTCCCGTTTGGCTTCCACCATACACAGTGTGGATATTACAGATGTAGACACTCTTAAAATGGAAGCGATATTTAACCAGTATTCATTCTGGTACCCACCATGGTAGACCACAGTGAAAATAACCGGCTTACAATTCCAGAATGACAGTCCTGCCACTGTCTAGAAATTTTTACCTCAGAGAGTCTTCTCAAACGTACAATTTGAGTATTTTCGATTGTTTCTCGTGTTTAAGTTCACTCCCCAGGTTGAGGGAATGTGTTCTGTGGGAGTTCTTTGTTGAACACAGAGCACAGGTTGTATGTTGAGTGACTGAGCTCTCGGTGCGCTCTGGCCCTGAGCTGAGACAGAAAGAGCCCTTTATACTCCCTCAGGCTCTGTGTGTTTAGACCCTGATGGACAGAAGCTAGTGGCTGGTTAGTGTGTGCCTGTGAAAAGTTCTCTCCTTACGATTCCACTTAAGGTCAAAAACTCATGCTTGAAGGGAAACTAAAACTAGTCATATCTAAATTGCCACTGTATCAGTATTGTGAAACAGTCCAGTTGACAAAAGTTGCCTGGTAGTTTCCCACTATTTCAGAAGTGGGGTTCAAAAGTGATGAACTTGAGATTTAAGAGATTTCTGATTGAAAATCATTTTAATATGTACAGTCTATATAAATAATAAAAAGTATTGGCAAGTGACACATTGAAATAAACATGATATTATGAAATTTTTTTTTTTGGAACTTTTGATTTACTGTAAATTTTACTACTTACTTTTATTTTAGTAATTAAACTAAACAAAAAATTTAAATGTTGGCAGCTAGCACAAATAATTTTTTTTTTAATATTTTATTTCAGTTAACATTTATTTTATTATATTTATAATATTTATTTTACATAATAATGAAAATGTTTTTAAGGTGTTTGTTTTAGTTTTAATTAACAATAATAGTTGGTTCAGAGGTCACCCATGACCAGCCCTGAAAATGAACTCAGACTAAGCGTTCTTTTTTACTATTGTGAAGAGATGTAAGGACTGAGCCAAGTCATGTATCAAATTCATGCAAACGCACTAAAAAGTGTTCTTTTAACGATCTTGCTCAAAGCATGCATAACTACATCAGCTTACTTGACAGGAATCTGTATTGTAAATGAAAACTTGTTCTGCACACAACTTAACACACGTTCTTGGCAATGAGAATCACTTTTTATGTTTTTATTCATTTATGGAATTATGATAGCAATTATCCACCAGAGCGCTGCCTGATAAATGTGTATATATAAGAATGCTAATTTGTTATATCAGAGCCATGTAACTGTCAGAATGTGTTTTGACCTTTGATCTCTGACAGCATCCATCAGCAGAGTGAAAGGTGAGTGGCAATTACTGCAAAGAATTTAGGAATGCACTGCATCATAATCAATAAGAGTCAAAATATTAATCCCATGCATGCAGCACTAGTCATTCACACTACAGGCTTTTATAAAGCATAAATACTCATATTTTTTTAGGAGTTGGTAAATCATTTTGTCACCAAAACAAACCATATAATCATGATCACAGGCATTGCTGCATGCAAATATTCTTATCTTGGAAACTGAAGATCTGTGCATGTTTCTGCAGACAGTTCACTGAGTGCAGTTCCAACTTGCCCTGAGGTGATGACATAATGCTTTTTTATTATTATGATGATGATGATGAATTATCTCACTGATTTTGTGTGAATCATCTTATTGATTTTGCATTTTAGTGCATACAAATGCCACAGTCAGTTTTTCATTTCACTTTTATTCATTGATTAATTCAATCATTCATTACTGTATTCCTAAAGAGGTGTAACTTTGGCATGCTAACAAAAATGGAGCTAACGAAATGATTCCAGGCATTAATCATGAGCTGGTTACTTGCAATTTGTTCTCTGAGCTGATTGTTCATTTTATTCATACAGTGTTATAGAAGCAAAGCTGATAAACTAATTAGCGTATATGATTCATTACATAATGTTGAACAATTCCATTTCAAACAAACATGGCATTCAGTATTAACATGGCAGATGTGAATCTGAAATAGATAGACACTATCTGAAATGATGGGATCTTTATTGATCACATGTAACAGAGAGATTTTCTAGAGATGCCTGTTTCGCTGCTTTTATATTCAAGAGAGTGGAGGGATCAAACTGGGAAACGTGAAGGCCTGTCAATCTTCTGTCAATCAATTTTAGCCCCTCCCACTCAACCTCCACATGCACTCTTGAAGAATAAACATCTGCAAAACATAAGAAAGTTTCGTTGCATTACTTTTTTGTCTTTTGCATTTTCCCCTGCTTATTGACATTCAGAATTTTGTATTTCTAAGTAAGTCCTAGCAAAGTATATATTTATTTATTTATTTATTTATTTATTTATATATATAAACTTTCAGAATGATTTAAAACTGCCCTGATCACCAATTTGGAGATTTTATTACATACACTAACTAACTAAATAACAAACTAACTAACTATATCTATCTATCCATCTATCTATCTATCTATCTATCTATCTATCTATATATATATATATATATATATATATATATATATATATATATGTATATACAGTATATATATGCGCATATAGTATATGCATATAAAGTTTTCCACTGTTTTGTTGGTGATGCAAAAATGCATAATATGCCCTAATCCGAAACCCAACAAACATTTCGAATTGCATGCATGTTCGCTCGCTCTCTCTCTCTCTCTCTCTCTCTCTCTCTCTCTCTCTCTCTCTCTCTCATTCCCAGGCTACTCCAGGGAAATTTCTACCGGCTTTCATGGGGGGACGCGCAAGAGGGCGACCAGGGGAGGCTTTGGAAAACTGATGGGTGGATCCCTAGCCAACTTTCAAGCCCCGTGATTTGCTAATCGGGGTATTTTTCCCTTGTCATTTTCCTGTAATCCAGGGTCTGGGTCCAGCCCTCTTGACGGTGAGGCGATCGAGCGCTCCGCGTCTCATTTTGATTAAAGCCCGAATCCCTTCAGTCTGAAGGCTGGGCGCAAGGAAAGGAGGATCGAAGGGGGCCCGGCGAGACAAAATACCCCTCACCTATGGCTGTTTAGAGCAGATCGGGCACATTTGGGATTGTAGAAGGGACATTATTTTCAAATAAGCAGAGGTCGCCCCGGGTTTTGTGCACATTTGTGGGCGCCCGACCATGGAGAGGCCAAGGTGGTCCCCAATGTGGAAAACGAAAAGGTGGCTTTTGGATTCCACTGTTTTCGAATTCGTCACAGTTTCCCTCGTCCTGGTTCTGCAGGCTCCAAATGTCAGAGCAGGTAAGGAAAGATAGACTTCCGAACTTTTGATGAAGTTGTAGGGACTGTCAGATAGGCGATGCGCTTTTACGCCTGCGGATTTTTACGCTTTTGATTTAGACAGGTGATCGCAGATCTGCATCCCGTGTATTTGTATGTGCTGCAAGATACAATATTACCAGTGCCCAAGAAATTAAAAAAAAAAAAAAAACATTGTAATATTAAAATGAAGAAGAGTCTGTGGAACTCGTTAAAATAAACCCACTAGTTCCCCAAAAGAGCATTCAATACATTTAATAATGCAATTTTTATTCACAGATAAAGATAAATCAGGCTTTACATATCTAGAGTATGTGCATAACAAAACTAGACTTTGTATCATGATCACAATGTTAAACAGAAATTGTCTGATTCTGTACTTTGAAGCAGTTAGTAGTGAAAGCATGTACTTATTTACCCACAAGCAGTTTTGCGCACGACTTGGTTTGTTCACCATCTGTCCATTTAATTAGCATATTCCTAAACTTTTATAAAAACATGCAATTTTATTTTGTTTCTGCTTATTTTCTACCCTAATACACTCTATGGGAGGGTAAAGAGGAGGAATGTGTCAAGAGAGTGTCATGGAGAGACAGTTTAGGATTTACTTCGGGAAAAAAAGCTCTTTGTTTGAACCTGTGGTCCGTTAGGTGTGTGTGGACATGGTTAGCAGGGTGGAATTCATCAGGGTTTTACATCCATGCCTTACTTTTCTGAAAATAAAATGAAAAAAGTATCTGCTTGAATGGTGTGATTCTGGGGATGAGATTGTGTGGCAAATTATGTACATTCAAAGACAGCCAAATTAATAAGTAGATTATCAGTAACTGATATACTAATGAATGCGCCTAAGACTTAAGTGTTCTGGTCATATTTGCGTGATTTTTCTGTTTTAAATCTTAAAATCATTAATTATGATTGATAGGAATTTGATTTCTAGTAATTGAGACCTGGGAGGTCCAGTTTACAATGGGCGTGGCTGAACAACTGATCATAAGTGTAACAAGTAATTTGATTATGAATACATACATATTTATAGATTTTTTTTTTCTAAATGTACATATCCTATAGACTTTTTAGCATTTTTTGAGTCAAAGTGCTTTACCACCGCAATAGAGATTTCCACCGGGTAATGAATTGGAATAGGTCACAGTGGCTTACAGTCAAAATCACCCTTTCCCCATTCACCCCTATTTCCCCCGAAGCCCAAGCGGGGGCTTTTGCAACACTGTGACTGCTCTGTCTTCCAGTCTTCATGATAAGTTTCCCAGTGGTAATGTTTCTTTACTAAGTGCCTTCCCGTTATTTGATGGCTGTCCTCTCTGCTCATCCCTATTATTTTGAAGGCTTCAAAGGGCCCGGAGTCATCCAGCGGCCCCAGCCTGGCCTTATGATAGGTCTCGCTCACCCTTACAGGAACAAAGGTCCTTGCAAAATTGAATTAGGCATTTATGTTGTTTGGAAATTACAAATGTAAATAAAATAATGGATTGCCGTTGTTCTCATTTGCCACATTTCCTAAGGCTGCTTGAATGTAATCAAAAACTGTAAGCGACACAGGCTTAATTATCCTCTTTTGCCTATCAAAGGTGATAATGAATCTTAAAATGTATTAATCTCATTTGACTTCTGAAGCTGTGCGTTACATCCCTTGCGGTTTGTGGCTTGTGAAGGCATTTCTGCTGGGTGCCCTCTTGAGCTGGCAGTGTACTGACATGTTTTCTCAGCCCCTGGGGCTGAGGAACCTCAGAAGTGCATTCCTTCAGACAATGCACACATTTCAGAAATCTTTGCTTACTCTTATGGTAGACGGTGCCGACCAGGTCTCAAGAACATTTGGGCTGCATTCATGCTTTTGAGTCATGCTTTTGTGACGAAACTCTATGCATATTTGTTGGCTAGAAATGTGGTTCAGTCTGTTTTTTTCAAACATTTTGATGTTACATAATTACATGCAGTTCAAACAAAAAAAAGTTCCAGAACAATCCATCATCATTTGCTTAATCTCATGTTGTTCAAAATCTGTTTTGTGGAACACAAACGGAGATATTTATATTATGGGTAAAAGTCCAAGCTGCTCTTTTCCATACAATAAAAGTGGTGTTCCATGTGCATAAACTTAGTCTCTATGTTAAGACTGTGTCTTAAGAACTAGACACTGTCGGGTCTTCATCCACTTGCTTCCTTAAGCGTTCCACGCAAGAAAGAAAGGGTTTGGAACAACATGAGGGAGAGTTTATTTTTGGCTGAACTGTCCTTTTAATACTGGAATATGAGGTGAGCAGATGGTTGAAAGGCTTTATTGTTCTTTGATGCTTCTGTACAGTCGTGAAAGGGGGGGAAAGACATGGGGGAAAAAATTTTTGCAAAAAATTCCGTCAGTGAGGTTGCCTCACGGAGAGCCTGTGGCATAATGTGGTCTTGTTCAAGCGGCATGCATGTGTCAAAGAGGGGAGAGTGAGGGGAGAAGGGGGAGAGAGAGAGATAGAGGATGAAAAAGAGAGAGAGAGATTCTGACTGAATTCATTATTGGAGTCTCAAGGAGCAGCAGGTAAAAAGGTCCACAGCTTTTTCCATCACCCTAAAAAAAAAACTAAATTTCTAAAAACTATTTGAAATGTATTTCTGTGGACCCTTTGAGAATGCATCCATTATTTTACCTCTACATTTGTGTCTACCATAACAGTGAATTTCTTAATGAAATGATTTATGCAAATTATACAACTTCCTGTAGAAAAAGCCCCTCCCACTTTTGGGTGTTACGTAGAATCAAATAATGGCAGGTTTATGATCTTGATGATGTGCAACTCTCTCTCTCTCAGTTAGTACCTCCTTCCACATTCACACACGATGTCTAATCAACCTTCTCCCACACACACACACACACACACTCTGTCTAATGCAAAGAATAACAGTGAAAAAGATCAGCGTGTGTGTTTGCACAGCAGTCTGGTTAAAATCACACCAGGTCATCAGCTGCGCTCTTCTAATGATGGTGCATTCTCAGTAGGTTTTTTGAAGGATTTAGGAGTATTGACATTTTTCTTTTGCACTTGCATGGCAAAGGGTCAGACTCGGGCTAAAGTACCACATCTGGAATATATGAGGCCTGAGGTTATGGAGAACGTCTCCAGAAGATCCCTCACAACAACTCTCCTCCTCAGCGCTGTCGTTGTATTGGTTGAGTTTGAGGTTTTCCTTTTGTCTAGCTTGTATGTTCAGCGTAAAGCTCAGACTGAGTCTCTCAGATATAGCGGGGGATCATTTCATTGAGCACAAAGAACCGGCAGAAGAATGGTTTGTCGGCTTTGCTTTTTAGAGCTTTAAATGGGGTGGTAAATGTTTTCTCAGTAGCGGGAATGCCTCAGCGTCTTTATTACAGCGTTTTAGATCTTCCTCGGATGAGTCCAGCCTTGTGCGATGTAGCAGCCCTTTTATTTTTTGGCGGTTTGAGGGTTCGGTTTTATGTGGTAGATGCCAACGATTCACTCAAGTCCCAGAAGACACTTATGGCACTGTTGGTAGACTCTGGATAACACCCAACGGCCAACCATGTGCCATACATTCGCAATGAATCATGAAGAAACTCTTCTCGATGGTGCTTTCTAAGGTTTTGAGTTCTTGGATGATCCAGGGTGAACAGTGTTTGTCTTTCACCTTGCTTTGTTAACCATAATGAAACTGTTTGTTCAAGTTTACTTAACCCAGCTGTTGCTGAAGTATCTTCCGAAGAGTTGAAGGGGGAATTGGGTATTTTACAAGGGTCAAATCTCATAGGAATGAAGACCAATGGTTTGAGTTTGGTCATGTAGCCAAGTTAAACAGATTGAATTTCAAATATTGGCTTCTTTTTTGTGGTTGTGGGTCATAAAACAATGTTAAATGTGATACACTCTCTCTGGTAATAGGTTGGTTAATTTGACTGTGCATTTTTCATTAAACTTACCATCCACAACCTATTATATGACTAACCAATTAGAGAAACTTCATTAAGGTAACTGTTAACCAAAATATACCAGCAAAAGTCTTAAAAGTTCAGGAGCTGTTTTATATTTGTTCCAAGATTTGTCATTCACAATAGCATCATATAAATCATAATTATTATTATATATTAAATAAATATATATATATATATATATATATAGTATGCATATTATCCTAAATAAGTTTTGATGAGTCTTAAGAAATTGCTTGCATTTTTATTACTGTATATTAGTTATTGTATATCTAGATGTGAGAAACTTGTATTATTATAAAAAAAGGTTTATCTGCTAAACAATGAATGCATTTCTCCTTATTTATTTGTTAATATTTTTGTGTATCTGTTCTACCCCATACAGCAGAACCTGTGGATGTCCTAAAAGTATTAGAAATTCCCACTGTCCCAGAAGGAGTACAGAAAACTTCAGGATTTTGCACAAACCGAAGAGCATCACAGCCGGACACGGCCTACAAAATAGGCAAGAATGCCCAGATCAGTGCCCCAACCAAGCAGCTTTTCCCAGGTAAGCTGAACCCCATGAACATGTCTCCATATCCTGCCTACATTTAGCTGCGTTTAAATGTGCCCTTTGTTGTGGTTGCCAAGGCTTTTGACAGCAGATGCCATCCCTGATTGTGCAGGGCCATGTTTCACTCAGACACTTGTATTGTTAAGCGGCAGGAGAACTTGGCTGAAATCTCTTGACCACAGCATGGCTTGTCTGCTTAGTTGCATAAGAAATGAACTGAAACTTTTAAAGCGATAGTTCACTCAAAAATGAAAATTCTGTCATCATTTACACAGCATCATATCATTCCAAATTTCTTATTTTCGTGCAACACAAAAGAAGATGTTTTGCAGAATGTCCAAGCTGCTCTTTTATGTACAAATAAAAATAAATCAATGAACCTTTCAAGCCCCAACTAAAATACCCCATACAAATTGTGTACCCTATTCTAAATCCTCTGAGTTTTTATGATAGGTTTGAGATGCATTATGTAATCGGAATGAGGTTTTAATGTTGCAGATGTTTCTTTATATGGGGGGAATATGCATGTTTATTACTTGTTAATATCTGTTCAGCCTATATAATGCAATATATTTGGTGTTTATTATCAAGTTTCTTGTATCACCCCTTTTTAGCTGGATATTAAAGGTCTGATAAAATATATCTCTATTACGTCTGATAAATTGTATAAAATGTATTATTTTATACAATTATTTCAATGTTTTTCTCATTTGTGCCATTAATGACCTTTTTAAAAAGTTGCATTTACACTAATAAAGGAACTAATTAAAGAACTGCATAAATTAAACTGCTTTCCAGAAAATGCTTAATGGATGACAAAGGAATCAGTTTAAATGTATTTAAAAAAAAAATAAAAAAGTAAATAAATGAATCACTTCTCAAGCTGACAAATAAATAGAAAGATTGAACTATTTAATTCATGTTAATTCAAAAATTTATTAAATGTTAAATAATATATATATATATATATATATATATATATATATATATATATATATATATTATAACTACTTTTTAAATGCAGTGTTCAATCACTGGCAAATTTCTTTTCTATATAATTTTGCCCATTTTTTAAAATTAATAAATTCATTCCTTTGTTTTGTTTTGAAGTGGCACTCCTAGTCCTCCATTATGTTTCCAATTTCAACATTGCAATTAGCTGTTTGGATGGACTTCAAAAACCCAATGAACCCTTCAGTGTGCTTGTTTTCTGTCTCTGCTGTTTTCTAGATGGTGTGTTCCCTGAAGACTTTTCCATCCTAACCACCATCAAGCCCAAAGCTGGAATCCAGTCCTTCCTTTTGTCCATCTACAATGAGAAAGGCGTCCAGCAACTAGGCGTGGAGGTGGGCCGCTCACCTGTCTTCCTGTACGAGGATCAGACAGGCAAGCCTGCCCCAGAGGATTACCCCTTGTTCCGCTCCCTCAACCTGGCCGACGGAAAGTAAGTCACAAAGGACAAAGTTGAATATACAGCAGCCTTTTTTAGGGTGTTTAGATCCATCCTCAGAGACAAAGACTCAGACTGACTCCAGACAGGGTCAGACAGAGGTCAGTCATCAGCAGGAAGTCATTTGTTGCCAGGCTGGAGTTTTACACTGTAGTCCTGAGCGATCATATGTGTAGGAAGATATTTCTGTTTTAGAGTCATTTCGGTTGACGAGAGTTAACAAGTAGACAAATCAGAATTTCAGGTGTCTGTTGAGGCATTAGTTATTAGTTAGTTCTTCTGGGAGGCAAGCCAGAGGAGATCTCGTTGTGACTCTGGATTGATGGAGTGAAGCAGACAGGGCCGTAGGTGATCTGACCTCGGCAGTGATCTTTCAGGGTACTGTTATTTTAGAAAGATGAAAAGTTGGATCCATTGGGGCAGATGCATGACCTCAGACATTAACCTCTTGGATAACATCATCAGGAAGCGCTTACCAGCGTTACATATATTTATTTATGAAGCCTGTTCCTGTCTCAAAGTAAAAAAAAAAAAAAAACATAAAAAGGTAATTGTGAGAAATTTAAAATTAGACAAAAAGTGACATTGTGAAATATAAAGTTATGAGTCATAGTTACAGTTATGAGAATTAAAGTCACAATTATAAGATAAATGTCACATTATGAGATATAGAGTCACAGTTGTGAGAAATAAAGTCACAATTATAAGATAAAACTCACATTATGAGGTACAGAGTCGCAGTTTTGAGGAATAAAGTCACAATTATAAGATAAAACTCACATTATGAGGTACAGAGTCGCAGTTTTGAGGAATAAAGTCACATTTACAAGATAAAAAGTCACATTGTGAAATATACAATAAAGTCACATTTATAAAAAAAATAAACTTATTAGACAAAAGGTCACACTGTGAGAAAAAGACACTGTTTTAAGGAATAAAGTCGTAATTACAAGATAAAAATTCAAAATGTTAAATATAAAATCACAGTTCCTAGAAATAAAGTAACATTTCTGAGATAAAAAAAATCACATTTTGATACTGTATATAAAGTCACATTTGTGAGGAATAAAGTCACAATTATGACACAAAAGTCACATTATAAGATACAGTGTAAAAGTTGTGAGAAATAGTAACAATTACAAGATAAAAAGTCACATTGAGAGACAAAGCCCAGTTTATGAGAAATAAATGAACAATTATGAGATAAAAAAGTCACATTGTGAGATATAGTTACAGTTATGAGTCATAAAGTCACAATTATGAGAAAGAAAGTCACCTGAGATATACTGTATAGGTAAAGTCACAACTGTAAGAAATAAAGTCACAATTACAAGATAAAAGTCACATTATGAGATACAGACGTACAGTTGTGAGAAATAAAGTCAAAATTACATGATGAATTAACATTATGAGATACAGACTTACAGTTGTGAGAAATAAAGTCACAATAACAAGATACAAGTCACATTGAGATATAAAGTTACGTTAATTAGAAATAAAGTAACAATTATGAGATGAAAGGTCACATTGTAATAAAGTCACAGTTGTGAGAAATAGTCGTAATTGTGAAAAAAATCACAATTACTTTACTTTCACTATTAGTTGAGGTTGGAAACATATTTCCTTATAGATAGTAGTGATTGTATTAAACTGTACATTAAACATTTCAAATTCTCGTTATTGTCCTGACACCCCTTTAGCCTTAATTTGACATCCTCAAGCGCTAAAATGAATTGACAGCAATGGACGTGCTTTCTTATTAGGTTTTAAAAGGCTTTATTGTTGGTATCAGTTCAGTGGGGTGTTTTGCTGTGAAAACAGCAATATTTCTGTGAGGGATTATAGTGCTTATGTTGATTATAGTGCTGATGAGGATTTCAGGTTAAATGCACCTTAATTGGGCTAATTCTGTCATTCCAGTTCCCTCGTGCAAGAAGAATTATGATTAAAAGTGGCTTTTAAAAATCATTTGTACAGCTAAACAGATTAGCTGTCACCATTTCAATATAACTTTCATATGCTGTTGTGGTTTATCTTCCTTAGAGTCAAAATTATAGCTGGTCATAATGATGGAAATGTGATCTTGTGTAAAGAATCTGAAAAGCATTTGTGTAAAATTGTGTTAAATGTGTTGATCTCCCATAAAGCATTGTAATCAGAAAGTGCTACAAGTTGTCAGCATAATTCATGAAAATGGCACATGGAAAGACACCACAATATGTCTTTTGGGAAAATGAGTAATTTTTAGTGTGAAAATGTGTGAGAAGAATTTTGCCAGGATGTTTTAATGCCTAAAGGCGTAAAGTACGATATTGTGGTTTTATACCATCACACATCTATCAATCATTCACGTAATCACTCTTAACTATGTAAATTGTATTCTGTTAGCAGCTAAATTATCTAGAAATGTTGGTCTCTAGACACAGCTTGTCTTGATTCAAGTTTGCAAAGACACGAGCCAGAATAAAGGTTTTTCTTTCTAATGAAGTGGATTATGGGAAATTGATCACCCTTGTGGGTGCCATTGATACGCCTTTGAAATCTCACTGTGGCTTTTTACTGCAAGCCTGTCCAACAATTTCCCTCCGCAGCTCAGTGTTTTGACTCTACAGTTCAGTTTCTCAGCCGTACCTTCCTGACACACACTTTCTACAATGTTCACGATGTCTGTCATTCTGAATAACTCACAGGGGGGATTTGGTCTAGAGTTTAATGAGTTTAATCCAGTGTTAAACAAGGCCAAAGTTTGAAGGCTGGAATGTGGTCCACTCAGGAATGTTATATCTCAAGAATGAAGGCAAATCGTCTAAAGTTTTAAAGTAAGGCACGTCTCACGTGTGGAGGCCTTTAACCGTTTGCTGGGGTTGTAATCACCTACTCTTCCTGTTCATTGCAGGTGGCATCGTGTAGGCATCAGTGTTGAGAAGAAGACCGTGACCATCATTGTCGACTGCAAGAAGAAGCTGACAAAGCCCTTGGGCAGAGGTGACCATGCTGGTATTGACACCAATGGTATAACCGTTTTTGGAACCAGGATCCTGGATGAGGAAGCGTTTGAGGTAAAGCTGTATTCATTGCATTAATGCACTACACTGGTGTTGGCCTGATGGTGTTATCAAGTATAAATTGATGTGAATTTGACACGTCTAACATTATTAGAACAACATCTGTTCATTTGAGAATATTTCATTTGAGAATATTTATAAATTCTCAATTTGCAGTTTTGAAATTTGCAAGTGGCCTAATTGCAAAACTTTGCAATTTCATGAGTTTCTGAGGGTTAAACAACTGTATAGTTCAAACTATAAAATGAGAAGTTTTTTTTGAGTTTGTGTGATGCTGTGTAGGCCTTTACATTGTTTACCACAAGCTAGCTATTTGCTTTAGCATCCCATTCATTATTGTCTTTTTTAGTTCCATGAGAAAGATCTCCATGGCAACCTGTCGTAAGCATCTTTTTATGTAACATTATGGTATGTGGAGTCATTGTTCACTTTAGCCTAATGTGGTCTTTGTTGGTAATTTCCACTTTAGCAATACGTGCACTTTCATGTAAGTTGTTTTGAACACTATGAGTGTAAATGTAACTTCTAGATGCTTGTAAAGATGCAAAATTCTTTAGATTTTACTAGATCATTTCCGTAATGGCAAAGGTGAATATTTGTCCCTCTGGACATGAGCTTACTCAGGATAACACAGACAAGCCTTGTGTCACTGTTTACCTTTAAGTGGTCAGATTTTCCCCTCGCTTCCTGTTATGAAGGCTTCTTTCACCTTGTAATTAAAGCTACTCAAAGCCAGAGGAGCCCTCTTCATGCACAGATTGCTCAGCTGAGGCCTTCATTCAACATGGCTAATGTTGTAAATTCTCTACAGTATGTGCATCATTATAAAAGAAGAACCTGAGTATATTTATTTGGTGGTTTAAGGTATTGAAATGTGTGGATAATTGAGCAAAATATAGATAATTGACTGGCTAAAATCCATTTTATTTAATGACTGGAAAGCATCAGAAAAAAAGGGTATAAAAAATTACTTTCATTGCCAAGTGCTTTGCACTGTACAAAAACTGAAGGGGTGACATATTTATGTCAGACGTGAACTCTGGAACAAGCTTTAATTAGCAGACACAACAAATTACAGGTTTAAAGGAGAGTCAGCAGCCCTGCCATCACCTCGATTAGAGCAGAAAATGACTAATTAATGCAAATTATTAAAATATTTTCACAGCCATGACTGCATGTTATAATACTGTATGACATATATAAATAGATTTGTTTAGCAACTTGTTTCTGCACTTTTCAACACCTCTCATATTAAGTTAAATGTAGGTTTGACTGTTTTTGGTGCAAACGTGTAGCTTATGTCTTTTAGGTAACTGCTGTTTCACAGAGTTATGTGTGCATTTGCTCTCTTAAAAGAAAAGGCAGTGTGGAATGTGCAGGGTCAAAATGAGTTAAAGCTGTAAATAATGACATACAATGGGCCGATTGACAGGTGATATTGAAATGCTTTGCTCCTTGGTAAGGAGGAGGGCTTGGGTGTGTGTTTACCCATGTGGTGGAGAGCGAACTTAGTGGGGGATGGGAATGACATCTTATTGCCCCATATTGTTGCTGAAATTGCTTTAATGCAAGTACTTTTAATTAGGACTTCTTGTTGTTAGTGTGATGATGTAACATTTAATTGACCCTTATAATTTTTTTGGGCTGTTGTGAATCATCCTGATTATTTTATGTTACCTGATTCCTTAAGCATGGTTTGTTACCTGTTATTAATTCTTAATTCATGGCCACAATATCTTGTTTTTTTTTTTGTTTTTGTTTTTTTTCTGGCATGTGTGCAGCTCCATAGATATTAAATATTGAGTATTAGAGTTGGTAAATTAGGTGTCAAAATTAACTATGAATCGGTTATATTATCTATCTGAAACATTTTCTCTTTGTTGATGATTTGCCGTTTTTAGTGTTGTCATAGTTAATTTTGACACCTAATACGTATGCCAACTTTAATACTCAATATTTAATATCTATGGAGCCCCACACATGCCAAAAAAAAAAAAAGAAGACATTGTGGCCATGAATTAAGAATTAATTCCCACAACTTATTAGTTTGTTTTAATCATGACCATGATTTAACTAAAATGAGGAAACACATTAATAAAACATAGTCAGGAATGAATAAATTGTAGAAATTAATTCTTACTTTGTGGTGATAAGATCTGTTTTTTATTTCACGTCATGTGTGGGGCTCTGTATATCTACAACTTCTTTTGAATTTTTTTTTGCAGTGTAATATTTAGATTTATAGGGGTTTTTTTCTCATAAAAGCTGTCAGATGTTAAGAGGGTTGTCAAAATGTAATTTAGAAATGGTGTCATACATTTTACCTGACAGTTTGCAAGTTTCATCCCAGGCAGTTTCTTATTTATTTATTTTTTTACCTCTTGCTGTTTAAATCAGCATATATATAGAAAAGCTACGAGAGGTATGTCCAGTATTTAGATTTGGTGTGTCATTTGGGATTTGTATAGTTGGAAACACAGAGTTCTCTGTGTGAGAGTGCGAATGCAGTGACTGTTCCCACTGTATGACTACTTCTGAAGTGTATTTTGGGAAATATGGAGGAAATACCTGGTCAGACCCATAGGAGCGACATCTCTTAATAGCCCTGAATGAATCAACGCTTTCTAGGCCCTGTAAAGAAGCCTTTGATTTTGTAGAGCTTGAAAGCGTACAATGCGCTATTTGCAGGATAGTGGCCTACAAAAAGGATATAACATGACATAGCATTTATTTCTTTAACTGCACTTAGTTCCACATGTCTCATTTATGTCTCATAATGAATAAGAACCTTTCTTCAACCAGCAGAGCTCCTCATACCTACTGCTCCCCTATGAAATCAATTAAACCTACAAAAATGGTTGGCAAAGGTATGAATTGTTGCAATGGCTGTTGACACACTTTGAATGACAGTTCAAAAATACATCCACGTTTCTTTTCCTAAATGGCCAGGTTGCTGTCTTAATTACTATATTGTCTGTGAAGTGAGGAAGTAGCGTTGACCGCAGCTAATAGTGTTGGGTGTGTGTTGCCGGGTCGCTCGGTTCACGGCTCTAGGCTTGGGTACATCAAAGTTCACTGCTCCTTTTGTTTCCGATTTGGTGTTCGCCACCATTGGCTCTCTCCAGTTCTGTAATTAGAGCAGTTAAGTACAATTAAATGACTGAGGAAAACTGACCAAATTCTCTCCTGTTGTAAAGCTGAGGCATTATGGTGCTTAATGACAGGTTTCCTACTGTGCTACGTTGCTATTTGAACAGTTTACTGTATTTTCATGCTGGGGGTCTGCATCTTAAATAGTTTTTCAAACACCGGGCCTTCAAGACAACCGACCTTTTTAGTACAAAGCTGAGATGTTTACGAATGACTCATGGGTCATTAGCGAAAAGCTGTTGAGTGATGCTATTGGTTCATGTTGTTTAAAGATGTTGGTACATTACTGCTTGGATATTCAATAGCATTTTACCTGGGTTACAATGTTCTGTGTATCACAAACAGTAGTTAAATATTGTACAATAGAGAGAGACCTGCTGTAAATTCCATATAAAACTTTTTTAAACTTTTTAAGTTACTTTACCTTTATTTTTATCTCGTAATTCTGAGAAAAAAAATTGCAGTGACTTTTTTTATTTTTTATTCCATGACAGAAACAAGCTTCTATACAAATGAGATGTAATTTGCATTACTGTAAATCACTGCGTGGGCTTGATTTTTCTAAATTATTTGCTTAAGTCTGTTTGAATTGATTCAGTGCTAGTCTTAGACGAGGATTTCATGCGTATCTTACTCAGAATAAGCTCTGCAGGGTCCAGAGATTTGTTAAAGGTGTGTGGGTGACAAATGAGGTAATACATGTCACTTTTATTCAGCCGTTGGCTTGATCTCCCTGTTTTTTCCTCCCTCTTGGCACCAGACTGTAATGCCAAGCCTGGTTTTTGGGGCCAATCCTGGCTTTCATGGTCTGGTAAATGTACTGTATGTAACAGGGCAACAGGTGATCAATGCAAACACGGCTTGGAATGGCAGGATTGCAGCAACTGTAATGATATTGATTGTTTTTTGAGGAATTCTGATTATTGTGCATGAATTAGATGAGATATTAAAATGATAGTTCACCCAAAAATGATCATTTAATCACTCATGTCGTTATAAACATGTGACATTATTTCTTTGGGAAACAAAAAGTGATTTGTTTTTAATGAAAGTGAAAGAAAACCGAGGCTGTCAAGCTACAAAATTACAAAAAAGCAGCATAAAAGTATCATATCAGTATTGTGTGCTATATTTCAAGTCTTTTGATGTCATTTGATAGCTTTGTGTGAGGAACAGATTGAAATTTAACCTTAGTTTCCCAACTCCTGTGACCGAATCATTGATTCAGTGGGTTGAACTTGAATTAAAGATTCACTGACAATTCATCCACAATCTATTTCTTTCATGAACTTTTCAATTCAGATCAAGGGTGTATGTTAAGATTTTCACTGAACAGTGACTTAAATTTTATCCTTTACCTCACACAAAGCTATCAGGTGATTAGTAAGTTGTAAGTTGAACCATTTGTTAATGTGAAGCTTGAAAATGTGAAGCTATTCTCATTCACTTTCACTGTATTGAAAAGAATTGCCAGGATATTCTTTAAAAATTCACAATTTGTGTACCACAGAGGAAAGAAAGTCATATGAATTGACATGAAGGTGTGCTATATTCTTTTAAATGTCATATTTTGTTTTCATAAATCAAATAATAACAATATAAACGGTGGTATTTTGTAATAAGGAGGTCAGGCATCCTCTATTTTACTGTGGGCACACCTGAGCATTTTGCTGTTTATACAGTTGAGTTTACGGAGAGCAGTGTAAAAATACACGCACACACACACACACAGACACACACATGCCCCTAACAAGTCCAAACCTGCTGGGGTTTTTTTTTTTCTCGGGGTTGCCATGCTGCTAAATCGCACAGTCTCTCTCACTCTTTGTGACAGTGCCAGGGAAAGACCTCAGGTTCCAACACATCCCCCAGATCTACTTGTGGACTGTACTGTAAAAGTTATGGTTGTTCCTCGAATCAGACCCAGGTCACTCTGAACCACCCCAGCATCTGAACAGAAAGATCTGGATCTGACAGTTACAGCCCATAAAAGACATGTGGCCTAAAAATGTACAAATGTAATCACTTAAATCAAAACCTCATACAGTAAATGATGTCTTTTATCATTCAGTTGTTGATCATAATGCAGAATGAATGTATGCTATTGACACAACAATGGCGAGAAACAGATTTCACTCATTTGGAAGAGAGACCATGCATGTGTTTTATATAAATATGTGTTTAATATGTTGTTGACCAGATGGTTTTATGTATTGTTGCCTAAGCATTGTTAGGCAGGCAGCATTTTATATGAGAGGAAACTTCCTGTGTGGGTTTCTATTACCAGGTGTTTCATGATGAAACACGTTTTATTTACCTGCTTATAAAACAGCAATTTCCTGAACCATCTGACCTGCGTTCCTCATTGTGAAAGTGGTTTGTTGTTTTGTTGCCTTGCCATTCCAACATTGCCTGTATTTCCTTCAATACAAGAGTGTGGTATTTTTGTTGTGTTTTGACCAACCAGGATAAGATGGCTTTGTTACGTTTTCATGATGAAATTGTATTAATTACTAATAACAGAGGTATTTTTGGCACATGTATCTCATGTATCTTCCTGTCATTCATCCCCTCAGGGTGACATCCAACAACTGCTGATTGTGGCTGACCCTAAAGCAGCTTACGACTACTGTGAACACTACAGCCCAGACTGTGACGTCCCCCACAAGGACACACTGCAAGCACAGGAGCCCGGGGAGGAGGTTAGTATAGACCTTTTGCGCTGACCAGCAGAGGAAATGGTCTTTCCTGCAGTATCCAGAAGACCAAACATTTCTGGAAGTCTGGCACGTTGATGATACTTTTGACACTACCAGTTAAACGATTGCACACACAGACTCATACTTTATTGTTGTTTTCCACAGGTTAGAATAATATACAAGTCATCAAAACTTTGAAATAACACTCAAGTACAGGAATTATGTTGTGGCCAAAAATGTTACAAATCAAAATACTTTGGTGCATTATTATTGTTATTATGTTATAATATATTTTTAGTATTATTGTTTTATTTAACAAATGAAAGAAACAACACATCACAGTCAAAAATGGTCATTATGAAAGGAAATTTTCTCTCATGCTACAAAGATAATAGATAGAAGTATCATATAATATGATATCATATGATTTACACTATTGTTCGAACATTTGGGGTTGGTAAGAATTTGTTTATGTTTTTGAAAGTCTCTTATGCTCACTAAGGCTGCATTTATTTGATCAAAAAATATGTAAAAACAGTAACATAGTGAAATATTATTACTGTTAAAATACTCTTTTCTGTTTGAATATTATTTAAAATGTAATTTATTCCTGTGATGCAAAGCTGAATTTTCAGCATCTTTACTCCAGTCTTCAGTGTCACATGATCCTTCATAAATCATTCTAATGTACTGATTTGATTCTCAAGAAACATTTCTTATTATCAATGTTGAAAATATTTGTGGTGTTTAATATTTTTGTGGAAACCCAGATTTTTCAGGATTCTTTGATGATTAGAAAGTTCAAAAGAACAGTTTTTATTTAAAATAGATCTTTACTATCACTTTTGATCAATTTAATGCATCCTTGGTGAGTAAAAGTATTAATTTCTTTCAAAAAAAATAAAAATTACTGACTGAAATATTTGAACGCTAGTGTCCATAAAAACATAATAGGTCAAAGGTCAGCTACACCTTGACAATTCTGACCTCTCTGATGACTCCTGTAAACACAGACACCACGTGCAAGTCATTTTAACCCATTATATCCTGCCGAAACAGGGAGAGGGTCGTTTCCTGTATGTGAGAAATCAATAACCCTCTTTCTCGCATCTTGACTCGGCCAGCGTGTGTGAGATGCTCTGCTCATAAATCACCCTCAGCCTGGCTGAACGTTGTCCTACTCAACGCTGAGTGATCACCAGCCATGGAAAAGGCCCAGGTCATCAGCGCAGTGGCTGTTTTATGAGCTCTTATGCTGTATGAGGATTAACATGTACTTGTGTTTGATGGATGAAGCCCTGGAGAGCCAGACTCAGTGGCTTTATCAGCCTTCCTGCTGCTCTAACAGCCATTATTTGCAGTGAAGGAATAGAAACAGTGAAGATGCTACATAAACTTTAGCAAAAACCAATTATTCATTAATCTGTCATAATTGATGAATGCACATACAAATTCCCTTAAATGGCAAAATCTAACATTTAATATTAATATTAACCTACATTTAATATTGATTTAATATTCTAAACTGATGCCAGTTAGAAGTTTTGGATGTACTTTTTTGAGTGTGTTTAAAATCCCTTATTCTAGCACAAGTTTACTTGACACATGAGGTTTTATAGCTAATAGGACTTTGAAATGTATTAGAAATAGAAAACAAATAGATTTGATTCTTTTTGTAGATCTAAGTCTTTAATCTACCTTTGCTTTAGAAGGCAGATGGGGTTTTACACACAAATAAAGATGAGAAAGAAGAAAAATAGGGGGTTTAGTTCAGAAAGCAGCCAACATATGGCTGTTATCTCTGCTTCAGACATGCAGGGAGTTTTTACAGGGCTTTAAACACCCACCTGTATATCAGTACATCACATGTTATACGTTACAGTAATTAATGCAGTATGTTCATATATACTCAAACAGTAAAAAGCAACACAAACATAGTAGTTTAGCTTTCTTTTAGGTTTTGAGATTGTTTTGATCACTGCACTCTAACATTGCTTATTTTCATTGGATGCAATAGTAAAAAAAAAAAAAAAAAAAAAAAATGAAAATATGCTGTGTATGATAAACTTGTACCTGTGTCTAATTCATCTGCACTGTATAAAACCAGCAATACAGTAAATCTAACCATCAGTGTATGTAATACACCCAAGGGTACATTACATTCTACATGAAGTTTGTATGCTTTGCTAACCTCTCTCTCATCCTCTCCCTGTGTGCAGTACACAACTGCTGTTGAATACGGTGATTTATATGATTATTATGAGGGAGCGACCCCCACAGCGACAGATGAATATTCTGAGCCGCAGGTAAATGTAGGAAATGTGTGATGTGTTACATGGGCAAAAGTATGTGGTGTGGGCTTTGTCTGGGCCAGTTAAGTTCTTCCACACCATTTTCCTAGAGGCGTCCTGGGATGCTAGCACTTTGATTCGCCCTATACTACTGAAAATGTTTGTTTAAGGAGATTATATGGTTGTATGCTAGATTTTAAGCACCTGTTAGTTAGCTTAAATGGCCAGACCCATAAATTACTGTAGCAGTTCACATACTTTTGCTCATGTAGTGTATGTTGTCTGTCCATGTTTGTAACACTCTGTGTGTCTTTGATGGGTTTAATAATAAAAAAGCTATATTCTGTGAACTTAAGAGTCAAATGGTGGCCGTTTTTTCGAACATGGGTTGCTTTGTTAAGTTTTAGGATAACCACTCTTTGAAGCAAGCCTGAAATCTGCTCAGTTATGGTATCAGAACAACATATTTGACTACTCAAATCTGCTCAATATCTACTTTTCCAGTGTACATGGCAGATTTACACTACCTTTAAAAAGTTTGGGGTTGGTAAGATTTTTTAATGTTTTTGAAAGTCTCTCATGCTGCATTTATTTGATCAAAAATACAGTAAAAATGGTAATACTGTGAAATTTTATTGCATTAAAAAATAACCGTTTCTTATTTTTATATATTTTATAATGTAATTTATTCCTGTGATGCAAAGCTGAATTAATCCGTTACTCCTAGCCATTACTCCAGTTTTCAGTGTCACATGATACTTCAGAAACGGTTGTGCTACTTACTATTTTTGTAGAAAACCATGATACTTTTTTCCAGGAATTTTTGATGAATATAAAGTTCAAAAGAAGAGCATTTATTTGAAATAGATTTTTAATTAAATGTTAAAGTTACTTTTGAACAATTTAATGCATCCTTACTGAATTAAAGCATTCTTTTCGGAAAAAAATAATAAATAAATAAATAAAAACTGACCCCAAACCTTTGAAGAATAGTGCATACCAATTATCCTGAATTTAACTAAGCAAGCCATGTTTGATAAATGGGAACTTATTTATCTTCTAACACAGATATTTTGATGTGTTGTGTCTTTTTTCCCTTCACCATAACCTTTTTCCAGAGAGTGAAACGTAGTGTCTCCATGAAAGCGAAGAGGACAAAAAAGTCCCCTAAATCTTTTTCCAAACCCTATAAGTACCAGGAGCCAAAACAGGCTAAAAAGTTAGCCCCTAAGAAGAAGAGATACGGATACCTGCCGCCGCCACCAAGAGAAGCCATTCTAGGGGTAATAGTACAAGTGTAGCTCATGTCAGAACCCATCAAGATCTCTCTTTCGGTGAGAGAAATCTTTGATGATAATCTGAGCGTGCCGTCCGCCCCCTTTCTCTAGGTGCCGTCCTCGTGGATCCAGCCTGTAACGCTTGTGGAACTGCTTGAACTGTGTTAATTCCTCCTTTCTTATCTTCTTCCTCTTTTCTTCTCACTTTGAAACTGCTATAGCCTAACAATGTAGATGGGGAGTACTATACAGACAGTGAACTTGACTACGGAACAGTAGATGCTTCCAAAACTCAGTCTCCTGTCGCAACCACTGGACCAAACCAGGTAATCATTTGATTATATACTATGATGGTAGGGCGACTAAAATGTGGGACAGAAAGGGAGAAAATCCAGGAGCACATATGTCGAGGAAGTATTTGATATGAAATGACAAAAACAAAACAATTCATGGTAATTGTTCTGTGTCTTTCGACTCTGGGACTGTCACCGAGGGAACTGTTTTATCCAACAACATAAAGCTGATATTATAAACCGCCGAGTTCTAAATTTAGCCGATCCACTTCCTGTGATGTTTTCCGGTCTAAAACTTTGGACATGTCTTGAATATCAAGCAGATATTTTTCAGTGGATTGTCATGCAGCTGGTTTTCAGCTTTCTGTTGTGGATATCAATGATATTTAAGGCTGCATTCAAGAAAACTCAGCAATTCAATTTAAATGTAAAGCAGTGAATTTATCACACAGCTGAGTGAAAACTATACATGTTTGTCTTCTTGACATTTTTTTGGAATTGGTTGCTTAAATGTTGACTGGTTGCCCATTTTCTAGTCCTAAATTTCATTGAGGAAATAACACGTCCCATTCCAAACGGTTCCCTCAGTAAGTGACCCAAAGATGTGGACTTCTGATAAAGAAGCAAAGCATAATAGCATTCGTCCCTGATGTAGTGTGGTTGAATAGTTCTGGAGCTTGTTATCAGAACTACATTCAACAGAATTGAACTCTTTCACAGCCATATAGATGTACAGTATTTACAGGTGGTAAATACAGTACAGTAAGTTTATGTTGGATATTACAGACACATAATAAGTGTAGGTGTGTTTTTTTCTCAAATTAAATGCAGTAGAAAATGTCTATATGCCCCTTGTGCTAGATTTTCAGTACTGAAACAAAAACTGGTGTCCCTTGATTATTTTTTATGGTTATGTACTAAAACATACCATAAATCTTGGCTGTTGTAATCAAATGCAGAGTCAAACTCATTCATCATCATGATCACATCATTAATGCTTTACTTTGTATATTTGTAAACATTGTAGTGTCATTTCAGACTTATGTCAATAATTTCTGTTCTTTTTTCACCTATAAACATAATTTAACTTTGCCGTTATGTTTATTGTGGAAGAAAGACAGAAATATACCAAAGTCTATCACAGACTTTTATGTGTGATTATTAAATGTGTAAAGGTAGTGCCTTTTTAATAAGAAATTTAACACTTTATCTGTCCCTCTGCAAATAACACACAAAAATGCCTCCAAAATTGCCCCTCAAAAAATGCCCCCAAAATTGCCCCTCAAAAGATTAAGAAACGTTTTAAGTGTTGAAATATACTTTTTAAATTCTCATTTGCATTTAACAGTATTTCTATGAAATCAGAACTGTTTTTATCATTCTTAACTGCTATAAACATACATTATGTGTCTTTATAAATGCACATTACTGATTATATCTATCCATTTCTGTAACTTGTTCTAAGTTGTTATTTACTTAACCAGATTTAATTTGTGCCTAAAATTCTCATCTCACCATTTATACAAATCCTCATGTCCAATCCAAATCATCTGATGTATTATCATTGAACGGGACAAAGAAGTGTTATCTTGTTGCTGCCCAAAATTGATATACCATTCTTAATAAATATCTCTCATGCAATTTATTTTACTCCTGCTTTGCATTAGATACAGTAGTATTTGCTTTAACTGCTTAAACTAACATCCATCTTCCCTCCGTTGCTCAAACTCCCTTCCACTCCGCCCGGCTGCATTGCTTGGGTATAATAAGGCTGTGGAAGAGGAAGTTTTCAGTGACTATGTCACTGAGACAGCCCAGGCTGGTCTGGATCCGACCGCTGCCCCAGAAGCCGCACTGCCCAGCGGCACCGCCGACCCCGTCGGAGTGGACGCGTATGACTTTAAGGAGTATGATCTTAAGGAATATGATGTGACTGGGCTTGACAAAAATCAATATGAGTATGGGGCGTACGATGAGTTTGGCAATGCGGCTCCGAACCCTGCGTCCAATTACGAGGACAGTTTTGGGCCAGGGGTTGCCGCCGAAACCGACATTGCTGAAACAGAAGTGACATCGGACGTAAGTATTGACCCCCAAACGATGAGGGTGTCCTCCAGAATATGGATATGGGAAACTAGCATGCAGTGTTGGCTTTGTAGTGCACTATTTTGCATGGGGTCCAACCATTTTTTTTTTGTTCGGTGTGTTGGTTTATACTAATCTTCACTGCACTACTTCTTGTCTGTATTGGTTTTCTCTCCCTCCTGTCTCTATGTATGTTGTAGATCACATTGATCATATAGATTCACAGATCACTTACATGCACACTCTCATACCAACTGTAGTTTGAACTCTCTGACTGTCAGCACCTTATCTCCCATATTGCCCGGGGATACGGCAATTACCCCATACCACAGACCCAGTTGTCTGTTCAGACAGACCTTTCGCCACCTCTTCCCCCTTAAGAAGCTCATACTTCCCCTCCGTCAAACACTCCAGTACTTGTATCTTACAGCACACATGAGCAAAGGTTTGACGGCATCAGATCCTGTCCATTACATTGTTGGTTACACACTTTCCATCATTAATCTCAGAGAGATTAATGTTATATATGAATTTAGGGTCACAATTTAGTTTGGGGACAAATTCTCAATATTAACTATGACTTTTGCCTCAGTAAACTCCTAATTTGCTGCTTATTAATAGTTAGTAAGGTAGTTATTAAGTTTAGGTATGGTGTATGATTAAGGGATCTAAAATATGGTTATGCAGAATAAGGCATTAATGTGTGTTTTATAAGTACTAATAAACCGCCAATATGCTAGTAATATGCATGCTAATAAGCAACTAGTTAATAGTGAGAATTGGTCCTTAAAATAAAGTGTTACCAAATTTAGCATCTTTCCTTCTTTTTAGGACTTTTCATATTCATATGTATTTTTACACCACATACACTTAGCACTCTGCACCAATATTAAATCTATCTATCTATCTATCTATCTATCTATCTATCTATCTATCTATCTATCTATCTATCTATCTATCTATCTATCTATCTATCTATCTATCTATCTATCTCTCTCTGTCTGTTGTTCTATCTATCTGTTGTTCTCTCTATCTATAGTTCTATCGGTTTATCAGTTGTTATGTCTAACCTCTGTTGTATGTTTGCAGTTGGGTGGTGGTGCTGTTCTGGGTCAGAAGGGAGAAAAAGGAGAACCTGCAGTGATTGAGCCAGTGAGTGAAAAGTGAATTCTGGGCATTTATCACCTTGAGAACAATATTGAGATTAGTTTATAAATATTCATTTATTAATTTGATGCTGTTATCTGTTCTGGTCAGTTTGTTTTATTCTGGTTTGATGTGATTCATAGGGAATGCTGATTGAAGGACCTGCTGGACCACCTGGACCTGCTGTAAGTTTTTGTCTGCATCAGTTATAATATGCAATATTCAACCGATGTGTCCTAGTGAGTCTAGGATCTTTTGGTAATTGGGTAAACATTGTGCTCCGGTCTGTCTGTTTATTCAGTTTTCTTTTGGTCTTTAGGGTCTTCCAGGCCCTCCAGGTTTACAAGGCCCCCCTGGTTCAGCTGGAGATCCTGGTGACAGGGTAAGAATTTGTTTCAGTCTTTGACTCCAGGCTATGTTTACTTATGACAACCACAGGTATTTTCAGTACATTAACAAGGTTTAGTTAAGGTTTAGGTCTTAATCTTTCTTTTGTCATATTTAGTTTTACAGAAATTTCATTTGTCATTGAGAAAAATCAACAGTGATTATGTGGGAAAAGAGGTGTGTCAAATGAAATCTGTGATGAACATAATGAGACACAGGCTAGGCTAGAGAAAAACTTGTGTGCTAGGCAAGAAAGGCTTACAAAAACTGTCTGGCTGTAGTAAACCACAAGACCACATGAAAATGTGTCAGTAAACAAAACATAATGCTAATTTATTCTGAACAGGGTCATGGCAGATTTCTGACCCTGAGGGCACATTTACACCCTCTCTGACACATTTAGTTTTCAGATGCAAAACCCTGAGTTCCTATATTTAGAAGCACAGATTAAAGCAAGTTAATGTTCCCAAGTGATGAATTGCAGTAATTCAAGTTACTTCAGAATGAGCAGTCATTGTTCAGTGGGCAAATTTCTGATTAAATGCAGCACGTTACCCTCAATCTATTTCTGTATGCAAAATACACCTATTGCTCACCAAAACATTATCTTTTTCCTTAAACTGTTTGAGGATAATTATCATTAGAAATTCCCAAACCAACTCCAAAGTCTGTCTGGAGGTCTGATGTTAGGTTTGTACTGTGAATATTACACGTCTACATAAAAACACACTCACACACACAAGAATTCTAATGATGAAACTAAATAACTAATTTGCATCAGAATATCATTCAGTTGTAGACGAATACAGTTCATTTTATAAGTGAAAATAAATAAAAGACTATTAAAATACAAGACTGCTAAACCACAAAAAGCAATCAGTAAAATGTGAGATACTGAGTACTTCCTGTTAATGATTTTGTCAAGACTACACTTCAGGATGACATTTAACATTGTTTATTAGTGTTGTTTAGCATCTGTCCAAGCTAAACTTGTAGCAAAAGTGAAACAGTGTGATAGTTTGTTGTGATTGGAGATGGTGGAGACAACAGAGAACCATCTGGATAGGGATATGAAATGTCGTTTACACAAAAGTAATTGTTACACAGTGATATTTAACTATAAAGTGAAAACAATCAGTATCTTTAAAATGGACAGTTTCACTAAAGGATAATGGAAGTGAGAGGGTCTCACTTCGATCCCCCTCCCTCTCTCATTCCTGTCTTGGCATTCTCTTACCTGTGTGTTGTCAAGTCAAGAAGTGTCAAATTACTGATATATCCCATCTCACTCTCTCTCCCGCTCTTCGTTCTTCCTCAGGGTCCTCCCGGCCGTGCTGGTCTTCCCGGAGCGGATGGCTTGCCAGGCCCCCCTGGTACTATGCTGATGCTGCCAGTAAGACCTCTAAATCCACCAAATATCTTCGCAAATCTGTCCAGCCTATGCTGCACAACAGTTTGATGCATGTATTGCGGCAATAATACACATTTTTAGAATATATGATTGTGTAGTAACTTGCGTATACAAGTTAAAAATCACGCGAATAGATGATATATAGAACAAACAAATAATGACTTTATTACTGTGAAGTACAGTAGTTTTTAGAAGTTCAGAAAAACATCTAAATCCTTATTAAATATTCGTAATGCTGCATTTCATATTTGACTGGCTTTATATATTAAGTGTTATACGTACTGATACATAAATTAAAAACATACTTCACTTCTCTGAAGCATATTATTCTTTAGTAGTTTGCAAACTAAATACCAGTTAAATATTCCAAATGTTACCTTTTATATTTGATTAACTTTGTATTTAAAATACTGTATATTATAGCACTATATGCTTATTAGATATTATAGTGTTATACCTAATAAGTATACATACATAAAAATAATGGCTGTAAACTTCTCTTTTTTCACTATTTATATTATAGTATACTATAGAATTAAGTATATATACATAATAATGATAAATAAATGAAAATAACTAGTAATTATTTGTATTAATATAGCATAGATAAGTCATTTAATACTTTTCAAAAGGATTGAAACCCATCTAAATCCTTATTAAATATTCATAATATTTCTTTTTGTATTTGATTAACTTAGTTTGTAAAGTATAGTATGACACAGTATGAAATATGTTAATAAGAATACATACAGTAAATGAAAATAATAACTGCATACTTCACTTTTTTAGTGCATGTTGTTTAGTAAATGCAAAAGTATTTGCTCTTCATAGTTAATTAACTTTAAGTATTTACAGTATAGCATTACTATAGTATGTAGTGTTTTATGTGATACAAAATGAAAATAATGACTGCATATTTCATTTCTTTACAGCATATTGTGTAGTAGTGTTGAAAACCATCTAAATCCTAATTAAATATTCATAATATTGATTTGATTTATTTGATATACTTAGTATTCACAGTATAGCATATTATAGTACAGTATAAAATGTTATACAAAATGAGAATACAGATATGAAAAATAATGACTGCATACTTAACTTCTTTATAGCATGTAAGTTGCTTTGGATAAAAGCGTCTACGAAATGAATAAATAGTAGTAGTTTTCAAAACTATTGAAAATACTAGAATATTGCTTTTCGTGTTTGATTGACTCAGTATTTATAGTGTAGTGTATGATATGTTGTTTTTCCAAAGGTAAATGATAATAATGAATACTCTGTTAATGTTTGACAGTTCCGGTTTGGCGGTGATGGGGAAAAGGGTCCAGTGGTGTCGGCTCAGGAGGCCCAGGCTCAGGCCATTCTCTCTCAGGCCAGGGTGAGTATGAGAACTAAAGGGCCAAATGGCCCTCGAGCTTCACCCAGCTGTTTGCTGAGGGGGAGGAGGGGGACTCTTGAGTGTTTGTAGGGAAGAGGTGGGGCAGCAGGTCACAGGGTGGGGAGAGGATTTGCTCAGGCCTTGTTTGCACTAAAACAAGAGTGAAACGGAGCAGCACAGGCTGCTTTGACTCATGCGGAGAGACTAGTTAAAAATACTAGCAAGGTTCACGACCCGCAGGAGGGCGACACGACATGTGCTGCAGATTAGTGCTCAGATCTGTCCTTGACAAATGCAGGCACGGCTCCACCTCCTCAGTCTAAAGAGAGTTGATGTCCACCAATTATTGTGTGTTTGATGATATTTTGATGATTTTGATTCTTTGGTTTGTTTTCGCAGCTCGCCATGAGAGGTCCACCAGGTCCAATGGGTCTCACTGGAAGATCTGGACCAGTGGTGAGTTTCAGTGACCCCATGACCACTGCAAAAGTCCACCCAATCAGCTTGCCAATCACCATTTTACAGACTGAAAATAAGAGCAAAGCAATTTAAAGCAGTGATTCAAAGATCATCTCTATTAGTTATATACAAAACACCATCACTGTCCTATTAATTATATATGTAAAATGTTTTAACAACCCGATTCATCCCACCAACAGTCCTCTATGCGAGAATATTTATTGGGCTTCAAAATGTTCATAATATCACAATATCTTTTCTTTTACTAATTTTCAATGAGAGGCCAGGTCAGGATTGTTATAGTTAACTGAAACTAAAACTTAATCCATAAGAAGCTTTTACATTAGCTGAATTAAAATAAACATTAACTGAAATAGAAAAATAAAATAAAATAAAATAAAATAAAATAAAATAAAATAAAATAAAATAAAATAAAATAAGATAAAATAAAATAAAATATATTTCAGGTAGTTAGTACTAGGCAGCATTTTTTTTAACTTGATGTACTAAAATAACTAAACAAAACTGAAATAAAAATTAGTTTAAACTTTATTGACTTTAGACTAAAAATTAAAAATGACATTAGCAAAATATGAATAAAATAAAATATTAATAAAAACTATAATAGTATCTCAATGATAGTAAAATAACACTGGTAACTTGATCAGGTAACTAGATTAAGACCAACCCTAACCCTAACCTGTTGAAACACGATGGGCTGGTGAACTCACGCCTAAAACCTGATCCTACTCAGATGCGACAAACTAATGACAAAAATACCTAAAATAAACATTTGAGAAATGAAAACCACAGCCATGTCATGTCATGCTTATTCTACGTGACTGATTGAGCGTGAAATGAGTGGTGGGAATTTAAGAGAGACTTTGAAATCATAATCTTTATTTAAGAAAAGAACACATCTACTGTTTAATGGCTAGTTGGGAATCCTTAGATGTGTCATTTAAAAAGCAGACAAATGAGAATCTTCATGGTTCCTTATAGTAGGGTGTACTTTTAGAAATAAGTGCAAAACTCAACTCTCAAATTATCGTTGAAATCAGTTAGAAAAAACTAGGGCAGTCTGTCTGGAATAGCAGCAATTTCAAAATCAACAGTTTCTTTTCTAAGTATTCTGCTTCATGTGGTGCGATGCATAAGAAACAGGACAATTCCCTAAAGTAAATTGCAATAACTACCTTTTGAAAACAAATCCAACTCATTATGTCAACTACATTAACTTCAGTATTTTTATTCAGGGCTTATTTTGATTCTCTAGGAGAGTGAAGAACAGGAATCGTATATGCTGTGAAATATTGCCACCTGCTGTTTCTTTGTATATAGTGCAGGCATTTTAATATTTTTCTGTAGCTGTTAAAAACATGTTGGTTTGGTCCAATCTTGGTCTAATACATCTCTCTCTCTGGTGTCAACCACATTCAGGGTCTTCCAGGAGCTCCTGGGCTGAAGGGAGAGAGTGGAGATCATGGTCCTCAGGTAAGACAAAGTATTTCTCACCACCAAAGGTCATCATAACTAATTATCTACTTATTTTAATAATCATATATCTTTCCACCATAGGGTCCGAGGGGTATCCAAGGCCCACCAGGGCAAATGGGAAAACCTGGCAAGAGAGTAAATAAAGATATTTTTCTTTATTTTTCACATGCACAAAAGATTATTCATTTTTGATTTCACTTGAATGAGACTTCAGTTAGCGTATGGACGCATAATAGTCATATCTTCTCTGATCTTTCTGTGACAGGGTCGTGCTGGAGCCGATGGGGCCCGTGGGATGCCTGGAGAACCTGGATCTAAGGTACAAGAAATATTCTCACCCACATATACCATATGCTATATAGTACATATAAATATATTATTTGAGTTTTTACCTCATCTTTTTCTTAGGGCGACAGAGGTTTTGATGGGCTTCCAGGTCTGCCGGGTGAGAAGGGACACAGGGTGAGTATGAACACATACAAAACAATTCAACTGACAAATGCAATAAAATAAGAATAAATGATCAGGGCTTTCTACAGGAGGTTTTGAAAAGTAGATAAATAGAATCACAACAATTTTCCAGCTTATTCTAATTAATAAATTATCTCTTAGATGCAAGAATTTGGAAAGATAGCTCTGTATATTGTGTTAATAAAACAAAACAAAACAAAACAAAACAAATAAAATAAAATAAAATAAAATAAAATAAAAGATGGACAATTAATATATTTGACCCTGGACTACAAAACCAGTCTTAAGTAGCACAGGTATATTTGTAGAAATAGCCAAAGATACATTGTATGGGTCAAAATTATCCATTTTTCTTTTATGCCAAAAATCATTAGGATATTAAGTAAAGATCATGTTCCATGAAGATATTTAGTAAATTTCCTACTGAAAATATATCAAAACTTAAATTTTGATTAGTAATATGCATTGCTAAGAACTTCATTTGGACAACTTTAAAGGTGATTTTCTCAGTATTTAGATTTTTTTGCACCTTCAGATTTTCAAAAAGCTGTATCTCGGCCAAATATTGTCCTATCATAACAAACCATACATCAATGGAAAGCTTATTCAGCTTTCAGATCATGTATAAACACTTATGACTGGTTTTGTGGTCCAGGATCACATATATTATTACATAAAATAAATAACTAAATGTGATTTAATGTTTACAAAAATGACATACATTGCCACAAACAAGTAAATTTCTTCTTATTTCATGCTCTCTACTCAGCTTTTGATTTTGCTGAATTGTAGGGTTAAATACATTAATTCATAACAAGCTGAATTATTATTTTACCTAATTCATGTAACCCTATTTTTTTTTTTTTTTGGTAATTCCTCATCTTCATATGATTTATCTATGTTATTTCCAAACATCTCTGTTGTGCTGAGGCTCAGAACACTTTTTAATAACTTTCATTACAAACATTAATTAATAGCTTGACATTGAAGTATATTGCAGTTTATTGTCCTTTAATAATTATTATTAACTTTACAGTAGGGTATTTCCAGCCTTTTCCCATGTCAACACAGGTAATAATTATAGGATCCAAAATGGCTCCCTAGATCACTTTCAAGCAAAGGTGAACAGATTATATATTAAGTTGGATGTAATAAAGTATGACGCTTCCTGTCTGTCTCTTTCTGACAGGGTGAGAACGGTCCTCCTGGTCCCTCTGGACCTCCCGGAGAGGACGGACCAAGGGTAAGTGCTTTTCTGAATCACCTGAAGAAGAAAAACAGCCTTCTCATCATTTCATTGTTTCAGCTATTAGAATAGCCATATTCTCTTCATTCCTTCCTCCTTTACAGGGAGAAGATGGAGAGATTGGACCAAGAGGACTTGCTGGTGAGAGCGTAAGTGTGTCCCACCTTGTATTTTGCTTTATTTCCAGCTTGCCACCAGGGGGCAGAGTCACTCAACAGCCTATCATGATTCCTATTAAAATTCAGAAGAGAGTACTTTCTCTTTTTAATCAGTACCTTCTCATTTCTTTTTATCTCAGGGGCCACGAGGTCTGCTCGGCCCTAGAGGCCCTCCTGGACCTCCTGGACAACCTGTAAGTGATTTTTAATTTATAATCTTGTGCATCTGATGCTGATTGCTCGCTTCTAATCTTTCACAATTGATTTCTGCAGGGCATTGCTGGTGTTGATGGTCCACAGGGTCCCAAAGGAAACATGGTAAGGGACATGGATCTCATAAACCTGGTGTTTTGACGATAAAATCAGCGTAGCCGATGCTGATAATACTTGTTGAGTGAATCTCTGTGGGTTTTCAATGTGTTTCGGCCTTTATGTATCTGTAGGACTTCTGTCAAGTTTAAATTTAATTTCTTACTGCCACATTGACCTCACCAGTGGACGAATAAACCTTGTGTAACAAAATAGCTTGGAATCTGGCGTATCAAATCCGAAACATCTTCTGTTTTCGGAACCAAATTATGACCAAGAAAAACATCAGTTAATTCATGTTTGTTGGAGTATTAATGCTAAGTCATTACCTCTCAGATACATTCAAGAGCTTTTTAACAGAACTAAACTTATATGCCATGAAAAAGACTGTTTCAAATATAGCTACTTGGTTAGCAGAAGCGAATCTTGCTCATTTTTTCAACTAAACATATGTTAAACACTGAACTTTCTGTCAAATATGAGGACAGGCATTCTGAAGCTGACAAGGTATACAGTAGCCTTTCTTTCTGAGCTGTAACATTAATATTGTCTATATAACATGCTTGATTTTGTTAGCATTGCGTTCACTATATTAGCATCATATTCACATCAGCAAGTAAAGCACATATGTTAACCCACACAGAGCTACATACAACATTTCTGATGACATTCTGATTTGACACATTCAGGGTGCAGCTGACATGTACAATATTTTTTTGTTAAACAGGGACCCCAGGGAGAGCCGGGCCCCCCTGGTCAGCAGGGAATCCCAGGAGCACAGGTGAGAACAGACATACACACTTTACACACTGAACCCTGGAGGTTTTACTGTACAGTTTGAGTGTTGTTTCTCATGTGCAAGATACAGTTTGGTTGACTTTGGATCAAGCAATCCCTACATTGTCATTTTTTATATATATATTGAAAGTTCCCTTGGAAATGTCACAGTATTTAATAAAATCAGATAGTGAAAAAGTCATGGGGATTTTTTGAAATGTATTTATTGGCTTAATGCTAATTTGTAAATTATGTCTTAGGTGCAATCAGTATTTTCCAATAAGAATTTGGAAAGAATTTGGAAAGAAAGTATAACTCTGTATATTGTATTAAAATAAAAACCGAAAAGTAAAAAAAAAAATTAATAATAATAACTACATAATAAATAATATATTATGTATATAGAATATCTATTATCTGTATGTATGCATGTATGTATGTGTGTGTGTGTGTGTGTATTAAAAACAACAAAAACTAATGAAAATGACAAAAACACAACAATATTTCAAATTAACATGAAAGACAAATTTCTAAAAATAAAATTTAAAATTAAGTATCCATATATAGAGTATATCTACTATATGATTTTGTTTAATTACTGGCCTAACACTTTAATTAATTTATTAACTGAATTCTGAATTATTATTTAGCCCAATTCGTTGAACCCATTTTTTTGCTAATTTCCTATCCCCACTATCATTTTTACTTCTGAATGACTCTGAAGCTCAGAGGGCACTGTGAAATTATTTGAAATATTTCTGTAAGCTTCTGCTGGGCTCAGAGGAAGTGGGCAGCTGAAAGCGTCTCATTCATAACGCCCCACCTGCAGCGGTTGAATCAGAGCAGTGAGCTCAAATTTCCCTGGAGTGAACTCCTGGTCAGCACATACACAAATACACTGAATCAGCCACTGTAAACACACACATAGTAAACACACGTGTGTATGCACACACACTCAAGCGCACTGTGCAAACACGAGTGACCCTGCCAATGCACACACACACAGGGACAATACAATAAGTCCATTATTGGGTGTAAGTCATCAGTTTGGGCTCCTCTCTTCCACACACCTACCCCTCTATCTCCCCTCACCCTGCTGCCTTGGCAACAAAGCTTGACATTTGCTGTCTGTCTTCTGTCGTACAGGGTCTTCCAGGTCCACAGGGCCCCATTGGACCGCCTGGAGAAAAAGTAAGTCTTTCGTGGTTTTCATGCATATAATTCTAAGGAGTCTCTTTGAGCAGAAGGAAACCAGAAAGAAAGATTATGAAACATATCATGGTGATATAAACCTTTTGATAAAATTGCTGGTTCTTTATCATTTCACAGGCCTCCATTTAAAAAAAAAATTGCTGATTAGCAAAGTATATATATTCATATTTATATTAAAACTGAAACATATTACCTAATTTCATGATGCTGAGTTCCAAAAAAGTTTCAGTTTTAATAAAGAATGATTTTTCAAATATCAGTGTCTTCTGAATCATTCACACAAGTGAAAATTGGTTGATAATTGAACAAATAGTTATAAACTGGCTCTGAGGTAGCTAGGAATCATGGCTGTTTTTCAAATGATTAAGAACTTCTTCACCTTGCAAATGGTTGTTGAAAGCAAAAAGGCTATAAAATTCACATCATATTTTTTGAGAAACTGAAAAATACGCACTAATTTTGCAATTAGCACCCTGAAATTACTATCAAACAAGTATTGGATTTCATTCAACAAATACACTGCAGGCAGTGTTATTAATCACTTATATTTGTATTTGTTATTATTTTGCTTTGGATACATAAATAAATGCAAATTGAGCTTCGGTGCAGGATAAATGTGACTTAGTCTCAAAACATTGCCAGAGCATGCATTTATTTCCGTAGCATTTAATTTTTCATAAGTTCATGATTCAGTCCATGTTATTGCCTGTAGGGCATCTATGGTTTCAGAAATTCTTCTTAATCCAATCGAAGTTCTTTTTCTCTGTCTCTTCATACAGGGTCCTCAGGGAAGGTCTGGTTTGCCTGGATTGCCTGGTGCAGATGGACCTCCTGTAAGTATGAGTGATACTGATATATCAAGTGATTCATGTCTGCTAAATTACTGATAAGTGATGATTGAAACATAACTTGGACAAAGAACATAACCGATTCTCTATCTTCTTACACATTTTGCTTGCTGACATAATATATATAATTGATGGTACAGATCTCAATCTTTAGATATTTACAACTATATTTAATGTCACACACTAAAGAGACATATATGTCTCTCGCCTGCCACTTTATACTAATTATTCTACTGTCTTAATTCTACAGGGACATCCTGGTAAAGAGGGTCCACCTGGAGAGAAAGGAGCTTTGGTAAGGAAACACAGTTTTAGAGAGCATTTGGTCGATCAGATTATTGTATGGATTATTAATAAAAATGTATTTACTTTTGTGTTGATGCTAATGCCAGGCAGCTAAAAATCAGCTAGAATTCCTAATCCAAATTGTTCTCTGAGGCAAATGTGTCTCGGAGAGCATTTAGTCTTGATTTTTTAGCTCTCTGACCAATAAAACCTAAAAAAAAAAAAAAAAAAAGGTGAAGAAGTAATATTTGTCCCTGACTATGGTTTTCTTCTTTTGACTGTTTAATTCAATTTCAGATTTAAAAAATATTGTTTGAAAGTGTGTTTAGCTATAAACCTCTTGCAAGGTTACCACAGCCACAGATATTCGTTCTTCGCCGCACACATTTCATTATTTTTCACTGTTGTCATTTTCAGGGCCAGCTCGGTCCCCAGGGCCCCATCGGCTATCCTGGCCCTCGTGGTGTGAAGGTAAAGCATTTTTTGTGTTTAGTAGAGATTTATTGGTGTTCGCTGAGTTTGTGATCTTTGCTTGATCACATACTCTCCGTCTTACAGGGTGCTGATGGAGTTCGTGGACTGAAGGGAAGCAAGGGAGAGAAGGTATGCAAAAATCCACATCTTTTTTGAATGACGTTGATGCTTGTACTAAGAATCATTGCAATGGCACTTACTGGTCACTAAATCTGCATAAAAAGAGTCCAATAGCCACTACACATTCTTTCCTCTTAAACATCATATCATAAGTGCTGTTTAATCATGCAGAGAGAGTGTCATAACACTTATTCAAGACACAAAATCACTCCATCACAATTAAGTACGTCCAGATCCACAAAAACCTCTTCTTTCCTCTTCTCAAAAACCATCAACGCGTTTTGAAATGAATGCTAATCAGATTGCAGTCGGCTGTAATTTAGCAATGTAGAAAAAATTTTGGAGAATGACACTCGACTGATGGTGGGATTGATACTGCAGTGCCATCATAACAAGACTGAGTGTCTAGTCGTGTCCATATCCAAATAAATAAGGCATTAGTTGAGTTGACAATGCTGTCAGGTGGTCACAAAACTGCATAATGCATCATGCACATGTAGGCAAGAGATTCAGACTGATGTTTAGATCATAAATCAACACTGTGAATCATAACAGTTAGCATGCCTTTAGCTGCTAGCTCACTTTTAGCCGTTAGCGTACATTTAGTCAAGTGCCGTCAGGTGATCACATAATACACGTGAAGGACTGATGCTTGGTGACAGAGAATGAGAATTCAATCATAGAGCAACACTATGCATCATAACAATTAGCATATGTTTAGCTGTTAGCTTACTTTTAGCTCTTAGCACACATTTAGCTAAGTGTATTTTAGTTGTAGCTCACTTTTAACACAGTTTTAGTCAAACTTATTCTATGTACACAATGTTGTAACTTCTAGACTGAATGAAAGTGACAGTGTTGCAGTACTGCATTATTATCAGCAGATGGAGATCTAGTACAATGCTAAAGAATTAATGGTGCTGTATTTATATGCAGAAGCTATAGCTTCATCACTCTATATGTTTTCCCTAATGTCTCATCCTACTTTTCAGGGCGAGGACGGTTTCCCAGGTTTCAAGGGAGACATGGGTCTCAAAGGCGACAGGGTAAATAAACAGCATCCAGCCTTGCTGGCTTCCAGCCCATGCTAATTTAACCCATGAAGGGCTGCACTGATTGACTGGTTTTCTGTGCATTTTTAGGGTGAGCTTGGATTGGCTGGACCTAGAGGTGAGGATGGACCAGAGGGCCCAAAAGGTCGTGCGGGTCCCAATGGTGAACCTGGACCCCTGGGACCTGCTGGAGAAAAGGTACGCTGCTTATTAATTATGGATTACCGTTATTAGTTGATTACCGAGGCGCGGGGCGTCAGGAAGTGATGCAGAGTTTGTATTTGGAATATTAATATCAAATGAGATGTTGTCCAGAGATGTTCTTGCACTAATGATACTTGGCTTGTTTTCCACCAGGGCAAACTTGGTGTTCCGGGATTGCCCGGCTATCCAGGACGTCAAGGGCCAAAGGTATGCACTTAAATTGAACATGACACCTGTACCTGCATCACGATTGTTTCACTTATGAGCTAAACAACAACTTGGCTCATTAGCATGAACTAATGCCCTCTTGAGGATGCATTATGCACGCTGCACCAAGTGAGGCATTTTTAATATGAGCAGCTCATGCTAGGATTGTTCCCTGTGCTGTTGGGGATGCTGGTCATGCAGGCAGCGAGGAGAAGTCGGAGCACAGATGCCTGTGTCAGACCTCAGCGCCTTTCATCAACAACAGCATCAGCTGTAACAGCAGTACCCAATCTGGCTCAAGCCAGCCCCAAACTAGACCTTAAGTGGCCTTGGAGGTTTGGAGATCTTCTATGACAAACATTGGCGTCATTACAGGCACCTAGTTGGTACAATTAGGAAGACTCTGAGTTTTCAGTTTACAATTTGATACGTTGCTTGGTAAATGTATATGGAGTGCACTTCACAGTCATTTTTAATTTATAATCAGTATTTTTTTTTTTTTTTGTCCTAAAACATCCAAAAACATAAGATAGTACTACTTGTTTACTTAAAGAAAAATATATTCTTATACTACTGGAAGATTTTTGCTGTGAACGTTTCTGCGTCCAAATTTGTGTACTTTCAGAATATGAATAATTTAATGAAGTTAAATTTGAAACTTCATTTCCAACTATTAATGAATAATCCGTCATCAAAAAAGATATTATAAAGACAACAATGTCAAATTCTGAAAATATTAACATTTATTTATTATTACCATGAATTAATTCTTTTATATTATGTTATTATTTTATTTTATTTTATAATATGTGACCCTGGACCACAAAACCAGTCATAAGTGTCAATTTTTCGAAATAGAGATTTATACATCATCTAAAAGCTGAATAAATAGGCTTTCCATTGATGTATGGTTTGTTATGATAGGACAATATTTGGCCGTGATACAACTATTTGAATATCTGGAATCTGCGGGTGCAAAAAAATCTAAATACTGAGAAAATCGCCTTAAATTTGTCCAAATGAAGTTCTTAGCAATGCATATTACTAATCAAAAATTAAGTTTTGATATATTTACAGTAGGAAATTTACTAAATATCTTCATGGAACGTGATCTTTACTTAATATTGTAATGATTTTTGGCATAAAAGAAAAATTTTGACCTATACAATGTATTTTTGGCTATTGCTACAAAGATGCCCCAGTGAATTAAGACTGGTTTTGTGGTCCAGGGTCAGAATACTTTCAGACTATATCTAATTTTCAACCACTGATGAAGGCTGTTTTGGGAATAATTTTGAGAATGTCATTAAAAAGATGTTATTAAGCCAACAATGTCAGATTCTGTAAATGTATTTATTATTTATCAGCATGATTTAATTGAATTTGATTTAATTTAGTTTTACATTTTTCCCACTATTTTTCCTCTTAACTTTTCTGCAGACCACTCTTTCTGTAAAAACACATGTTGGAGGTGTTAGGCTGTCAAAACCTGCTTGTTTGCATGTCCCGATTGACTTGACACAGGCTTAACCAATGGCGTGAGTCTTTGTTTGTCAAACCAATGACAGACAGAGGGAGTGTTCAGGGAAACCTCATTCACTACTTTGCAGTTGCCGATAGTGGAGTAGAAATGACATATTTCACTTTTAAAGCTTATCATGAAATTGCTTGAATAAGATGGAATAAAGCCCAGTCCTAGCAGAGGTGCTGACTCTGTTGGTAGATTTACAGTCTCGTAAATCCGCTTCTGTTTAGCAGCATTAACGAATGACAGACAAGTGATGTGATTACAAGCACTTTGACATGCCATCATCTCTGGAATGGATTCAAACAGCCTGCCAACTCTCAAATTATCATGAAGTGCACTTTTGAAGACCAACCATCACTGTCTGAGTGGTTACAGGCGTCAAGAGTTGTGGCATTTTTTTATAGAGTGTCATTGCTTATTCGTCAATGTCTCACCTTTACAGTTTCATAATATCCTTTGTGGTAAATCAAACCTGATTTCTCCAGGAGGCCTGGCCTTAAAACGAATGTGTAAAACAATGTATTGATTTTCTTTCTTGAATGCTTATACCGCTGCCAGGATTGAGGAACGTGGGTAAGCTGTTTTTAATTTACTGCATTGAAAATGTGAGAAAGAAACAGACAAGAAGTGCGAATGAGAGTGATTAAGACTCATCAGTAGTGACTCTTAAATCGTAACTGTTTGGTTGTTTCTCTGACTGAGTGGCCATTTGTTTTCGTCTAACGTCTGTTGTTTCAGTTGATTATGTCGTCCTATGTCCTCGGTGGACCCTGTTGTATTTTCACACTGACAAGCGATCCCTTCCCGAAGCGCTGCACTTAGTCTTGTGCAAACAAAACAAGGAAACTGATCATCGAGATCGGCCTTGTGTATCTTGGGATATATCATACGCATTCAAAGTCTATCTTTGAACCGCTGAATTATTCTGAGAAAAAAGCTTGCCAACAATGGGGACAAAGCAGTCTCACAGCTATTTAAAACTCTACAGTGGAAGTAGCAAAGCCAAGGATGTTAATGCTAACAGATTGTAATGGCATGTAACTGTCGGAATCAGTAGGAGAGTCGGGACTCTTGGAGTTCATCCCTCATTAATATGCAGGTCCTGCTGCCTTCTCTTCCTCCCTTAAGTCTTTTTCTTTGATTTGCAGGGTTCGACCGGTTTCCCCGGATTCCCAGGAGCCAACGGAGAGAAAGGAGCCAGGGTGAGATGGATTCTTCCAACCTGCTTTGTGTGAAGTGCACACGGCATTATAACAAACATAAGAAAAAAGCTGATTGATTCCTTTTATGAAAGGATTTGTAGGATGACTTTTTACAAAAACACGGACATGAATCAATACGTGACTACAAAAGATGCTGGAACAATTGCGTTCATGGCGATTCAACAACAATCACGCATCTGGAAAACCATTCACTTGCAGAAAGTGGGCAAAAGTGCGTGAATACATTGGGTCAAAGGTCATCTGAATGTATTTACCTTTACATTTACGCTCTCCGCACAGTTACCTTTACATGTATATTGTTACTTACTACATTTACATTTGCCTTTGCATTTACCTTCACACTTAGACTAAATTTACCTTTACATTTAAGGCCATTTTATGTGGTATGTAGTAAAATTGAGGTAGTGTCATTTAGTTATTAGGATAGTGTCACTGAAATTTTTCAGTGCTTGATTAGAAATCTTACAAAATCACCTTATATATAATATAATAGTTATATTTAATAGTATACAACCAAAGTAGATTGAATTAAATAGTCTTGTTGTTATTGTGCAACAGCTTAGCAGGTTAGCATTTAGTGCAACAGTTTAGCAGGTTGATCAGCCTAGCTTAGCTTATCACATAAGCTAATTCTGTTTTTAAAGGACATTTTATTTAGCTTACTTTGATTAGGTAATTGCATCACCAATATTACCTCATTTAGAGAGTTAGCAGCATGTTTTCACGCGTTAGCATTAAGCTACATCAGTAGCATTGTTGTGCTAAAGCCTTCCATTTTACTGTGTAAAAATTCCACTTAGATTCACATTTTAGATACATTTTATCATAGCATTGGATAGATACTGTATGTTTGTGACTATTTTGTCATTATGAAAATTAACCATGGTTTTACTACAAATAAAAAAAATTAAAATAAAATAAAAATCAAACAAACAAAAAAAACCTTGGTTACTATAGTTAAACCATGGTAACCACAAATTAACCATGGTTTTGCTACACTAACCATAGTTCAACCATGGCATTTGTAGTAAATATATATATATATATATATATATATATATATATATATATATATATATATATATATATATATATATATATATATATATGTGTATATATATATATATATATATATATATATATATATATATATATATATATGGTTATACAAATACAAATCAATACGACAAAAAAATATGACTACACTTTTATTTTAATAAAACCATGATTAATTTTTGTAAGGGTAAAGCACCAATTAGAGTGATGTACAGTACCTACCAATACAAATAACCTACCAATACAGTTGCCTTGCTAGATGCTAGTTAAGTGATTTCTTAACTAGTGTATTTCCCTAACTAGTAGAAATTCAGTAATTCCTCACAATAGGTGGAAATTACAACACATCCTGACTGAAATCTAGAATAATCATGGAGCAAAAAGCGCTATGGCTCTGCATACAGTACATCACACTCCTCAAACCCATATGTTGCATGGAAAGGGTAAATTGTGCTGACTACCACTAAGGAAAACTAATCTAAAATTTCCCTTGAGAGACCCTGATAATTCAATGGTAATCACTCTTGCAAACAAACCTTGAGTTTGTCTAATGTTGTTCATGGGAAACCTATTAGCAAAAGCAACTGTGCCCTAAACGTTTAAGATTATTCATAACTAAATGTCAAGTTAGCTGCTATTTTTCCAAGTGTTTAGATCCTGCCCATGAGCAGGGAGCAAAATGACAGTGTACTGTATGTGTGTATGTCGGTGTGCTTCTAATACACCTATACCTCATCTGAAACAAATATTGCCGTGGCTCCCAGAAATCCTAGGGGAAGGTATCCAATGCTTGTTTTCTCCCCATACACCCTGCCATCTCATCTTGGCAAAAAGAACGGCAGCAACTGCAGCGATTGGATTTGCTTCGTGTAGCTATTGAATTCACCCTCAATTTTTACCACACTCATTTTTCTTCTTTCTTTTCAAAGGGAGTTGCAGGGAAATCCGGTCCAAGAGGTCAAAGAGGTCCGACGGTATGTAGTGCTTCAGCACTTCCCCCTTGCATTTTTACTTAATTTTGCTGAATTTAATTACGCAAGTCTCCAAGCCTTAAATATGCTGAATTTTTAGGGCCCCCGTGGTGCACGTGGTGCCAGAGGCCCAACCGGAAAGCCAGGCCCTAAGGTACTACTTCCTTCAGACTTTGTTTTTGTCAATCACTTCTGTTGCACAGTCCTTATGCTTTCCTCTCTCATTATCCAACAGGGTACAGCGGGCAACGACGGTCCACCTGGCCCACCCGGCGAGAGAGTAAGTACCTCCCAGAATGCACTGCAGCAAACATTTTTATCCCATCATACCATCTACAGTGAGATGGTGTACGGCTTGAAGCGCTCAGAGAGGGTGCTTTTGCAGGAAGCGCAGTGAGGATTAGCTCAGCATGTGGGTGTACTCCAGATAAGAGGACTTACCACCAGACCTGTGTTTTCGTCTGGAAGCTATTATAGATTTATGAAGAGCTCTTGAGCATTAGACTACTGGAAGGCTGTTGTCCAAGGCTCACATCACTCGAAATCTGATGTTGCGCTGTTTATCTCTGCCGTGAAATCCTGTTCTCGTTTCTTCCTCTCTTTCAGTGTTCTCCTGTTTATTTATTCTGTTTCTCAGTTGGAATCTGAAGGACTTTTTTTAAGCATTTTGAAAGCCTGTTGACTGTACCTACATTGCACTTAGTTTCAGCTTGTAATTTTTTTATGTTTTGTTATTCTGAGTATTTATAAATTATGCTTCCTTTTTTAGACTTTTACTGAGATTATAAAACAAAAGATTATGGGCCAGATTTACTAAACAGGGCAAATTAGCGTTAGAGCGCAATTCCATAAAAGCACCGATGGGAGGGGAAAATTCTGTGTGTGATTTACTGACGATGCGCACATTAAAGAACACAGACGCAGCCAGATCATTTCCATTATGACCAGCGCAACCTACCAAGAGCAGTGCAAATTAGCTCCTGTTTTAAGACATGCTTTTTTTGGGCGTTAAATAATGGCGCAAATACCAGTAACGTTAGTAAATCGCATTGCGTGATTCATTTTAATAATCTCCTCCCATAAATTTAGCGTCTGAAAGGGAAACTCCTACAAAAGCATATTCAATAAGGTCAGGTGCTAAAAAACTGTGTCCACGCCTTTTGAGCGCTAATTCTTCACAGCGCGTCTTTAGTAAATCCTTACAGTACTTGTGCTGGCGTAAGCTGTTCGTAAATCTGGCCCAAGGTCAAATAAATATTCACTTCTTCTAATTCACATTTCAGATTCTGATACAATCTGCAATGCTTTGTTACCTTATTTTTAAGTAAAACAGCAGACTTTTCAAATATTTTCCTGTTTTTTCCAGGGACTTCAAGGGCCCCAGGGTCCCGTTGGTTTTTCAGGACCAAAGGGCCCCCCTGTAAGTACCTGTTTATCTATACTGTTTTAGATGCTGACAAATATGACATTTGCAATATATTTCATCTTGTTCTGTGTTTTAGGGACCACCTGGAAAGGATGGGCTGCCCGGTCACCCTGGCCAGCGGGGAGAGACTGTAAGTGTTTCCGATCACTCACACTTATAGATCACCCAAATAGCCTGAGCGATAACCTATAGCAGACATCACTGATCAGTTACTCCAGCATGAGTGTGTCCATGGACTGAATGAGCACAGTTCCTCTGAGTTATGTGTAAATCTGAAGGAGTTATGGAGGTTCTGTCTGATCCAGGCAGAGGCTTTATTAAAGACGTGACCCAGCAGGAAATGCACATTTAAGAGCAATAAACATAGTGTGAAGTACTGCAGCTATATTTTGCCTGTGAAATTGTCATATAAAAACCAGCTGTACTTGATGTTCAACCAATAGATAGTTGCTTTTCAGGCAATAATTGATGTGATTTTTTCCCTAGGGTTTCCAAGGCAAAACTGGCCCACCAGGACCTGGAGGTGTTGTCGGACCACAGGTATGTGTTTATGTTTTTGCATATTTATTTTTATTATTATTATATATAAAAATATATCTTTTTTTATTTGAAATGAGCAGAAGAATTTGCCTCTTAATCTTACAAATGTGTCTGTAATGGCTTGAAAGGGTCCAACAGGAGAAACCGGCCCTATTGGTGAAAGAGGACATCCTGGACCCCCTGGTCCCCCCGGAGAGCAAGGTCTCCCAGGTGCTGGTGGAAAAGAAGGTGCAAAGGTGAATGACGTTCATGTTTACTTGACTTTCAACTAAATAGAATATATGGAGGGCAAGTACAAACAGAAAATAATTGATTGTCTTGTTATCAATAGTTAAGCTAAAATTCAAAACTTTCTTATTGGAAAACTACATAATGTAATAACAAAAACAAAAAGTGCCCAGCAGGCAAGGTCAAATAGAACTAAAAATGATTGATTATGACCCCCAGCTATTATTTTTTAAGAAAAAAAAGAGCCAGTGGAGATCAATTTGTTGACCAACAACTCGTTCTGTCCAAGTATATCCAAGTTTTCCAGACCTATAACGTCCGTACTGTGGAGAATTGCTGAATTCCCTTTCTAAATAGAGTCTAAATTGTTAGTAGACGGTGGCTTTTAAAAGCTGAACTGAATTTCTCTGAGTGTCCAACCTTCCTGTCTCGGTTTCAATTTCTGTCACTCCTAAACGGAGACACTTTAATCAGCTTGATCGGTCCACTTCAGACAGGCTGTCAGACGTGAGTGAACACCCCGGAGGCAGAGTATGCTGGCGCAGTCTGAGCGGTCAGACTCATGGTCTTTCTGCAGTCATTTTCCTGATTTCACTCATTTGTTTCCTCTTCATATTAGCTGAATATGACACTTTCAGTGGTCCAATCAAAATGCAGAGACACTGAGGTCAAGTGGAGGTCGTCTTTCAAAAGCCTAAGACGTTGTTAAGCTTTCTAGCAATTTTAAATCTCAAAATTCACTCTTGAGCCCCTCAGGCAGGCCTGTCTGATTGCAGTTTACTGTTCAAAGACACCTGATGGCTTTTTTATGCTGGTTTTAATTATGCTGAAATATTAACTGTGCCTACATATCAGCACTAAAACTTTATGAACAACAATTTATTTGGAGCTACCAATAATTTACACTATCATTCAGTCATTTGTGGTTGAATAAATGCAGACTTGGTGAGCATAAGAAGCAAGAACATTAAAAATATCTATCTAACACAAAACCTTTGAATGGTATTGTACAAAATTTTGCCTTTCAGTTGTAGTTAGCTTAATTAACATCAGTTGGACATATTAACATATTTAAATTTTCTTTTCGTAAAATGTAAAGGTTCCTATTCCAGCTTGATTCCTCCAAAAATGTGGTCTAAAACTTTCTTGGGCCTGCAAATTTTAGTTTCTGTTAGATAGATGGATTGTTCGAAAAATCTGTTTGAAAACATGTTTCATTATATAGAATTTTCACACTTCACTTTTAATCATGCTGTGGAGTCAGAGATATTAATTGAGTCGACCTGCCAGCGCTGGTGATGGTGGATTTGAAGCTAGCAATAATTCAGGATCATTTCATCAGTTCGGAGCTCATTAGCATCAGCTGAGAATTCATTTTGTGTAAATTTTCTGTTCATTATATTTGAAGTTCAATAAAGTATTCAATTGCCAACTGTCTGTCCGCAGGGAGATCCAGGTCCTCCGGGCAGTCCAGGAAAAGATGGTCCTCCAGGACTGAGAGGGTTCCCAGGAGAGAGAGGTCTTCCTGGAGTGACGGTAAGATCATGCTCCCATCGCGAATAAATCACTGCAATAAATCCTCCTAATCTTAGAGGTAGACAGAGAGCTAGACAGCAGCCCTGGCTCATTAAATCCACAGAATTGGACTTCAATACAGTCCACGAAGACTTTAATAGGGCGTATAACCTCTAAAAAATTTAACTTTGCATTGTTTAATGTGGAGAAACATTATGCTAATTTGACTGCGGTTCACGTTTTTCCCTTTGCCACCTTTTGAAGCGGCTGGGTTGTTGTCTTTTATATGTATTATCTGGCCAGAGAATGATTTAATTGGAAATGTTGCCAATTAGATTTTGGGAGACGAGGTTGTTTGTTCATTGTTGATGTCTGATCTCAAGGTCAGTGGCAGAAACTGGCTCTCCATGCTCTGCCTGATTGTTTTCTACTGGGGCGATTTTTTTCCTCTCTCTTAGGACAGCAACAGTCATTACTGAGACCACCGTGTGTGTCTGCCCTTTAGAGAGGCAATCTCAAGCCCTCACTCACAAAAAACAACGGTACCTCCATGAGACCTGACACACATACACACACAGATGCACCTACAAGGATGTTCATGAAACATACACAACCACATGATATTTTATAATAGTTTCATATTAGTGTAGTTTATGGAACCAAAAAGTTCATTTACATGGATTTACAAATCTCACATACACACACATGAGAGCTTTTGTCAGCTCTTTGATTTTGACTGTGTCCCAGTTGACAACTGTCCTGTGAGAGAAAAAGGGGCCAGTAAATATCAATGGGGTAGAGGCAGAACCAGCAGGCAGTCAAGTTCTGTGGATTTCTCTCTCATATGGGAGATTAATGAAAGTCAGAAGAGCCCAAACCCGCTGTCAGTTTGCACTGTAGTTTGTCCAAGTACAAAAATCAGTTTAAAAGCAGTAGGACTCAATTTGAGTATAAGCTCTAAAATAATTTCTTCATATAATTTTACATAATTTTGCTTATTTTCAGAAATAGTTCACCCCAAAAAAAACCTAATGACTCTGTCATTAATTACTCACACTCACATCATTACCAACCCAATATGTTAGTTTTTTAGTTAATTTTTCCATACAACTATACAAGCGCCAAGAAGGACAAAAAGCGCCATAAAAAGGGTCCATACAACTTGTTCACTATATTTCAATTGAGGAACAGACTGAAATTTGTCATAATCTACTTGTGCGACAACTCTTGAACCAAATATGGTGTCCATGGTACAGGTTGGATGTCAGTAACATCAAACATCATTGATAGGACTTCAGAAAATGGAGAATTTGGAATTTATAATACATATGGATATAAGGACTGTGTTTAAAGTGCTTTTATGGTGCTTTTTTGTCCTTTTTGGGACTTGACAGCAAATCTATGTAAAGGTTCTTTCAAAGTGAGGGTTTTCAGCAACATGAGGGTAAGTATTTTAATTTTTTGGTTAGCTATTCCCTTTAATAAAAAGCTTACAATACTGCTGGTGAAATCTGAGCTGCATGAGATCACCACATCTCTGGATTTATTCATAAAATTGCAGAATACGAGTTCATACGAATTCATTAGAGCATCATCCTTTCAGGATTTTGTATTTCCCACAGTGCTCCAGGTAATATTTGAAGCAGTTAAGTTTATGAGCAAGAAAAAGAGCAGAAATAGAGTAATTATGATCATGGCCTGAAATTAATAATTCATCTTAAAATGGTAAATAGAAATTTTGTCATCGCAAAAATCATTTACCCTCGTGTCGTTCCAAAATTGTTCTTTGTTTTATGTAATATCGAAGGAGAATTTTTCAAAACAATATCACTTTTGCACTAAATTCCAAGTTTTCTGAAGCCATACAATAGCTTTGTTTTAGAAAAAGTCTGAAATATAAGCTGCAGTTCTCAAATATCTTTCACACTTCCAGAGATTCAAACTTAGCATGAAAGACGCATAGAACTAGGTTTAATGTCAATGAAGGTATGGTTTTCATAAACCATGACTGGTCATGACACATGCAGAAAACAAAGTTTGAAAAAGCACAACCATGAGCACTTTCAGTGTGGATTCTCAAAAGTTTTCGATGTGAAATCTCCATTATGTGTTGATCATTGTGTGTTAGATGTGTAATCTTAGTTATGAGATTTGTTTGCTCAGACACAGTGCACTAAAACCTACAGTACATGTTTATATCTGGCTTTGAGCATTAATAGATGATGTGTTGGATAATGCTCAAGAGAAAATAAGTAATGCTGACACTTTGATGTGAACCTTCTTGTTTGGCCTATTTACTCATATTTTGTTCATCTTTCTCTTTTGCCCTCTGCAGGGTCCACCTGGTTTGAAAGGAGCCGAGGGCCCTCAGGGCCCCCCTGGTCCTGTTGTAAGTACTCTGTTTCCATGGTTTCCCATCATTCAATGAGAGAAGCTCATTCTCCCAAAAGCAACATTCAATATTTAGGAGTCTGAGAGGGTTGAGGGAGTGGTCAGGAAGATCTAAGGCTCAAAAACACCATTAAGGATTTTAAAAGTATTCTTCACTACCGAACACACGCACAAACAAAGAAGAGTGCGCAGCTGATTCATACTCTCAATAAACAAGAGATACCGAACCAGACAGAGTGACCACCAGAGTGTCTCGAGATAAATTCACAGCACTGGTTTGTAATTACCTCCTCTTCACATTTTATACTTAGCTGTTTCATTAGATTTTATATGACGGGTATGTTGAATGTCCTTTATGTGACGTTGAATGTCCTCAAGAGTTTTCTCAAATTAAAACCACATTCTTTTCTTCACCGATTCATTTCTCTTAAGAAAAAAAAAAGAGTAAAAGTATTGTCACCCTATAATTGCTCTTTTTCAGGCCTTGACAGTGTGCTGCCAGATTAGAATGGATGGATGAAAAGTCATTGAGGAGTTTTAAATTCAGCTGTGTCAGTCCGATAAAGGATACATTTGCATTTGTATAAAGATGCAGGGGTCTACAAATTAAACCACGTTTAGAAAGAGCGATAAGAAGTCTAAGGGCATGTTCGCCCACTAGTAAGAGCAGATTTGGTGCCCAACAGGAAGTTTTTTGTTCTTTTGAACGCTTCCCTCTGTGCAGTTGTGATTGTCCACACTCTGTTGTAGAGAAGCTTTTTGCACATGCCATAACACATTACACAGGTTTGGGCAATTTCATCCACATGTGTTGAAGACCCTCTGTGATAACCCTGTGCAATGATTTAATTAGCAGTGCTTGCAAAGGGAAAGATCACTATCAGGTATACTTTGGTGCATAAACTGTCCCGCATTGTTTGTACCACGGATATGATATGATACCACAAATTTATCAGCTTGTTGAGGAAAGTTGTAGGACTTAAGATTTTTAAATGGCTGCAAAATCCTGTAGACTTACATTGAGAACACTCAGAACACCTTAGCAACCACACAGCAACATTCTAACATCCACATAGCAACATGTTAAAAAAACACAGAACCCCTTAGCAACCACATATTAACACCACAACATCAGCATAACAACATAAAAAATTATCAGAACACCTTAGCAACCCCATAGCAACACTCTAACATCAGCATAACAACATCAAAAACAATCAGAACACCTTAGCAACCCCATAGCAACACCCTAACATCAGCATAACAATGTCAAAAACAATCAAAACACCTTAGCAACTGCATAGCAACACCCTAACATCAGCATAACCATGTCAAAAACAATCAGAACACCTTAGCAACCCCATAGCAACACCCTAACATCAGCATAACAATGTCAAAAACAATCAAAACACCTCAGCAACCGCATAGCAACACCCTAACATCAGCATAGCAGCATATTAAAAATAAGAACTCCACAGCTGCATAGCAATGGCCTAACATTAGCATAGCAACATGTTAAAAACACTGAGAACTCCTTAGCAACCACATAGCAACACTCTAATATTAGCATAATAATGATAAAAACAATCAGAATACCTTAGAAACTACATGGCAGCAGCCTAACATTCGCATAACATGTTAAAAACACTCAGAACTCCTGAGCAACTGCATAGCAACAGCCTAACATCAGTGTAGAAACATGTTAAAAACACTCAGAACCCATTAGCAGCCGAATAGCAACACCCTAACATCAGCATAGCTATATCAAAAACAATCAGATCACCTTAGCAACCAAATAGCAACAGCCTAACATCAGCATAGCTACATCAAAAATAATCAGAACACCTTAGCAACTGCATAGCAACAGCCTAACATCAGCATAGCAACATGTTAAAAAAAAAAAACACTGAGCAGCTGCATTTGCTTAAAACTTGTTCAAACTCTCAGAAGACATTAGCAACCACATAGCAACCCCCTGATATCAACACAGACATCTAGTAAACATCTAGTCCCTCAGCACAGTTTTACACAGAACCCTTCATGTTCGGCTGGTCTGGAGTAATTTTGACAGGATGGAAAAATATCAGCAAGACATTCTGTACTTTTACAAAGTGGTGTATCTCTGAAGTTGTTTATGGTGTTATTTATGCAGTTGACAGAAAAAAAACAGTCGGAAAATTGTCTGAAATGTCCCGATTTTTGGGGCTAGAGCAAAATCATTCAAAAGCAAAAGCTTCTCATTTGGATTTTCAGCACTAAAAATACATCCTTAAAAGGACGTGGTTTGATGGTCGCTTGGGAGAAACCGGTTTAATCCTTTATACATGACTAATGAGTGAGGTACGCCAGATCTTTAGAAGCATAGTAATGCAGTATATGCTTCAAACTCGTGTAGCATGTATATTTCTATGGAGTATATACGTGTCAAATATATTAAATCACCGGTCATAGGGTTCCCCTGGTGAGAGAGGAGCAGCAGGACCTGCTGGCCCCATTGGCCTGTCTGGACGTACTGGACCTCAGGGACCCCCGGGACCAGCTGGAGAGAAGGGTGCACCGGTAATTGTCCTGATTAGATATAATGATAATCAATTTGTGTTTCTTATATTACATAAGACATTTAAGAGTGACAGTGAATAGTTTAAGGTTTCTTAGTAGCCACATAGCCTCCACCTTGGCACCACTGATATCTTTAATCATGTGTTTTATTTCAGGGAGAGAGAGGTCCTCCAGGTCCAGCCGGTCGGGATGGAGTACAAGGTCCAGTTGGTCTGCCAGGTCCAGCAGGACCTCAGGGTCCACCTGGAGAAGATGGTGACAAGGTTAATTGCAATTTTGATTCACATTAATACGTTTAGACAGTAGAGAGGGGACACATTACATTACCAAAGATAGCTGATACATTAATACAATGCTTCTCTTGATGTGTCAGTTAACGCAGACAATTCACTAGAAAACAAGAAAAAAATTTCTCTCCTATCACTCTAGTATATCTCACATCTCTTCCCAGAATTCCTCGTCCTCACTTTTTGGATAGTGATCATTCTTCATCATCACAAACACACTGCATGGCCATCTGAAATGCACGCCTATCTCTCAGTCGCTCTCCCTTGCCGCCAATCCATCATCATCAGCAAAGGCGGCCTATAATCAAATTAGCGCAGGGTACCATAAACGTTGTCTCTCCATCAGTATCCTCTAACAAGCTTCATGGGCTTACGTGCCAAGAATATGTTGTAGAAATGCTTTATCTGGCCATGTCTGTTAGTTCAGAGACAATATTTATCATTTCATTTACAGTAAAACTCCATGCAGGTCGACCGCAATGTCATATCTTTTACTGCACAGTGAACGGTTTACTTCGACATGGAGCTTCTTTCAGTTATATTCACCAGTTTGTGATTTATGTGTTATATAGTTTTAAAAAGGCAAAATGGATATTGCATGACTGATTTTAAAACCTTTTCAGGGAGAAGTGGGCGAACCAGGCCAGAAGGGAAGCAAAGGTGACAAAGGCGAACAGGTGAGTAAATCTGATCATAAATCCTTATTTATACACACAGTAAAATTTGCATTCAGAATCAGTTTTACTTAAAATACAATTACTGAATGTTCTTCCAATGATTAAGGTTCTTCCAATGATTAAATCCACAGAAAAAAAAACTTATTTGTGTTGTCCTTACTGGTGCATGCAACAACAAACATACAGCACAAACAGTATAGTCCCATTCACAATTTATTGAGTTATACAAACTGGTTCTTTTAATAAATTTGTCTAAAACAATCATGAATCATGAATTACATATTCAAATTGTCAATCACTGAATTTGTTTAAGCAGTTCTTGACTTACTAAATTCTGTCATTAATTACTCACCCTAATGTCATTCCAAACACATAACCCATAAACCCGTTCATCTTCGGTACACAAATTAAGATATTTTGGATGAAATCCAAGAGCTCTCTGACCCTACATAGACAGCAATGCAACTGAAATGTTCCCAGACCCAGAAATAATGACTTTATCCAACAATTCTTTTCCTTCAAATCTTCCACCATTATCGAGAAAGCTCTCAGAAAGGGTCAGAAAGCTCTCGGATTTCATCAAAATATCTTAATTTGTGTTCTGAATATGAACGAAGGTCTTACGGGTTTGTAACGACATTAAGGTGAGTAATTAAAGACAGCATTTTCACTTTTGGGTGAACTATCCTTTTAACAAACTAAAACAAATTATTTCTTCAAAAGTACTAAAAGAGCCAATAATTGAATGATTAACGAACCAGAATTGTTGAATTCCTTAAGATTCCCATCTCTTAGTACAGCTCTGTTGTTCTGATTACCTTCTTCATTCTGTCCACTAGGGTCCACCAGGTGCACCTGGTCTTCAGGGAACTATTGGAGCTCCTGGACCTGCTGTACGTCTCAACTACACATCTGGAATCAGTTCATCTATTACTCCTGTTGTTTTGAGTTTAATGAAATGCATTGCGCCTATTTCAGGGAGGTGACGGTGAGCCAGGTCCTCGTGGACAGCAGGGTATGTTTGGACAGAAGGGAGATGAAGGATCCCGAGGCTTCCCTGGACCTCCCGGTCCCATCGGTCTGCAGGTGAGTGCCCAAATATGAGCTAACATTTTTATGTTGTGTAGCACTGAGTCCCCAGTCCCATGGTAACTCAGTCTAATGCTGCACAAACAGCATTAACTGGTGGCCCTGGGCAGTAGATGCATTGGGAGGTGTTTGAGATGTGAATTGATTTCCTTTTGATTCCCCCTCTGCTGGAATCGCCCTGTGAATAAGTACAGACTCAGTACAGACATGCAAGAGCAGGGTCCATTGCATTAACAGTTTAAAACTTGTTTGTTTGCTGGTGGTATAATAACTACCAATTTAATTATGCTACTAATTAGCAAATTTATTAAAAGTAGAAAAGGTTTTGTGCAATATCAGTCCCAAAGTGTTTGCACAGTAATTTTAACTAGAGGCTATTAATTCTAAAATATACAGCAGTTCTCACATTTGTCTCATCAAAGGCAATTTAAATATATATTTATGCATTTAAATATTTTCAAATATATATTTACACAATATGTTGTTACCATTATTGACTGACCGTATTACTCCACAGCTTTACCATTCTTTACAAATGGAACATGTTCAGACCTCATATTCATTTTTATTTATAATTTTATTTCTTTTTTTAATGGGAGAGTATGAGTATGAGTGTTAAAAGAATATATATAAAAACATTTTTTAATGTTTTTTAAAGAGTTAATCAAGGCTGCATTTATTTTATTAAAATACAGCAATATTATTATAATTTAAAGTAAATGCATTCTATATTATGACAGCAAAGCTGAATTTATAATATTTATTATAATTATAAAATTATAATATTGTTTTGAACTGTCAACAAATATGGTCTAGTTGCCTTGCTGTGAACCATACAAATCTGCAGTCATGTCATGTTTGAGTGGTAAACACTATATTTGTAGAAGATTTATATTAATCATCTCATCTCTCTCTTTTCATTTGATCACATTACGATCTGAAGCCTCAAGGTTCTGCCATTTCTCTATCCATCAATTAGCTGATTCCTCTGAAGGCGAGTCATCGCTTTAATGGAGTAACACCGACTGCTCCTATAGTCCTCTTACGCCACCAAATCTCGGAGCCATTTGATTCAATTGAGTTTTAATTGGGCGTAATGCACTTCCATTTGGATTTTATTAATTGCATTTAGTGACCCGGTCCAATAGACATTAGAGCAGTGCACACACACCCTTCAGGCTGTAATGAGTGTTTATGTTAATGGTCTCTGACTAAGGGCTTCTGCCCCGATGAGATCCCTTACCAGTCAGCGAGAACGTGTTGGTCTGCCAAGTCCGCAGGGCACGTGGGTATTGGGCGAGTAAATATCAGACAAAATTAGACTTTAGATGTCTTCACTCCTGACATGTTACGGCTAACGAAGGAATGCCTTTGAATGAGCAGCCCCCGAAGTCGAGGCAATTAGGGAGTAAATGTCAAGGATCAAACATGCATGATACTGGGGTCACATGCCTAGCTTGTTTATTCGCCAACGCAGGTGTTTTATCCAAGGTCTCTGATGATATAGTGTTTTGGACTTCTTTAAAACAAATGCTACCCTGGTTACTCTCACTGATGGATGTTTCACCTTTTCTGCTGGGTAAAACATTTAATTGGCCATTAATTAAGCTGAAAAACGGCATGAATTTTTTAGCTCGCCCCTTAGTGGAGAGCAGCGTCAAATAATCACACTGCTGGCCATCTAACTTCTTTTTGGTGGCCCGTTTTATTCCCACAATTTTCCAGATTTAAAATGTGTTTCGCTTAAGTCCTAGGTGCATTTTTAGGGAGTAATAGTGGTTTGATGGGGGACGTGTCCTTCTCCAAATGTTCCCCCCGCTCTGGGGAAATATATTTGGTAAATGTGAATAGATGGGTTTCTGTGCTGGGTAAAATAGCTTTCATATTGTGCTTAGTGTTGAAAGTCATCTACGTTTTTCACCCCTCGCCATTCGCCACCTATGAAAAGGTGACAAACAATATAGTGTTCACATTGAACATGAGCTAAAAAAATCTGACAAAGGATATTAGCCGCTCTCTTGGATTTCAAGATGACAGACAGTGAAACTCAATAAACACTCCTGTACTCCGCCTCTGCTTCTTCCATTTGCCATATGGCCCTTTTGCCTTTCTCCGCCAATTCTGAAATGAAGCATTATTGCTGTCCTCCAGTAACTGCGTCTGAGCCAGATTATTCTTCTCTTTTCATCAGAGGGACCATTTCAGTGCCTCACAGCAACAGTGTGTCTTTGCACATTTCTTCGCACGGTTGCTGATGTCAGTGTACTGTAGTATAAAAATAAGGACATTTATGTTATTATAAATGCACATAAATACAAGAATATTCATTTGTTTTTTACAGGGTCTTCCTGGACCACCTGGTGAGAAAGGAGAAAATGGAGACGTTGGTCCTATGGTAAGATGTTTTAACAAATTATTGTAACTATAGTTATCTTACTTTATTTATTTATTTTTTAACAGCCTTTGACATGACTTTATTTTATTTTGCCATTTTTCACATTTTGTTTATTCATTTTATTTTATTTTATTTTATTTTTTATGTTTTAACCTACAACTATTAGTAAAGTCTCATTTGTCTCTTTTCTTGTTTCGCCACAGGGTCCCCCTGGCCCACCTGGTCCCAGAGGTCCTCAAGGTCCTTCCGGTGCTGACGTAAGACCATCTCTCAAAATTGAACATTTTATCCCATCAGCAAATCCATTAATTACACCACTTTGTCTAACTAAATGGCTTTAGCGTTAATGGTTTTCGCATATGCCTCTTAACAAATCGACTTCTTTTATTGAAGGGTCCACAAGGTCCTCCTGGTGGAATAGGAGGAATGGGATCTGTAGGTGAGAAGGTAAGAATATTCCCAGCTCTATGTCTATGGTCTATGGTCCTGTTTCAAATCTCTATTACAGACTTCATTAATTTATTATTCGTGTCATCTTTTTGTCTGAATTAGTATAACAAAACGATTAATGCCTACATTACCGCAGTTCTGATAATACGCCTCCATTCCACTGCTATTTGGCAGGCCCACAGGCCATCAATATTTAATGCTGTGGCTGGCTGTGGAGATGAATTTAGAATATGTAACAGGTCACCATGATGTTACATCCATTAGGAGCCGAACGTTATGTCCACTACAGCCCAGACCAGCTAAGCTAAGAAACAACATGCAGCTTTGTTTAGATACTAGTACTTATGATTAATTCCATTAAAGTCTACTTGACATCTCCAATCTTCAGTCATAAAGAAGAAAAACACAGAAGATGAATAAATGTATAAAGCAACAAAATGGCAGTGCTACTAATTGTCTGAAGTTGAAGAAAGTTGAGTTAAATTTGGAATTTCCATGAAAGTTTCCAAAATGGAAGTTCAGCTTTAATTTGGTATCAGTCGTTTGCACTTTGCCTAGTAGAAAGCTGTAAATTCTGCATTTCGAGTCGAATGGAACATTATATAGCACAATTATATGGTGTTGTAATAACTTATGACTTGTAATATTCTTAACAGGGTGAACAAGGAGAAGCTGGAAACCCTGGACCTCCTGGCGAGCCTGGACCTGGGGTAAGTGAAGTTTTCAAGAGAGATCTGTGTGTTGATGCGGGTAATCACTTCCTGTAAGCTTCTCGGGTTTATTGATTGTCTAAAATTAAGCGGCCAAACTAAGTGAGTCACTAAATTGCAGGATTGATTCCAATAAAGGTGTTTCCTTTCATCATATAAAGAAATGCTTAATACAGTGACATTTATAATAAAATATTGCTCACACTGAACTTTTAAAATAAAGGTGTGCTGTGAAAAAATACTGTAACGCAAAATGTCCCTTTATTGAAACTAAATTGAAAAAAACAGCAGCTTCATTTCTTGAATTTCTGACACCAGAAATACATGAACCTATGACTTGTACATTAACATGTTAACAATGCCTGGTTGTTGTTCAGAAACCTTTTCGTCAAAAAACCTTGAGTAACATTGTAAGTGGACATCAGTGGGAAAAATCAGATGATTAAAGCTAAAAAGTTAACTTTGTTATTTTTGGAATATCTAAATTACAGCCTGTCAAAACTCTTAACCTGTCAATACTGACATGAATGGCTGATTAACTCTTTTGAATTTCTATATCAAAATGTAGAGCATGGCTGCACTCATTGTTCTCAGGGTGCTTTTGTTCATGGAGTGCCTCAGGGCTCTTTATTCGGCCCTTTCATCTTTGTTATATATGCTGCAGGGCCCAAAAGGTGAGAGAGGAGAGAAAGGTGAAGCTGGTCCCCCTGGCGCTGCTGGACCTGCAGGTCCCAAAGGACCCCCTGGAGATGATGGACCCAAGGGTAATCCTGTAAGTGTGACACAACTGGAATGAGATCTTATGCTTGTATATAAGGCATGAAATGTTAGAAGCTGCTACAACAGTGAAATGAAACTTACTGAAGATTTTAAATGGATTATGCTGATTAAATATGAGATTTCCTCCACTAATTAGAAATTATTTTAGTACTATATGTGTCCAAGATGAATAAAATATTGTAATTCAATTGAAATGTTACTGTGCCTCCGACTGATACATTTAGTTTTGTAAGTCCTAATTTTTGTTAAGGAAAAAACAGTACACACAGTATCAGAATTCAGTGTTTAGGTTATTGATACATCTGTGTTACATACATAAACCTGTGTTTTCAATCTCTTACTATAGGGCCCTGTTGGTTTTCCTGGAGACCCAGGTCCACCTGGTGAGCCAGGTGTTGCTGTAAGTGCCAAAATTCATCACTAAAAGTCTTATTTATTTATTTATTTATTTTTAATGGTCTTACCATTGATTTTGAATGATTAAAACGTATTTGCAGTGTAAATTGTCAGCAAGGCGTTGACTTATTTTTTTTTTCAATTGTCAATTTATTTGTTTCTGAAATATTGTGTATTATCAGGGAATAGATGGAGGCCCAGGAGAAAAAGGAGAGGATGGAGAGTCTGGTCAACCTGTAAGTATTGTATTAACTATATTTAGGTGCAATACCTTTGACTATAGTTTATTAAAAAAGTTACTTTTTCAATTATTTGTTTGACATTATAATTTCCTGCTGTATGCATTAAATTGTAGAGCATTGTTTTTTTCCTCTCACATAAGTATATATGCAGTACAGATAGATTAATAAACTGTTATTTGATATACAGAAGTCAAACATAATTGCCTGAGCCTGCAGTGGCAGCCCATAAATTGCAGTCCTTATTACCATTTATTATAGTAATTTGGATTTTCCAGTGCAGGAAAATTGGTTAATTTACCGTTAAATTCAATGTATCTGAATCTCCAGGTTTACAAATGTGAACGTCTAGCGTTGAGAGTCTCATTGCGAGGCCCATTTATAAGCTACAGTTCTATGAAATTTTAATGAGGGGAGGTTTGTTTTGAGCAACAAACTTTCACAGAAATGCATACAGCTTCCCTTCTCTGATTAGAAGTTTATCATTTTAGAATCAAATCAATCACACAGCTGAATAATTTTGTAAAATTGTATTCATCCTACATTGGCATGCTTTTGAAACCACAGTGTCTCTTAATTGTGTTCAATTAATTTAACAAAATTATAAAAGACAGTTTCGTTGTGAAAAGTTTAGTTTTAAACCTAAAGTCTATTATCTACAATAGGCTGGTTCAGCTGTGTTGTTTTTGATTCCGTTTCTTTCTTCTCTCTGTTTTAGGGACCTCCTGGTCCTTCTGGAGAAGCTGGCCCACCAGGACCTCCTGGAAAAAGAGTATGTATAGTCTTCATCACTATTATATTTTAAGCAGCATCCTTTTAGCAGGTTTTTGACCATTCCTGGCATGGAAAACAAGCTTTCTTAATGATCAATATTTTGTGTTTTCCAAGGAATAGACAAAATACTATTTCTCACTCAGAACAGAACAAATAAACTAAAACTGCTATTGATTTATTGATTGAAGATTCTGACCTGTGTAAAACAGTCACCATTTTTGTTTAAAGACTCATCCTCATCAGCACAGATGATCGGTTGTTTTTCACCCCGGGTCGTACCGTTCAACAGCAAACCGAAAAAACAAAGTCCTTCACAGGATGATGAGTAGTGCATACTAAATCATCAGTCTGAAATCGAAAACAGCGTTTAAACGGCGTCGGAGCCCGAACTCATTTCCTTCAGTGTAGTCCTACATCTCTCTCAGGATGAAAGAAGAAAATCAGTCCAGACGTTATATTGATCCCGGGCCTGTTTGAGTGACAGCGATGAGGGGACGGCGGTGTAAAGGATGTTACAGAGGAAGAGGAAATATAACTGTCACATTTGGGACAGGAATTCGAAATCCTCTCCCACTGCCACATCAAGAGAAATTTGTTCTGCCAAATGACACCTCATCGCCTCTCAGAAAATAGTGTTGTTTTGCCAGTCACGAAAATAACGCATATTTTTTCCGGATGGAAAAAGTAAACTTTTTCAATTTAGATTGTATTGAGGTGTTTCTCACGGCACTCTATTGAACCGGCAAGTGAAATATTATTATTTCCTCTTGTCTTGTGCACAATATCATTTTTGCTGCATTTACACTAAACTTGTGGTTGTATAATTGTATTTTAAATTTATTTAGCACATTTTAATGTGAAAAGCACAATTAAATATTTAACAAAGTTCTTATCCTTAGTTTTACTTGAAGTTAACCTATTTTGTGTAATTGGCAATAGTTGATTGACAGCTAAGTAGGCAGTTTTTGCTGTAGTCGTGAGCTTCTGACATTTTGGACCTCGTATTTATTTAGTGTACCACTTTTGACCGGATCAGCCAGAACGGATCCCCTATAGTACCACTTTGGAGTCTCTAGGGGTCATGGACCGTGGGGTAAAGACTCCTACTTTAACTTATCAGGCAAACAGTTCTGGTTGAATTTTATTAGCCAGCCCAAGAAGCACTGTGCTATCCCGTTATTCCTCCATAAAGCTTTATGGCATCTCTTTGCACACACACATCCATTATTCATGCAAAATTTAGAGAAAACACCACTCGCTTCCCCAATATACTTGATGGAGCTCTCCCTGGAAAAATTATACACCCTATCAGCATACGCGGATAGCAATGGCTGACCGACTGTGGCCATTTCATCAGCAAAGGTGTTTTAATCCTGCAAGAGGAAGACGGTCGCAGGAAGACTGATCTTGTGGAATTAAGTCTCCTGCATCAATAATTTGGGCTAGAGCTTATTTTGCATCAAACACAGGGACGTTCTGCTTTCTCAGCATTTTACAGACCGCAGTTTGAAATAAATATGGAAATTCCTTTGCGTATTCTCTCTCTCTGTTTATTTCTTGGACTCCGTTCAGTCTTGGACCCAAGAGACAGTCCCTCGACTATTAACTATCTTGAGAATGATTGAAATTGGTGAATCTTCCAGCTGTCATTAGTTGATTTCTTCCTGCGCTTCATTAAATTAAACAAGGGCAAATTGTCAAGCAGGTTTTATCTCAGTAACTATGTACAAGTCAAAAATCCAATTAAACAAATTAATATTTTCTCTAGCAGTGATTTTATATGCTCGTTTCGAACATCATGTGCATTGAGTATATTTTTAAATCACCCAACTAATATTAAAATATTTTTGCAACAACCCTGTTAGTTAAACACTTAAACCACGCTGACATATATTCAAACAAGGTTCAAATATAAAAAGAAGGTAGATTTTAACTGAAAAGTTGAAATCTGTTGCCAGGGCAAGGGTATTTTTCATAAATGTCAGGCTGGGGCAAGCTGTCACATTTTATGTAGTAGAAATCCATATTTTTGTACACTACCTTTAACATTTTTGCTGTTTCATGAATTGTTTCCATTTTTTTTTTCCTGGATATAACAGTAGATATGTTCAATAGCCAGTGCTTTTGCAATGTTTTTGTAGCCAATGCTCTAAGGAAATATTCACTAAAGTAAAAATGTGACAACTAGCCCCGGTCACATTTACAAATAACATAATGAGTATATGCTCACACAAGCGGATCCATTTGCCAGTTAATAGCCATCAAGCAAAATCCCCGAAGTGCTACCGTGATGTCTCACCGTGACCTTTTTCCCATTTGTTTTATAGCCCAGCAGAGAAAAAAATCTCAAATAAAACATCATTTTCTCTATCCACAGGGACCCCCGGGGGCTCCTGGAACTGAAGGCAGACAAGGAGAGAAGGGCGCCAAGGTAACACATCATTCCAAATCAATTCAGCCCAGGCACAAACCACAGCCTCCACTGCCATAATTAAAGCACAGTGAGCCATGGGAGAAAAGCACATCTCTGATAGAGTGACTCACTGTTAATACATGTGGAAAGATTGTCACTGTGGGATTGAAGTGTGTAGGCTGTGTTTTAGCTTTAGTTCATCAAATGAACCCTTATAATCTAAATTGCGTATTTGAAGCATGCTGAGTTTTTATTGTAATGTTTCTTACCTTTAATGAGTCATTTATATAATATAATATAATATAATATAATTAGTGCTGGGCTACGATTAATTGCATCTGAAATAAATGTTTTTGTTTATATAATATATGTGTGTGTACTGTGTATATTTATTGTATATTTATGTATATATAAAGACACACACATACAGTATATATTTTGAAAATATTTATATGTATATATTTATATTCATATACTTTATATTCTATATAAATATATTTAATATATAAACATAACATATTTTTCTTAAATATATACATGCATGTGTGTGTATTTATATATACATATTAAATATGCACAGTACACACACACACATATTATGTACACAAAAACTTTTATTTGTTAAAAATGATTAATCATTGTGTGGCACTAAATATGATATAATTATTATATAAATATATAATAATTTAATATTTTTATAAGGTACAGTACTGTTTAAAAGTCTTTTATGCTCACCAAGGCTGCATTTATTTATTTGATCAAAAATGCAATAAAAATAGTAATATTGTAAAATAGTATTATAATTTTAGAACTGTTTTCTATTTTAATATATTGTAAAATGTCATTTTTTCCTGTGATGGTAAAGATCAATTTTCAGCATCATTACTCCAGTCTTCAGTGTCACATGATCCTTCAGAAATTATCATTATTATTATTAATGTTGAAAACAGTTGTGCTGCTTAACAGTTTTTTGGAAACAAACATTTTTTTTTTTTTTTTCAGGAGTCTGTGATTAATAGAAAGTTGAATAGAAAAAAAGCATGTAATTTTTTAATACAACAATGCAAAAGCTTGTTTATGTATAACAGTGACGTTTTTGATCAGTTTACTTGCATCCTTGCTGAATAGAGGTATTAATTTCTTTAAAAACATAATATTAACACTAAACTTTTGAACAGTAGTCTTTTTATTTATGTATTTTTTAATTAAATGTTTTTTAAATAAAAGTTTTCTTTTTCAGTGACATTTAAGTTGCATTGTATTGCATGTCAACTTTATGCAAAAAAAAAAAAAAATCTAAATAATTTCTATATTCCTTTTCTTTAGGGTGAGGCAGGAGCCGAGGGTCCACCAGGTAAAACTGGACCAGTTGGACCTCAGGGACCTCCTGGAAAGCCTGGTCCTGAAGGTCTACGAGGAATCCCTGGTCCTGTGGTGGGTTCCCATGCCACTCATCACCTAACTGTCCATCATTATACAAACACATATATACAGTGGCCCCAAATACTATTAGGACACTTAAGATGCACTGTGAAATTAATATCATAAATATATATATGAAACCAAGTGGTGTCTGCAAATATATGATGTTTAACCTTTTCTCTAAACTTTCTCAAGCTCATGAATATTAATTACGTGACATGGCATTTTCCCAATAGTTCTAACTGATTACTACTCACCAATGCTAATGTTAGTGGCTTTTGCTTGGTCTTAATGTTGTCGGTATACAAGGTCAGCTATGATTCTTTTCTTTGCTCTGCAGACAAGCAATGCAATGGAATTCATGCATTTTTAAGTATGGCTTAAGTATTCAAATAATTTGTGCGGCCACTGAATAGCCTTAATGCACACACACAAGAACAGAATTATATGAAACACCTCACGGAATAATAAATCTCCTCTCTTAGAGTTCACAATCTGTATCTTTCTGTTGTACAATCTGTATCTGTTTCTTGTCTAGTTGAAAACACTTTTTGTAGTATCTGGGCTATTAATCATTGTCCAGACCACAGTAAATCAATGCCAGACTCCATAAGCAAAAAACAATGCAATAATGACTGTTGTAATTGGACGGATTTTCACAGGGTGAACAAGGACTTCCTGGTGCTCCTGGACAAGACGGCCCACCTGGACCAATGGTAAGAAAAGAGACCCCGTCGCCCTTGCTCGTTCTTTCTGTCTACCTTTCATCCTCTCTCTCTTTTGTATGTGTGTGTGTACATGTGGGTATATGTGCGCAAATTGAATTCTCACTGTTGGTTCTTTGATATTTAGGGACCTCCTGGTCTCCCAGGCCTGAAAGGAGACCCTGGCTCTAAGGGTGAGAAGGTGAGTGACATTCTATTTCTTTTCCTGCCATTTTTATTAATGTGGTGTCTTATATTTCAGAGAGGCTCAAGGTCAAAGATAAAGACTAGACATGGTCACTCCAGGAAGCCAGAGGAAAAGTTTCAATATAATATACAGAAGTGTTTTTTTTTTTTTGGTTACAAAACCCTTAGATATTGAGTAATTAATTAAATTTTTTTTTGTTGTTGTTAATGTTATTTTATACATATTAATAGTGTATTCTTGTCTTTTGGTGTCACAAGTTGGGGTAAAATATATTTTATTTCATTTATTTTATTTTATTTTATTTTTTTCATATTTAGCCATGTAAATGTACTTATTTATATAAGGTAAATAATATAATCATGTCATTTTTTTATTTTTTACATTTTAGTGTTTTTGTCTGATTTATTTTTCATACTTATACATGAATATTTGTTTATGTATAAAACATTTTATGCAGGTTTTTTTTTCATATATATATATCCATGATTAGGCATGAAAATGTATTTTATATAATTTAAATAATATAATATATAGCTTTTTTTCAGCTTTTAGTTCATTTTTCCCAGTTAATTTAGATTTTAATTCTTATATTTTGTTTTTTCATCTTTGTTTTATTTTTAATTATTTTTATTTTTATTTTTTTTACATTTTATTTTTTTTTTGTCTTTTTCAATTTTTTTATTCTTTTTTAATAATTTTGTTTTTTACATTCATTCATTCATTTTTATTTTTTATTTTTTTATTTTACTTTTTTTTCTTATTAATTTATAAAAACTTTGGCACAATGTGAATTCATTGTCTCATTGTCACTGGTACAATGTGAATTCATTCTACTGCATAAAAATTGACCATCTAATTTTCTGATCTGTGACATCCACCATCATATGCGTTTTTCTTCCAGGGTCACCCCGGTCTTATCGGTCTCATTGGACCCCCCGGTGAGCAGGGAGAGAAGGGAGATCGGGGTTTGCCCGGTCCTCAGGGCACTGCTGGCAGTAAGGGTGATTCTGTGAGTCACTAATGATTTATTTGTCCTTTCCACCCCACCACACAACTAATGTCGTACCTCCAGCAGCGCACCTATAAGGACTTCTCCTCCTGTAATGCTTCCAAATTAAAGTAACGACCGACTGAAACAATAACGTCTGCACTTATTGCAACTGTGTACATCATCATAATCGTGTTATGGATGAAGCTGTCATGAAAGGGTCTCAGAGCCAGCGGTAATTCTATTACACCAGACGTTCCCATCAAACACCAGTGCGATTACATTTTTTCACAGTCGAACTGTGAAATGTTTTGTTTTTCTTTGCCTCATTGAAGAACCATACAACACTTATCTAATGCAGTCAAACGCTTCAGCAAATATATAGAAAACATTTAAAAGCTGATTGAATAAACAATTAGAAATTGCATTGGATTCTTTCAGTGGTTTAAAGCAATGCAACTTAAAGCATATTCTGATTAAGCTTAATGAAATTGTAGTCTCCCCTTCTGTGAGTTTGGAAAAAATTGAAAACGATCCCATCTCACTAACATTTCCCACTAGATAGATTTGCGATCTGTTGCTGCGTTTAGTAACAGAGGCTGCATTTCTCCCTACAGAATTAACTCAAAAGTCCTTGACTCTAATGGAGTGTAATGATCAGTGTGTAATACACACCAGAGGATTATGATTTAGCAAGAGTCATTTTCATCTCTGTGACAAAAGAATTGTAATTTTAAAGACAATTCTTAGAGAGAAAATGAATATCATCACCTCACACAGTTGTTAACCAACATCTTACATGCTTCTCTTATAGATCCATTTAAAAATCAATCGTACTGTATAAAGTTCTGCTTTCTAACCTTCTGCTCATTAAACTGTAGGGTATCAGTGGTGCTGCTGGTCCGATTGGTCCACCTGGTCCTCCTGGATTGCCTGTGAGTCTTTGCTTTGTTGCTGGCATCTTGCATTCAGTGTTGTGCTGTCATCAGATTGTACACTTTGAGAAATTGTTGTCACGTGATCTATTTAAACCATTAAAATAAAAGAGCTATTAGATATGTTAAAATTAAGACAGAATGAGAAGTAATAATTTTTAAATACACCAGATTATTCTTAAAATTGTATTTTTGGACTCCCACCTCAGCAGTCTTGCCAGTATTGACTGTATTCATCATTAAAATTTATACAAGTTTCATAATTTGGACATACACTATCGTTCAAAAGTTTGACATTAGTAAGGTTTTTTATTTTTATTTACCAAGGACACATTAAATTGATTAAAAGTGACTGTAAAGGCATTTATAATGGTACACTTCTATTCATCAAAAATTCCTTAAAATTATTAGAATGATTTCTGAAGGATCATGTGACACTGAAGAATTCAGCTTTGCCATCACAGAAATAAATGAAATATTATTTAAAATAAATTAGAAAACAGTTATTTTAAATTGTAATAATATTTGACAATAATTCTGTTTTTACTGTATTTCTGATAAATAAATTCCTTGGTGAGCATAAGAGAAGTCTTGCAAAAACCATAAAAATCATACAGACTCCAAACTTTTGGACGGTGGTGTGAATTAATGTTAATTTCATTTTGGAACAATTACAACCATTTTTTTTTTAAATAAATAATCTAATTCTTCTCAAATTCTACACAAATTGTAATTTTAACTATATTTGGCAGGCTCAACTCTTAATACATGTAAATTTTGTTGTCAGTTTTCACAGAATGCATTTCCATTTCCTTTAGGGTCCACAAGGGCCAAAGGGATCCAAGGGTTCAACTGTAAGTACCACTTTATCACCAATCAATTCAAAGGGCCTGTTATAATGATGTTAGAAAAGGGCTTATGATTTTTAAATCTTCTTCCTGCAGGGTCCAGCTGGTCAAAAGGGAGACACCGGCTCAGCTGGACCTCCTGGTCTTCCTGTAAGTAAACTTCTGCCCGCTTCAAGGAGGTTTTTATTATATAAAATACCAAAGGCTCATAGAGCGTACACTCATTTTCTCATTCCGTAGGGTCCTCCTGGTGAGATCATCCAGCCTCTGCCTATCCAGATGCCCAAGAAGTCCCGTCGCTCCATCGACATGCAAGCGGACGAAGCCGGCACCATGCTGGACTACGGAGAGGGCATGGAAGACATCTTCAGCTCCTTGAATAACCTCAAACAGGACATCGAACGCATGAAGTACCCCATGGGCACGCAAAACAACCCCACACGAAGCTGTAAAGACCTACAGCTTGCTCATCCAGAATTCCCAGATGGTAAGAGAACGAGGTGGGGGGTAAAGGAGACACTGTCGAAAAGATAAATCTGGAAAACATGCAGCGTTTGCTGGTTTCCAAGCTACTCAGTAGGTATTGGCTGTGCTTCTAAAATTCTAAGCCCGTCACTCAGGAGGGTTTGAATAACAGCAGCAGCAGTCGACAGCTGATTGGGAAGATGTTTAGCATTCTGCAGACTCCAGCGAGAGCTAACCTCTCCCTCCCAAATCATGGCTTACAAAATGCCAGCTCTTACACTGACCTTTCAGAGCTGGTTTTACCGCACTCGCATTAGCCTGCTATTTTATTTACACAATGCATCGCCACTGCTGATGCTTGTGAAGTGTGTGTTTTTAGCTGTGGAAATGAATAGAAAGCCAGGCAAAGATTTGAGGATATCTTTGAATATGATCTAAATTATTTTCTACTGTACCTGTGGTCGTTCTAGACACTGAAGTCTAATGGGTTTTTTCTCTCAGGTGAATACTACATCGATCCCAACCAGGGATGCTCTGGGGACTCCTTCAAAGTGTACTGCAACTTCACAGCGGGAGGCGAGACCTGCATCTTCCCTGATAAAAAGTCAAATGGAGTGAGTGGCATTCTGAAAACCCCTAAGGATGAACTGGCCAGTAACAGCCAGACAAGATCACAACATCTCAACTCTGTCACATACAATGGGTTTTCTCCTAAAGACCATAGGTGTGCTTGAATCAGTCACTGCAAAGAGATGTTTTTAGTGTGATTGGTGTAGATCCAAACACATCGTTCCCCTTAAAGAGTGAATCATTATCCAGGTCACTTTCACCTTCACTTTCACTTTCAAAAAAAAAAAAAAAATACAATTGTTTGCACTTTTCACTTTTCAAAAAAAATATTAAAACAATTTATTATAGAAAACAATACTAATTTATTATATATATATATATATATATATATGTATGTATATGTTAGTGCTGTCAATCCAATCGATTAAAAGAATTAACTAATTGCACATTTTTATTAAATTAATCACGATTAATCTCACCTAACATTAAAGTTTTCAAATATAGTTTTATATTGCAATAATTTCACATGCAATCTTCAAATTAATGAAGAAACAATTTAAAGACAGGTTTTTTTTTTATATTTGTTTAGTGGCATCTTTTTTATGACTGAAGGCAAGTTTCACTGATACCAATACTACTAATGTCTCTATGAAATAGATTTTTTCCCCTAATATTTAACCATTGATTATAGCCATTCAACATTACAGTGTAAATGAGAGCTACCAATTTTAACATTTTAGATTAAAAAAATCGTTTATATATATATATATATTTATATATACACACACACACAAATTTTTATATATAAATCTGTGTAAAGACAGATACAACTTCAATAAGAAATACTTTTTAAAATATATTTTTTTTATATATTTATAATTATAATATATATTTAAGTATTTCAGCAATGACAATGCATTATTTATTTTTTCACATTACAAAAATTACTGCAATTCCACTGAAAATACCACAACAGTAAAACACCTTTATGAGTTTAGGATTCAATATTTTATATATATATATATATATATATATATATATATGTATATATGTATATATATGTGTGTGCATGTGCGTGCATGCGTGTGTGTGTGTGTGTGTGCGTGTAAATATGCACTCACACAACAGTTTTTAGCATTAGTTGACATGTTTTGTCTTTGCAACAGCAAATTTTTAAATAAGATCTAATTTGAGTGGAAGCCTCATTCTCAAAATTAAAAAAATCTGCTTTTCTCATGCTGTGTTAAACAAAGCCGTGTATTTCAATGAGATGGATTTTCATTTCATTCCAACTGTTGTTGGAACAGATGCTGTATGAAAAATAGCTGGGTTTAATTTTATTAAATTTTCTGCTAAAGTAAATTTGCTGTTCATTCAAAACTATGTGCACATCTGGTCTTTTGCTGTTATGTATTTTTCACATTTTTCTTTGTGTCGTCTTTAAGGTGAGAATATCTTCATGGCCCAAAGAGGTTCCTGGTTCCTGGTTCAGTGAATTTAAGCGTGGCAAAATAGTAAGTGCACTTTCACGTTCTTCTTTCATCAAAAACACCATCTTGTCCTTCAAAAACTTAAAGGACCTGAGTGGATGTGTTTGGTCTTTTTTCTTTACTCAACCATTGGACAGACACCAGTAAGAGCTGAGCTTTTAAAAGATGCTGTCACTGCAGCCCTGGATCCATCAACAAGCCGAACACACACACAAACACACGCACACAAACACACATACACACCGCATTTATATTTGATGCAGTTGAGAGTTATAAAGGTGCCGCTGCACCTCTGTGAAACACGCCGGCGTTATGTTTCTGTCTGTTTTGACTGTTTTCTACTTTGTCAGAAGAAATAGTTTTTCTATTATTCAGAGTTCCAACTTCACCAGTTTTAAATCAATGTATTGGTGCCTTTAAATTTTTGTATTATTCAGAGTTCCAACTTTATTAGTTTCAAATCAATTTATTGGTGCCTGTGAAAACCAGTGACTTGATTTAAAGCTAATACTTAATGATTTTTTACTCATCTTAAAATAACTGATTATAAATAAAATTTTAACTTAATGCAACAAACCTACACACAAATATATTATATTATATTATATTATATTATATTATATTATATTATATTATATTATATTATATTATATTATATTATATTATATTATATTATATTATATTATATTATATTATATTATATGAATTATATTATTATAAAAAAGACGGATAAGTAAAAGTAATATCCCACTTGGGCTTGATTAAGCCAGAGAAACTTAAGAAAATGTAAAATATTTAAAAAGGTAAAATAAGAGTCTATTTTTATAACTTATTATTACTAGTATTATAATTATTATTAATATATGTTCCTCTATTTTACACACTAGATATTACATGTAGATATTGCAATAATAATAATAATAATAATAATGAGTAATCATTTGGTTTTGTGATGTTTTTAACATTGTTATGTTATAATGTCCAACTATTATTGCAGATTAAAAACCTAAGCATTTTTTGTAAAGAATAATTAGTGCTAATTTATTATTATTATTATTATTATTATTATTATTATTATTTAAATTGTGCCACATATATATTAAAAAAAAATATTTGGTGTGCCAGGTGAAAATGCTGCTGCTGAACAACACTTAAATGTTGAATCCTGAAAACCTTTCTATCATTTTTGTTTTCACCCTCAAGCTTTCATACGTGGATGCAGAAGGCAACTCGATAAACATGGTCCAGATGACCTTCCTCAGACTACTGACAGCCTCCGCCAGGCAAAACTTGACATACAACTGCCACCAGTCGGTCGCCTGGCATGACGCCACTACGGACAGCTACGACAGGGCACTACGCTTCCTCGGCTCCAATGACGAGGAGATGTCATATGACAACAACCCCTTCATCAAGGCCCTGTCAGACGGCTGTGCGGTAAGTCTTCCATCCTGGAATTAAATATGCGTCATATAAATATGCAACACACATTTCTGACTGTCCTTTTCTCGTCCTATAGGTGAGGAAGGGCTACGGAAAGACGGTACTGGAGATTAACACTCCCAAGATCGATCAGGTTCCGATCGTCGACGTGATGTTCACTGACTTTGGGGATCCCAACCAGAAATTTGGATTCGAAGTTGGTCCAGTCTGCTTCCTTGGCTAAAAACACAGACAAAGAAAAAAATACCAATAACTTGGCAGGGTAGGACGGGTTAGCGCACGAGTCAAGACTTTTTTTCTTGATCTCCTCAAATCATCAAGCCCCTGTTCCTGCCACATGCAAGTTTTGAATTAAAAAATGGGGTAGCGAACACGTCTTACCTTGTATGTATGTATTACCCAGGAAAATACTTGTTGCCCTTGTAGGGCAAGGATCACATGAAACCTGTTATGGAACGAAAAGGTGAAGGACAACGTCAAGCCAAGGCAATCGGTGAACCTGGGAGGTCCACGAGACGGAGAAAGGGAGGACCTCTCATCCGGAGTCTATCGGTGCAGCGCAAAAAAATAAAAAATAAATTAAAAGAAAAAAAGACGACAACAATGGTGCTTGTTCAAAATACAAAAAAGAGGTGCTATGAGAAAGAGGATGTATTTTAATAAAACTGTAATTATTATTTTGTACATTATTGTTGTTTCTGAATCCACTTTCAAAACTTGCATGTGTATCACAAGTGCATCTGGCTCTTAATTTCCAAATCCCTCACGAACGTTTATAAGTTATAGAACTGAATAAATAAAGACTTAAATAATGATATTTTGTGGATGAATACTGTGTACTTATTATTAAGCAAATAAAAGACAGCATTCAAACAGTTCCCTATTATTAATCGTAATGAAAGTCCTTTGTATATATTGACCATCCCAAAGTCGCTCGCAGTTCGGCCCACTGAACACCTCAAGAGGAAGATTCAACAGCACATGCAACGCAACTAATGTTGTCTCCTGTGCTTGATTTAAGTAATCTTGCCATTCATTCACTTTAATTTAATTTTTGTTTGTTATTTGTTTGTTTTTAGGATTCTTTTTTTTTTTCAGTTGTAGATCGGTCGCATACCTCATCTTGAAAATGACCATACTGATGCAAGTATGGTGTCCCCTGTATATACCTTGGTTATACAGTTAAGTTTATATATTTTGGGTGGGTTTTTTTTTGTTTTGTTTTTTTTTACGGAAAAAATACATATCTGTTAGGCCTCTTTTTGTTCGAAACCTTCTGTGAATGCAATGCTAAGGCCTTTTCGATGACCCATTTTTGTAACTAAAATGAGAAATTGTTTTAAACGTGCTTTTTATGGTTCATTTCATTATTAAAAACTGGATTCCAACCAACCATGAAACTGAGTTGTGGATTGTTTGTCTGCTTTATCAGGTCAGACCGTTTCAATGTCTGTTCGCTATGTGCGTTTGTGTGAAAATGACAAATGACATCTGTGCAATTCATCTGACCGATACCTTTGATTTCAAAGACGCCATTTTATGGCCAATAAGTGAGCTGTAATATCCCAAAATTGCATTGGTTAAAATAAATGTTTGCTAACTCATGCATAACATGTTGTTTAATTAATTACTTCCTAGTATCATTTATCATGCATTACAGCTCATTAGCAGGTCATCTGGGATGTCTGAACAGGATGAGAACAGCATGTTTACTTTAGAAAAACTTTCATACTCATTTCATACAGGTCCCTCTGGCTTCTTTCCTTATCGAGCGCTGGAAGCTACACAATTTGATGGTATCCACACATGGAGTCTCATTAGGCACTGCGTTTAATATGAAAGCCCCGTCTCCATTTAAGAATAAGACCTCTCTCTATCCGCTGTTTGATGTCTGTGTATCCTCACCGGTTAGATCAGCAATGAATTCTCTGCATTATTATTGGACATTTCTATTCAAGCTTTCAAAGGAATGCCAATTTGATATTTTTCTTTAGGCAAAGACTTTGAGTTTGCCATTTCACCATGAGCCTTTGTGGCAGGCATTCTCTGCTTAGCATTTAAAAAGATTTTCAAAGGATTTGACTCTCTCTGGATGGACTCCATTTGAGCAGCATCTCAAGAACTTTTCTGCATGACAGGGCTTCAGACTACTAAAATATATGAGGTATGATGTTACATTTGGTACCCATGACTTAAAAATATAACACATTCAGGGGGAGAGGTCTTATAATTGAGCAAATTCACTCTCAAAACTTGTCTGTGAGGTTGGTTGCCTAATCAAAGACTGGTAACCTCTTTATAGTCGAAATAAAAGCGAAATGGTTTTCTCACAATATATGCTTAGTCAACTTCACAAACCTAAAGCGGAAAATGCATAAAAGACCATGTGCCTGTGGGAGTGTGTTTTTGTTCTTAAACAGCGTAAGAGCCAAAGCAAATATCCATGTTTAAAGCTTAAAAATCAGTTCACGCTCTCTTAGTGGAGCTTCCAGGAAGCCGTTCCTTCTCTGTATTATTGTTTCTGGTGGTTAGACATTGTACATCCCAAGCACACAGCCAAGACAAACAATGAAAAGGCTTTTTTTGCCCAAAAAAATACTTTATCTACAATTTGGGGGGAATCCTTAACAAACTGGTTGCTCGCTTCACATATTGGTTTAATGGTAATACATTTTTAAATTATCTGACTGCACTTTATTATTAGTATTTTAAAATTAATAAACTTTTACTTTACTAGATTCCAAATCTTACTTTATCTCAAAGCACATATCTTTCTTACTACACTACACAAATATACAAGCCCATTTTCTCCACTGAATAAAAATTTATATCTCGCAGTTCCAAACTATAATAAATGTAAAATATAATTCAAAATTATAATTCTAAAAAATTCTAAACAATATAAACTCTAAATTGCGAGATCTTGAACTTGAAGTTCGGAGAAGAAAAGTCCGAATTGTAAGATTTAAAACTACAATAGCAAGAAAACTGTAATTGTAATTTAAAAAGTTGTTTGTACCTTTTTAATTTTTTATTTTGCGTTGGAAATTAAAAACAGCAATGGACATCGCGAATCATGTTTACACTGCGAACGTTTACTAAATCCAGAGAAAAAAAGTCAGAATTGTGAGATTTAAACTCGGAATTGTGAAATGTAAACTATGCAATAAATTATTTATTAGTGATTTTTTTTTTCCTCTGAATTCTGAGTTCACATCTCAATTTTAGATATTTTTTTATTTTACAGTACGTGTACTTACATGTACTTACAGTGTACTTATAGTGTACTTACCTAAGAAATTAATGGTAATACATGGTAACTATGTGGGGTAGTGTTAGGTTTAGGGGTAGGTTCAGGGTTAGTACCTAGTTATTACCTAGTTATTGTAATTACTATAAAAAGTGCATAATATGTATATGAGGAACAGGACTGTAAAATAAAGTGCTACCCAGTTTTTATATTTTTATTCTTTGGCAGAAACAGGCTTCCATATGAATCACTTCACAAATTGCACTGAATGATTAATTTGTGAATTAGAATGATCCACTTACTGATTCATTGTTCCAGACGGAGCGAGTCTTAAGTTAACAGATCTCTGAAAAATGAGCCAAATTTTTTAGTAAATGATTTTTGGCTAGACTACGCTATAAATGTGACTTTATGTTGATAGGCTAGGCAGACAGAGATTGGAAACACCCTCCTATGATTCAACAGATCACAGCTGTCTGATTGACACATGTATCATCCAATCACGGGAAGATGTGACTATAAACCCCACCCCCCATCACCTGCATTGCTCTTCTGGGTGCATGAACACTTGAAAAATGTAGTTTGTCTCATTTGTTCCAAAAGATACACCATAACAGAGGTGTTTGCCTGTGTTTTGTCTCCTCACTTCATTAGTAATTACCTGAGCTGTCCAACAATGAAAATGTTCAATTAATTCTCTGTCTTTTGTGATATTATTGCGGAATGGGGGAAAAAAACACCCACACATCTCTCTTCAGGGGCCGTATGGGACCTGCCTGTCTCTTCTTCGTCTCCTCAAAGGCAGATGAACAAAGATCAAACAGGTTGGCCAATGGCATTAACTTTGAATATTCACGTTGCATGGGTACAGAGAGATGCCACGTAACTGCCAGCCCATAATTCCCTCAAAAGGAACGCTAAGCCTCAAATCATAAAACAGCCACCCATTTTAAAAAATAAAAAGCAGGAGGGTTTCTGTCGCTGTCAGTCAAGGCAATCCTCAAAGAGAAAAGCTGAAAGAAGAGCAGCAGATATTCTGAATTGCTAAGCTAATAGGTAGCCGTGCATTAAAAAGACTCTAAAGCAAACTTAACAAGGAATTCAGCATAACAGGGATGTTTCATAACTACTGCAATGAGGATATGAAGCTCTATGCAGGTAATTAAGTCTGGCTATTAGAAAAATGCACAAGCGGAGAGATGTTGTAAAAGCAACACTGATTATGATGGGAAGTACAGCAGGTGGTGTATGGATTTGCTGCCATTTACAGAAATGAGCATTTAACGCCTGGTGGGCAGATGTAATTGTACACATAACCTTCAGAACTTCATGGCCACTAACATCTCATCGCTGTGAGAGACATAAGCTCTCTGTATATAATGGTGGTTGGGCTTTATTGCTGGCACACATCTTTACAGGCCTGACACCGGAATATAAAAAAATCCTTTATACATGAGGGTATCAGAATTCACAGGCAATTTCACAAACAGTCCAAGCATGATTTCATACAAGTACAGAATAAAAACTAGACTATTACTATTGTAAAAGTGACCAGGGCTAGTTGTTGCACAAATCTGTGACCATGAGGTTTTGAGTCCAACAAAAGCTTGTTCTGTCTTGTTCAAATTCTGCTATCATGTCATTTTTTGCTACAGATGTTTGGTAAAAACATGAACATCAAATCAATATCTACTACTGTGATACTTTCTTATGCAGTGGATTTAGTAGATTTAGAAACTTTTAGAAAATTTTGAACACAATATTGCCAGTTACTTTGTTTTGATCCACCAACAAAAGGCTCAGCAGAACAATTGCAGCATTGAATAATACAGTGTTTAAATCAAATGGTTAAGTAAATGATTCAATGACTCATTTATAAAGACACTGGCTGTTTCTCAATTCCAAGTGAGATATATCTTGCAGAAAGAGTCACTGAAAAATCCCCAACACTAATGCAAACTAATAGTCTGTCTGAAACTGAAAACTGTTTCACATGCTATAGATGTTTGGTAAAAACATGAACACCAAATCAATATCTAATGCTGTACTACTTTCTTATGCAGCAGATTTAGTACATTTAGAAACTTAAATTTTGAACACAATATTGCCAGTTACTTTGTTTTGATCCACCAACAAAAACAGTTTCAAACAAAAGGCTCAGCAGAACAACTGCAGCATTGAATAATACAGTGTTTAAAACAATTGGTTAAGTAAATGATTCAATGACTCATTTATAAGACTGCTTCTCAATTCCAAGAATGCAAAGAACAGACTTGTGTTCTCATGGAGACTGGCTTTACCATATATTTTTCAGTTTAAATGTAAAGGATCGATCTGAACATCAATGCTAAAAAGAAAAAAAAATGGTCACATTCTGATGAGTCTGCTGTAACATCCAGATACAAGTGCAACTGGTCTGCTGTTTATCGATCGTGTGATTTGAGGCTGTTAAGGGTCAGGGCAGCTAAGTCTCTGAGACTGTGAGTGTGCGTGGGAGGAGTGGGAGACCAGCCAATGGCTTTCGTTTAGTGGGGCAAGACTTGCTAATCTCCTTCACCTGCCCCGTGTTCTCATGTGGACAACGAATGAGTTTAATGGGTGGAAAAGTGTTCATTATGGCAGAGGCATCGACTAATGAGCCGTTACTGCTCAGAAGTGGCATTAAGATCCAAAGACAGCATCTGATCTTTGAACTACACTGTAATCAGAGCTTTTGTGTACATCTTAGAATGTGTGATAGCAGTGGTGTACGTGTGTGTGTGTGTGTGTGTGTGTGTGTATGGCTGTGTCCTGTGGTGTCCTGCACCTATTATTTTGGAGGGAATAACAATCTTGGTTCACTTGGTGCTTTGTGCACATTTTTAAAACTTTTTTTTTTTTTTTTTTAAATAGTTCCAGTTTTACCCTAGTGAAAAATAAATATACTAAAATGTATTTGAAATACATTTTTGTCATGCTAAGTATACTAAAAATACATATTTATGTACATATTGTTAGGAACAATTGGAACAACTAACTTTGTACACAATGCACTTTAACTGAAAGTAGTGCTAAGTCCAACTAAAGATATACTTTAGTATGATTGTGTTAAAGTGGAACTATTGCAAAGATACTTAAGGTACCCTTTAAATATCTTGCATTTAAAGACTGATATTATTCAAAGATCATACAATCCTCATCAATAGTGACATTAAACCACATTTTAGGCTTAATATTAAGAAATATGCATTGTGCACAAGTAGTACTCCAAATAAAGTTTAATTATAATAGATTTGAACTATACTTGGTATAAAATAAATGTATTTTAAATATATTACTTTTTGCTAGGGTAAACAAACAAACAATAAATAAATAAAGCAAAATTGCAGTTGAACTTAAATGTAAAGAGGATTGTAATGTAAAATATATACCTTGAATGCAATGTAAGTCACTTTGGATAAAAGCTCTAAAATGTGCAAATGTAAATATGATACTTCTCTCAAAATTAACAGATTAACTCACCTAACTAGTTCATTATGAGACAAACACTAAAACAGGGTTATTATAGTTAACTAAACTAAAACCATAAAAAAAACATCTTAGTTACATTAAATAAAATAAACTTTAACAAAATATTTAACAACAACAAAAAAAATGCTTCAGCAAAAACAAACATTGAAATACAAATTAATAAAAACATACAGACATAAAAAAACAAAAACTACTAAAAATGTCAAAAATACACAACAAAATTACTAAAACTTCAATGGAAAAAATTAAAACTGAGTCAAAATATAATGTGTATGTAACATATGATATTAAAATTACACTACAACTAAAAGCATAAAAACATTTTAGTTACATTAAATAAAATAAACTTTAACTGAAATATAAAAAAAACCTTGCTTCAGCTAAAACAAACACTGAAATAAAAAATAATAAAAACAAAAACTACTAAAAAAGTAAAAACTTTTTTCTTTTTTTTTTACATTTTGCACCATACTTGCACTTATGATACTTATGAACTTAAAAAAAATTGGATATTTTTTTGTGGATAAATAGTTTTTGATGAGTAAAATAAATTCATTAATAAATAAGACATGATTCAACTCATTTTTTCTTATTTATTAATGTTTTTTTTTTTTGGAAGTTCTATTCAAACTCACTTGAACCCAGGGATCTTCCCTTCTTTCAAAGTTGTCTTTTCCAAAGTTGATGCCTCTGCAACATGGTGTCCGCACTCTCTCATCTCAACTACCTTCAGTACTCAAGGATGGCAAGTTCGAAATGTAAGGAAGACGCTGACAGTGACGTGAATCTGGCAGAAAGTGAGCCCTCATCACTTGTTTGTCTTTCATAGCGCGCACAGACATCAAGGGTAGAGCTGAGACAAGAGGCGAGGTGATCAGAGAAAGAAGAAAAGCGATGCTGAACATGGCCTGAGGCGCTCTGCAAGGTCTCCCTCTCTCAGAGACCTGAGAGACTTTCAACACGGAGCCCCACTGGGCTGCCTTACAAAGCTTCCCATCTACCCTCTTCAAAGACACCCCAGCATTTGAATAAGTTCAATCAGGTCCTGCTGCCACGGACGTGATGCAGCCAAGTGTCGAGGCGAATTACGCTCAAACCTACAGTCTCATCCAGCTCAATGCTAGTGGCTCTCAGAAGATGGTCAGCGGCACCAGCGGGACGGGTCAAGCGCTGGCCACACAAAAGACAAGTGAGAAGATTGTGCGAGGAGGCATATCACCTGACAACTATGATCAAAGGACGAATCAAAAGATGGAGAACTGAGAGGATTCAGAATGCAAAGTGGCTCTCATCATAGAATATTCTGTGAAAAGATGTTTTATGGATGTTTCAAGGATGTCCTCTTGGGCTGACTTTTATTTGATACAGCATCAGTCTTTACAAAATTACACTCATCCAGAAGTTCGATTTTTTCAGATGTTCCAGGAACCTTATGATGGTTTGGATCCTATTTGGGAGAAAATAACCCCATATTCCAAGTTGGTTTGAAGCCAATAGAGGAAAAATTGACTTCTGGGTCTCGGCCAGCAGTCAATACATAACATTAAAGTTACATTAAACCCATATCAACGGTCTAAAGATGAATCGGTGGCTACTTTTAGACTGCCTGACTGATGAAGTTAAGACTCACATTAAACAACAGCACAAAAAGATCTAACGTGATGTGCAGTAGAGAGAAAGTGTTATTGCGTCGTCTCAGAGCCGTTAAGCCAGCGGTCATTTGACACTGCGAGAGGGAGCTGTGATTCACAGATCGGTATAAATCTTCTGCCAGGCCTGCTGCAATCCAAGTGCTGTTGGAATTGATTGGCTGAATTATTGATGACCGTGAAAGGCTGTGTTTAGATGGCTTAGTAATTACTGCTATTTGTATTAAGAATTAAACATAGCTCTGCTCAGTGTCATTAGCTAAAATTATTCCTTGGAAGTTGATTACTTCACAGTAAACACAAACGGTTTTAAGTCGACATGAAACAGCATCTGCGACCCATTTTCTCTCCGTAATGTGACATACTTAAGGATTTTCACTAAAAAAATCACAAGCCCAAAAACAATGCCAAAATCTTTAAGGTTTTAATTATTTTTCAGGGTGAAGTTTTTTCTTTCTTTCTTTTTTTTTAAATACCATGAATTATAAATTCATAAAAACTATTCAAATATCAAATTTATTATTTAATTTAATTTAATTTAATTTAATTGTAGAATTTAATTAGATTTTATTATTTTATTTAATTATTTTAATTTTATTTTATTTTATTATTATTTTATTTTATTTTATTTAAACTTGCCCGTCATAGAAAAGGTAGAAGATTTGCATTTTAAATGTATTTTTGAATAAATAGATTGGACAAAAAACATTGCATCATTGACCCTCTTATTTATTTATTTATTGCTGTTCATTGACATTTTAACATTTATTTTTAATAAATAAATAAATAAACATTTACCCTCATATCATTGCATGTAACTGAGATGATGTCAAATAAAAACAGAAGTCATTTTAGAGGCGGAGGTAATAATTTCAATTCAATAAAATGTGTCAAAAAGAAACATTCTTTTTCTTTTGATAAACGTGCAGTGATGAAACATGCACAGTGTATAGGGTCAAATTTAATTTTAAATACACAAGACATTGCACAAAGCTCTTTGAAACTCTGTTGTCTTCTGACTATTGTGAAGGACTTTCGCTTTTGAAACAAAAATAAAATGATATAATTTCAAGGAAGAATACAATAGTGTTCTCAAACTCATTTCCAAGAACAAGAAAATTATATTGACCTCATCTGAATTATAGTTTGCAAATGTGCAAGGTCTTTTGCACAGGACTATGAGCATTTACACAAATTCATATTTACGTTAATGTGCACATGTGGTATACCAAACCACATCAGCCACAGGAGAGTCTTTCTCAGCTTTAACCACCGACAATCACAGGGCATCTTCCAGCTGACTGCAGTTCCCTGCTCATGTTAAAAAGATTAGATGGCTGATGAGTACACATCCCAGACACAGTTATGTCAAAGGAGGCAAACAACATCGGAAAAAAAAATCAATCAGCTGTGTATCGCAGACTGTCTGGAATATTTTATGGGTTTGTGTATGAATGACTCCCACGGCCTCAATTTTAGTGTGTCTAAACTGCAAGAAAGCAATGTGACAACTAGATGCTTCCATTTTAATCAACAATGCTGTTTACGTCAAAATGCTTGCAACTTGATTATAATGGGAGTGATATAGGCTGTGTACCAATTTTTTATACTTTTACTATGTATTGAAAGTACAGCATGTGCTTTGCTGGTGTTGGGAAAGTACACACTTTTGAGCATAAAGGCCCATTCATACCAGAAACGATAACTGTAAATATATTATCGTCCACACCAATACACAATAACATTCTGTTTGTTATCAGCATGCTGCAGTTTTGTCGTCTGTCACTTTAAATGCTTGAGTTCGTATAACAGGATGGATTCTGATTGTCAATGGTTTTCAAAAATGTATTTCAAAAGTGATTCCAGAGATATCGTATCTCTGTGATGTAATCGTTATAGTTGAGGTGAGTACTCTGCTATTCTTTTACATTTTGAACGATTTTTATAACTATATCTTTATCGTTATTGTCCTTGTTATGAACAGGCCTTAAAGCGATAGTTCACCCAAAAAATGTCATCATTTACTCATCCTCAAGTTGAATGAGTTTCAATCTTGTGTGGAACATAAAAGATGATATTTTGAAGAATGTTGGTAACCAAACAGTTGCTGGTAGCTATTGAATTTCATAGTTGGAAAAAAAAGTTGCATTGCTTTCTATGCTTCACTGCTTCACAAATAATCTTCCATGGTTTCATGGGAAAATAAGTTGTCTATTGGATGCACACTTCAGAATCTCACTGGTAATAGCAGGTCATCATGAGATTTTTCAGCTATTGTTTTATGAATACTGTGAATATTGACATACTGCTCTTTCACATACTGTTTTTCACCTAAAATATAGCAAGGCATTATGTGATTTCGGATGCAGCCTATGATTTTGAACACACCAGATCTTACATACTTTAATTAGTGCTCAGTATGTGAATACAGTTTGATTTGGGTTCAGACCATCATTTGTTAAAAGTAAAAGTAGCTTGTGTTCAGTTAGAGATGGAAATCTAACCTGCTGTCTGTCTCTCTTTCTGTTGGCTCCTGGGTTGCCATTTGTAGTGTGCATCTCCATTTGATTCAACATTTAATTGATCATGTTAGTGATAAGGATTTTTGTGTACTTCAGTGGGAAAAAATGATTGTTTAAATTGTTTGAAGTCTGAGGCAATTAGCCTATCACACAGTCATTGCCAGTGCTTCCTATAAGATATGAATGTGATTTGGCTTTTGCCCTCAAGGATTTTTGCAGAAGACATTATTTTTTTCTCTCTCAACACTGCCACTTGAACACTATGTCCACACTGCAAGCAAACAACATAACACATAAAAATAAGCCCTCTGTCCAAATTTGCATACTGTTCATATTAATTTAACCACATTCTCTGTAATGTGACCGTAGTTCAGCTGTTTTCATAATAATCTAGCTACTTATCCAGTGAATAGCAGTGTAGTGTGATCAAAGGCTACTTTTTATCTGAGGGATGTAATCAAATGCACTCACCTAAATGGTCTTCTTGCTTTCTTCATTTGAAATGCAAGAAAATGCTATTCGCATTCATTCTAGTGAATTGGTTTGTTCTCTCACTTCCTTTAATATCTAGCGCTAGGAAGTCTGAATCAATTCTCCTGAATCTCATAATTATGTAGCGATAGAAAGACTGATTCATTCTATTGAATCAGTTTGTTATAAACGGTCCCCTTTCTCAAATGTATAACACTGGGAAAACCGATTCATCCCTCTCTTATATTCTAAGTAGCACTGGAAAGTTCTATTCATTTTTTCAGATGTAAAGGAACAGGTCCATAAAAATGATTCACCACTTCAATTCACTATACTATATTTTCAACTCATAATCTTATCTTAAATAGTGTTTTTTTCATTGCATTTAGTATAAATTTACCTGTTCAAGTTTAAGTTACTATAAATCACCAATGCATAACAGTCCAAATTAATTTTTAAATGACAATTTAAAAAAAAAAAAAAGACAAACTTCGTTTTACTTGCAATTTTAAAAAGATGGCTTAGATAGATAGACAGACAGACAGACAGACAGACAGATAGACAGACAGACAGACAGACAGACAGACAGACAGACAGACAGACAGATAGATAGATAGATAGATAGATAGATAGATAGATAGATAGATAGATAGATAGATAGATAGATAGATAGATAGATAGATAGATAGATAGATATTCAGCCTGCCAATGAGCTCAAATCCCAAACTGTGAAACAGTTAAGACAGATTTTTATATCATTTCAGATTTTCATATTTCATATCTGGTTTTTCAGATCATTGCTTATTGTTGAAAGAGTCAAAAAAGTCAAAAGAGCCCACTCCAAATCTCTATGTAGTCTGGTCTCTAGAAATAGTTTGGATCCCTCCTTCAGTGCAAGTCTATGGGATTTTTAACAATTTTCTCAGTGGCCGAGGGAAAATCATTACAGTCTAATTGCTCAATATGAGCCTCAGAAAGCAGCACTAATAAATGGATCAGATATCCACCAACAGACACTCACACAAACACTGACTCAATAAAACATCTATCACTGCTTTTTATATTTTTAAACAACCCACAACCCCAAGATTCCATTCATGTTTCTAATAAACAGACTTGTGTATGAAGACTCATCGGTTGTGGAAGGAACCTCATTTGTTTGGCTTTAACAGGCTTCATCTGCTACCATATGTTCATTTGTTGGGCAGAAGCTTTCTTTGCCTATCCACTGCAAGTTGGAAACTGTGGAAACAATGGTGGCTATAGTGGCGTGGCTTTGTGTTTCCAGCAGTCTGTCGATGACAGCTCCTGTGGCTCCAACACTCAGACCACATGCATATAGTTAGTCAGTTAGATCTTGTTATTTCCCATATGAGGAATGTATTTTTGTACTTTGACAGGAGCTGACAACATGGAAAGTAACGGGATTATATGGATTTTATGTTACTCCCCAGGCTAGAGTCACTCCGCTTAGCATATTTCATTAAACGTTTTATGCTGAAGTTGCCTCAGGTCTGATATGAATTAGCGTCTTACATCCTGGGATGTTGTAGCACAAAGAGTGGCAAAAAAATCATATTTAAGAACGCATACAAAATGATTTGCTGTGTATAATTAGATTTCACTCTAAAGCTGAGATTTAGTTTGTTAGTTTTCAGGTTTTGAGTGTTATTTTGGCTTCAGAAAAAAAAAACAGTTTGAGGAAACCTTTATATTTACAGTAAAAAACACAATGCTCAAACCCTTTTTTCCTATATATGGTTTATAGATAACAATGCTATTTTCTCCATTTTCTATAAATAACATATGTTTCTGGCAGGAAATGCAAGAAAAGGTAACTGGGTGTTACAATGCTATTTGCAATTACCAACTGAGTAGCAACATGTAAAACATTTACATTGTTATTCAACGCCATATCAGCTTCTGTGGCTATTTTCCTGGCGAGAAAGTTTGTAGTTAAACTACATCTGTTTGTTATATCTATTTTTGCTAGAAACTCTAAAAAGTTTTGGTTTAACTTTGTAAAAAAATTGGTTTAACTTTGTCAAATTCTTACTGAGTAAAAAAGGTTTCTCACAGGGTTAAAACCAGCACAATGTAATAACACATGCTTCATGGATAAGAAGTTTTGACAGAAAGAACGTATTGGTGGATCTTCTCCTAAAATTAAAACTTGTGTGTCATCCTGGAATGGCCTATTCGGCACCAGGGTATAAACAATCTGGTCCCATTGGTTTGTAAATTATCCTCATCCTAAGCGCAGCTCTTCAGCATAATTGTAACCCACAATATGCCCAAATAACAGAATATTAAACATTAACAAATACCCCCTATTTCATTTTGCTCAAAAACACATAAATTTTAAATTCATCATCAGGCATCTTGCTCAAAAAAACATGAAATAATATTAATAATGTAAATATCACCATCAGGCATCTTGCTCAAAAACACAAAACAATGTAAATAATGTAAATTTCATTATCAGCAGAGTCCGCTGGACTGTGCATGTACAGTCCAAGTTTTCCAACCTTATGCACATGTGTATCGTCTGCACGTGTCTGGAATTAACTGCACTAATTGGTATGTCCATCAGACACTCACACTTGCTTGTTAAGTCCTACTTGAAGAAGACGATCGAAATGCCAATGAAAACAACAGAAAATTTGTTAAAAAGAGCTAATGCAGCATATTTCTGGTACATTTTGTCACAACTTAATTTCTCTGTATGTAATCCATTTAAATTTGTGAAAGAGCTACTCAAGGATTTTTATTTTTTATTTATTTATTTATTTTTGTAATGAACTGAATTTGAAAAGCAGATTCTAGCTCCCAGCAGATTTTAATTTGGACTGTATAAGGAGGGTTAAAACGAGTACAATTAAGTGTTATTTTAATGCTCATCACTAGTTTTGAGATTATTTAATGCATTTAATTTACTAATGTTATGTTTCAGCTAAATAATTTATATAATTAATTTATATAAATAATAAATATTAAGAAACATTTTATTTAATGGACTCAAGTGATATAAATAACTAATAAACATTGTTTACAATACAAAATAAAATCAGTTTCCTCAAATTATTTGAGAAAATTTTCCTCACATTCTTCCTTAAATTTATCTTGTTGTGGTTTCCAGAGTATATTTCCTTTTAATATTGGATGGCCTGCACAGCAGTCTGGAAACCTACACTCTGGCAGTAGATTAACTTAAATTGCAATCAATTCTACTCAAAAAACGTAAGTTCTTCAGAGTCCGGCTGTGTCCAGTCCTACGGTCAGAATCAATTTGTTCAAACTGAGTCCTTATAGACAGACTGACTCCAGTATACGATTAGACTCCAATCCTGCACTAAAACAAAGAGTCAGGTGGGTTTTGTGCAATGAGGGACATTTACAGTATGACTCATTAAGTTCTGAACTGTAGAAAACTTTCTTAAAACATTGCTCTGTCTGTCTTTATGTAAGATCAAACGTGACCTCTCTGTATCCGTTAGAGAAAGTCAGACTCTGAGCCCAGAGGAAGGGTGAATGAAAGAATAACTTTTTAAAATAAGCCTTACTAAATATCAGTGATTGTGTGAGAAGAACTCTGATTCCACTGGGGGCGAGAGCAGAGGGGGGAGAAGAAAAAAAAAACAGGAAGGAGGAAATTGGGAACAAAGGGATTCGCTGAATCCCCCGTGCAAGCATGAAGCAGCACCTCAACAACAGAAACAAGATGCCTCGGTCTGATGGGCCGTGAGACAGATCACTCCTTCAGCCATTTCTGTTTGAGCGGGGATCTGTGAAGCAGGCGCACAGGAGAGCCTGTAGAATTCAACACAGGGTGTGAGGAAGATCAACCATGTCTTCCTCATCCCTGCAGGCAGACAGTGATGTAAGGAGGCATTTGGATGCATTGCGCCATGCTGGGGGTTTAAACGAAAGTACCCCTGAGAGCCGTTTCTCCCTGATGCGCTCTGTCGACACTTTGTTTAAACTAATCAGCACAGGATAATGACGGGGATGATTGAGATGTGCATCATGGGACGGGCTGACCAAACTCTGTGTTGGAATAAACTGTCGTTATTCATTTTCTGCAGAGGTGAAAGAGAAAGAGAAAAGGAGAGACAGTGGAAATCAGTTTAACAGCTCACTGGCTGCATCATAATTCGCTCACTGCTACTATGCACTACAATTATGTACTTCGCTGGTGAATGGGAAGTACGTAGGCTGGAGTACCTTTCGAATCCCGTGAAAAACATGACTCACAATGAAAGAGCTGAAAGATGAGAGATTGAAAAACAAGCTAAAACGGCATGCTTGCAATTGCGTTTTTATGTCACATTCGCTTTTGTTCATACTATCATGTAGGTTTAGGTGTAGTGCAGATGGTATGTTATTTTAAAACATTACAGAGCATTACAGTGCATTACATTATAGTGCCACTCAATGGACATTTCAAGACAGAACTGAAGTGACACGTACAAAACCAACGTCACATTAAACGTACCATATGTACTTTCATCTGTTCCGGGGAAAAAAATAAACACTCTTTTAGCGCCACCCAATGGACATTTCACATCGAATATGTCATGAAACATACAAGGCGGAACGTATTTCGCATCTTGCGAAAAGTTCCCACAGGTACGTTTTCGTCATGAAACCAGGTTGTCCAAATCTCACATACTGCATATGCAGTATTAATGAAGCGAAAATTGCTCACTTCACCTTGAACTCCCTTCTCTCCAGTCATCCACATTTTCTCTTTGTCTCTCACTTTTTCTTATACTGTCGGTCTTCCCTTCGACAAAGCTGAGTGTTGTGATAAAGCTAAAATTTGATTATTATAGAACATTGACTGTTGCAGAAGCCCCCCGGCGCTTCAGATGTTTTGTAATACGGAGCTGTTATTTGTTCAGCTGTAATGGAAAAGAGGTTTTCAGTGATTTATGAGAGGGAAAGTAGCTGCTTTTGTTTTCTGCATTTCTTGGGGTTTGTATCATTGTTTTGAATCAGTATGTGCTACTGCAGATAGCTGCGACCCCACAAGATTATATCTCAATGCAATGCCACTAATAAATACACATGCTTTCAAATACTGCACTCTATTAATATCTCAAATACTGAAACCACCCATCCCATTTCTCCAGTGTCATTTCTCTCTTCCAGTCATATTTTCAGATATTAAATAGTGATAAACCTAAATTAAACCTGCATGACTAGGAAAAAATCAATACCAAAACCAACTACTAACAAACTTGCATTTAAAATCCATAATAATTTTAGAACTGCTGGTGCAAAATTACCATTTCAGGTAATAATTTCTGTCTGGACACACTGCTTCCCTATGCTCTGTCACTAGAGAGCGGCTTAGGCAGGGAAAAATTGTTTTTGCTGCATTGGGTTCCTCCTGCGACTCTTGCGGTAATTAGTGCAGTACCAGTACACTTGAGCTTCTGTGGTTTAATAAAGTTTAGTTTATTAATTTTCAAGAGCCACTAGTGCAACCTATAACATCTGTTTCTAGACATTTTCCACTAAAGATTAATATATAGTATGTAATTATTAATCATACGCAATGTAAATATGAATCTCAAGAGTTTTTTGTGTATGCATGCGATGCAGTAGTTGTTATTTTTCCAGCAGCCAGTGTACCGCTAAATTGTGGCCTGTTACTGGAGAATGACTCTAAATAATAATGTTCCTTGTTTGTTCTGCATTAAATTTCTCTTGCAGAAACCTGCGGTAATTAGACATCAAAGTCCTTTACATTTAGTGAAAAATTTGATACACTGTAAAAAGTGGTAACCAACCATTGTTATTTTAAAGAGATATTTCTACTTGATTTAACCACAACAGAATTGTTTTGTTGGTATAAATTAATGTATTTAGGTTGATTGTGACGTTAAGTAATATTTCTGACTTTTTCAGTGTACATGCCACACATTAAAGGAACAGTTCACCCAAGAATGAAAATGTACTCACCCTCAGGTCATCCAAGTTGTAGATGAGTTTGTTTCTTCATCAGATTTGGAGAAATCTAGCATAACATCACTTGGATCCTCTGCAGTAAATGGGTGCCGTCAGAATGAGAGTCCAAACAGCTGATAAATAATCCACAAGTAATCCATCAATTAACATCTTGTGAAGTGAAAAGCTCTGTGTTTGTAAGAAAATCCATCATTAAAATATTTTTAACTTTAATCCATTGCTTATGGATTAAAGTCCTCTATCCATAATATTGCTTTTTCCAGTGAAAAAGTCATCTGAATCAGGAGAGAAATATGCACAGATTTACAAGTGAAAACTGTCCAAAATAGTTCTAAACAAACATCTTTTCGCTTCACAAGATTGCCTGTGGATTATTGTTATGTTTTTATCAGCTGTTTGGACTCATTCTGACGGCACCCATTCACTGCAGAGGATCCATTGGTGAGCGAGTGATGTAATGCAAAGTTTCTCCATATCATATATTGGTGAACTATTCCGTAAATGAATGACAAACAAGTTGCATTCTGACCCTGGACTGGAGAACAGTACAGATCATCATGATGACCCACTGGACAAAACTGTGCCTTTCAGCTTTCAGCTGAGCAACTGAACTCTTGAGTAAAGCAATAATGAATAAGAGAGAGAGAAGACACCATGCCAAGTCACATGGAAAGGAGAATGGATGAGCAAGAAAAGATCAAGGAGGGCAAGTGAGATTAATGCGATCGCGAGGTGGTGTGGGAAGCTCAGGTGCTCGGCGGCTCATTAACACTAGACCGCAACACGCACACCTACTCTCGGAAAACACCACAAGCATGTATTCCCCAGCTGAAATACAGACCAGGAGCACTCAAACTTTGCCTTATTAGTATGTGAGTGTACAAGAGTGAGCTGAACAAATAGGAAGACGAGCAGGAGGAGAATTTGTAAGGAACAACACCATCTCCTGATCATTAGCAAAAGTAAACAGTTTTATAGAGTCCTCTGATAGACTCATGAATAATGCAAGTGAAATATGAAAGGGCAAATTACAATAAGTTTTACATAAACATGCAGAGAAAGATTCAACAAAAGCTCATTTTCAAACACTTGACTTTGTTTTCACACAGAAGGCTGTATGTGTAAATAAACGCAAGATGAGAATTTCTCCAATTTACCATCCTCAAACAAGACGCTCTGCCAGCGATGAACTCAAATTGTTTGCCGAACATAATTTGCCCACGATGAGGATTTGCTGTGTGTGAACAAAATCTTCTGACAACCATTACCATGTACGACGGAGAACTTTCATAACTTTGATTTGTATTATTTTGTTAACTAGAGAAACAATAACTTTTCATAAGAGAAATCAGCTCAGGATATGAGCCTGAAAGCGAATCAACATTCTTCATATAGAAACTCTCATTCCTTAACTGCTTTAGTATTTATTAGTATTAGCTTGAATTGGAGGCTGCTGTCTTACCCAAGCTGCAAACTCTCATGGAAAGCTTTTACTTGCTCTACATGAGACCGGAGTAGGGTCTAATTATGCTGTTGGCTGTATAATTAACTGATGTGCCTAACATTTGCAAAAAGTGAGTGAAATGCAGGTGGTTAAAAACTACATTCATGCAAAAAAGAAAGGAAGTAGTAGTTATCTATAACAATGTATGACCAGGTCTTTAAAGAATATCTAGTGTGTCATATTGAAATATTATCTTGGCAGTAGGTGTGTTGAGTAACCACCTTTGCCTGAATGAATCTCATCCAGACGTCCCTCGTGGACATCACTTCAACAGATGTGGGTGGTTTTGGAAGATGTTCAGCATCCATTTTGCATAAACCATTAACACTTAGGATGCTCTATGTCAGTATATTCTGTCTCTGTCAGAACTGCATTGTATTACCAGCATAACAATTTGAGTGTAAAGTTGAATAGAAGAATTAATGGTGCATCTGTACCTTCATAAGCATTTATTTTATTAACATTGTTATATAACAACTTACTTCAACTACTAAAATCTGCTTTGCCCTTTAAAATATACTAACATTTATTATAATAATGAAGGTGGTAGAACAGAAGGCCACAGGATGAATTAAAGTTAAAATTAACCTTTCAATGAGCCATGACTAATAAACATATGTAGACACTATTCAGTGGTACAGACACAAAGCACCGAAGTGACATCACTGAAATAATGAACAAAAAACACTGTAAAAAATCCACCTACTTCAACTTAAAAAATATTTAGTTGAATTTCTGTCTTAAATTATAAATTATATTTTTTTATTAATTATAAATTTTAAATTATAATCAAATTGCCTGTACAACTGTACAAGTCAAAACTATGTTGAAGTTGATTATGTATGTATTGCAACTGTATGTACTTATAGGTGAATTCCACTCAACTGTAGGGGGCTCTAAAGTCGCAAAAATACACAAAACTACATACTGTTGCTTTAAAGGGATAATTCACCCAAAAAATGAAAATTCTGTCATTAATTACGCATCCTCATGTCGTTCCAAACCCGTAAGACCTTTGTTCATCTTCGGAACACAAATTAAGATAGTTTTGATGAAAATGAAATGACATTTAGACAGCAAGGGTCCTACCACGGTCAAGGCACAGAAACATAGTAAGGATATCGTTAAAATAGTCCATATGACATCAGTGGTTCATCTGTAATTTTATGCCGCTACAAAAAAACATTTGTACGCAAAGAAAACAAAAATAACGACTTTATTTTATGGTTGAACCACTGAGGGTGATTATTTAAAGACTTCTTTTTTTTTTTCCATTTTTGGGTAAACTATCCCTTTAAAGTAGGCTACTGGGAGGAAAAATAAATAAATAAATAAATAAATAAATAAAATAATCAAATTTGCTGTTTAAACCAAAGACATCTGGGAACATTCTATTATTGTTTTCTACCTTCCTGCTCATGCTTAAAGCTACCTTACCAATATTTTTCTCTAAAAGTACATGTATTTGTGGGTAAAATATTTTCACTCTAAATAATAATAAAAAAACGTATTTATTTTTACTTTACAGAAAATATTTGTTTTCACTGTAATGTACAGTAAAATTGCATGTGTTGTCCTATTAAATCAAATAAGATAAGAGTTAAGTAGCATTTTTACTTTGTTTTTTGCGTGTAAATTATTAATGTAAAAATAGTGCATTTAGGGGCACTTCACACAGAAAGCTTTATTCCATCCCGTTACGCTACATTTTTTATTGTTTTTCTATGTAAATGCGCTAAACGGACGTGTTTGACCGCTGCGCTCGATTCTCGCGTCTTTTGCAACGTCTCGCGCAAGACAGCGTTCTAAAAACGCGGCACTTAAGTTAACGTAAATTCAATTATCTGAAAAACATTGCGTTTTTAATCACAATTCCACAGCCCGTGTTCTATGAGAATGACCAGTTAAGATTTACTTTAAAATTTAATTACTTCATTCATTCATTCATTCATTCTCTAAATCCAAAAACTTCATTTTAATAAGTTTACAGACTTACAGTCATAGACATTTGGAGCCCACTGTAGCCTGTATGCAGCTACAGCATTTCAGCTCACACAGCCATTTGGAATTGTATTGACGCTGCAGTGGCCGCATGCACTCGCCAACGCTGCTCAACAAGTTAACGTTTGGAATAATGAAATGATGTCACATCCGCTGTGAAGGTCTCCTTGGTAAGTGTTGGATGCGCGCTGTCTGCTGAATCCTCACGCGCGTGCGGTCTTAACTTTGGACAGCGCGCGCTCAGTATTAGCTGCACGCTGGAGCTCGCGCGGCGGAGCAGCACGGTAATGAATGTGGATCTATCCGCCCTGTACTGTTCGGGCATCATCTGCCACGCCGAGGACGCGATATTAACGCCAGAATAGTGCGATAGAGCCGTGACAGCATGATCCTTCTGTTCGGTGCATTAAATCCCCTGCTTTTCCTCATTGTCTTCGGACTGTATCCATCCATGGTAAGTTGATGTGATGAGTTGCAAGCTAAAAGATTTCAGGATAATGCATTTCTTGATTTTTGTTTATCTGTGTGGGTATATCTGAAACAGACTGCATATGCTTTAGTGGGAAATAAATTATTTATTATTTTAAATTACAGCAAGTTGCCTACTGCAGCTTCAAACATGTAATTGTTTAACATAATTTCATAGGGTCCTCTAACCTCGGTATTATGCATCATATAATATATGATATGTATGGGTTGTAGGAAAATAAATCTATTGCATCTGAGGTTCACAGATAATAAACTTTGGTTTATTCAAGCATGAAACACCATTTGTCTTTCCAGATGTTTTCCAGTTTTTCTAGGAATGCATTAGTGAGTTACAAACAGATAAAGTGACATGCAGGAGATATTTATAAGCATTGGAAATGTAGATTTTTTTTTACATTGTCGCCCGTGTGGATTCATAAGATGCATACTTATGATATGATTTCACCAGCCAGTGAATATAATGGTGTAATGCTAAATTCTGGTCCACTGCCCAGCACAGTAAATAAGCAAAATAACCTGTCACTGTAAAAATGATAGCGGAAGCAATATAAAGCAATATTATTAATTAAATAAAATGTGGTAAAATATTAATCAAATGAGCTCCACAAAAGTGAATAATCAAAATAAGCAACTGCATAGAAAAAATAAATAAATTTTGTTGTTGCAAAATAACTTCCATGCTAATGAATAGTTTTAAACATTTTTTAAATTAGATTAATTAAGAATATTTTTGATAATGCTGTATCAGATAAGCAAGCTGTTTCCTTTGTTGGAAAGCCCAGTGCTTGTCTAATGACAGCATCACATGAATACTCATCACATAAACGTGACAAAAAAATACTGTATACATGGAGTACCTAAAATGTAATGCACAGATAAAACCAGACAAGGTAACAACAGTCTGATCATTATAAGTGCAAACAGACGCACAAACCAACAAGTGACAACAAAATCAACAACAGTGTAAATAAAACTGGCAAACGGTTAGACAATGCAACCATAATTATTCTCGCCCCAGTGCACCCTGGGAAGGGGACAAATGGGACTGAAAGGAAATGCATTTATATTTAAAACGGCTTATTTGCATTATGCTGGATTTACACAGTCGTGTTCATTTTGAGTTGATTATAGCCTTAACAACAAAAAATGAAAAGGTTAGCATAAATTTTGGTATTAAAAATAAAAAAAAATAAATAAAAAGAGATATTAATATTAAAGAGTTAATTAAACAGATAATAAAATATAAATACAATATATATGATAATAAAATATTACAGTTTGTTTGCGAATGGCATTTTCATGAAATCTACTGATTTTTTTTCTTTTTTTTAAAGCAGTTATCTCTTTTCATGCAGCGTTTTCAAATGAAACCGCTTGACATTTTCATTTAAAGATACTTCTGCTGGAAAAAAAAAATCCCAATGACGAGATGTAACAAGTGCTAAAATGAGTGTGGTGATGTGCTTCAGCTGTTTAGTCATAGGCGGACAGGAGCTGTCCACACTGCCGTGGTGCTGAAGTGAACTAATCACATACAGACATATGTCTGCATGGACTAGACAGTGAATTGCTTTTAGTCTGAACCATTTGTTTAACCAAAGAACAACTTAGCTAGTAGTTCTATGCTGGCTTTTTGACTTCCCCATATAAAGTCTACAGAATGTCAAAAGGTCCATAAATAAACACACACAAAAAAAATTACAAATCCCCCACAGACCCCCAGCAAGAGGGTGTTTGAGCTCTTTGACTACGAAACTGAATGGACGTTAGCGTAATGGGCTTCTAATTACATTGTTGTTGCTTGTGGGATGAGTGATTCATGATGATTAATTTGACGTGCTGAAATGCGCTTTTTATGGTGACAAATTGTATTACACACCTACGGGATACAGCTTTCTAATGTCAGTGGAGGGATCCATAATAATACAAACCTTCACCTCATTTAGCATTCAAGGTTTAGTTTTATAGCAGGACAGTTTTTTATGAGTTTGAATGGAAAAGTCAATTCAGTCAAGTATTGATCCAATGTCATTATGTTTCTTAATGTGGTGTTGTGAATCAGGGTTATTATAGTTCACAAAATAACTAAAACCATAAACATTTGCATTACTTGAAATAAAATAAAATATACAAAACATATTTTATTTCAGCCAGTTGCCAATGAAACGTTTGGTTATTTTCATTTAGTTTAACTTCATGCACTAAAATAACTAAAACTAAAACAGAAATAGTGTAGTTAGTAATTAAAATTATACTGACATATTTAAAAAAAATAATAATAATAATGACAAAAACTTCAACATTTAAATGAAATACAACAATAAAACTAATTAAAATTATAAATAAAAACTATAATGTATCTCAATGATACTAAAATAACACTGTTGTGAATATCTTTCGTCGTCTGACCCAGAATACACCCAAAATATTGATGCAGCCTAGCCTATATGTGACATTCATAAAAGATATCCAGAGCATAGATGACTTTATGAAATCTCAAGAGATATGTTTGCTGACGATCTACTTTTCTAATTCGAACACTACGAACAGCAATGAATGAATGAAAGTCAACACATACACATGTATTTTCATTTACCTTTGCAGTACCAATAACCATAGTACACACTCACATGATGAAATAAACCATCATACCTGTACAATAAATAACAAATCTGCTATGCACGAACACTGCCACACCCTGACTTTTTACTCTACAGACTTATCGCTGAGACTTTATAAAGATGGCTGATAATGAATGAAAGCCTTTCTTTTATCTTTCTATGCCTCGCTAGCTTTCAGAATTGTACTCAGATATGGAGATATAGTCTAGAGGTCAGAGCACAAGAAAGCAAGAGTAAGCAAGTCACAGAAAGTGAGAAAGAAAAAAATAATTGCAATTTCTGTAAGCACCAGGCTAAGCCTTTTAATTTTCAAACAGGTGTTGTTGATACCAGCACTTGATGCAAAGCATGGCAGAGACAAACACTAGTGAGAACAAAAGATTAGAGCTGTTTTCTCTGCTTTGTATTTAATTATCACAGTACAAATATCAGACATGAACCCTTGCATTTACTAGTGTGTGAGCAACACACACCCAAATGTGCAACTTTACACATTTTTCCAACCAAACTTTTTCAAATAAACTATTTGAATTTAGTCATAACAGACACTTTTGAAAACATGATGGTTTCCACCATCAGGACAGAAATGGGAGTCCATTTAAAAGACATGATCATCAGTACCTGGATGGTCAATGTATATTCCTCTCCACTCTGTAGTGATATATTCTGTTTTTCAAACCTCTCTCTTTGTCTGGATGGCATGTGCAATTTGTTTTCATCAACTTAAATGGAAGTGGACGTGAATGTCATACTCTGTGTGACTGTAAAAGAATCCATCATTTCATAACTGAAGTGCTTTGTTGAGATACTGCTGATGTTGTAATGTAAGGTACATGTATAACTGCCTTACACTGCATTTATCATAAATTACTGTATTTCAGAAAATACTGCAATGCAAAATAGAAGCAATTTCACTACTGTTTTAGAAAGGTTGTCAGTCTGTGCATTAGTGGTGGGGATTGTTCAGTCACTCTTTATGCAAGGTATATAGTTTTGCCAGTAGGTGGCGATATGTGATCACCTTTATGAGTGACTGAATCAATTCACCAATTTGTTCAAAACACCGTTCATTCAGGAATGGAACTAGTGACTGTCTTTATGAGCAAGTCACCATTTACTCAAACCAATTCATTCAGGAAAGAAGCAAGACTGCTTTATGACTGAATTATACACTTAACCTATTCATTAAAAAAAAACACAAATTCATTTAGGAACGGGACTAGTGGCCATCTTTATGAGCGAGCCAATCAATTTACTCAACTGATTTGTTCAAAATACCAGTTCATTCTGGATTAAAAGATGGTCTTTATGAGTGAGTCATCATTCATTCAACTGATTCATTCAAAACTTTAACTCATTTAGGAATGAAACTAGTGGATGTCTTTATGAATCTGTCAGCATTCACTCAAATGATTCATTCAAAAAACACCATCCAGAAACAAAAATAGTGGCTGCCTTTATGAACAAGTCACTATTCGCTCATCTGATTCATTCTGCTTTTATATGTGAGACATTGAATTATACACTTAACCAATTCATTCAAAAACACTATACTGTTTGAATGAAACGAGCAGTCATTTTTGTGAGCGACTCAACTGATTCATTCAAAACAGATTAATTCAGGATCAAAACAAGTAACCATCTTTATGAGTGAGTTGTTGAATCATAGATGTACAGATTTGTTTAAAACCATAAATTCATTCAGGAAATAAACTAGTGGCTATCTTTATGAATGAGTTATCATTCATTCACCTGATTCTTTAAAAGCCCATTCATTCAGAAATGAAATAATTCAGTCATTCAGTTAATTAATTTGATTCATTCAGCAATAATGATTTATTAAGTAATGCTGCTGTGTGTTTCTTAGGATTTGTCTGTAACTATTTTTGTTAGCAGAGCAAAAATACACATGTAACTGGCAACATTGTGTCTAAAATGTAAGTTACACAGTATTACCGTTCTGTTTTTTGAACTGTTGTACAACACCAATGTCAAACTTGCAATAAAAATGTTTTTTAAGAAACTGAAAATATGTGACAGTGGAGGAAAAAAATAAGAAGCGGAGGCAGTCAAGGATAGCGGCAGTAAAATCAGTGTGTGCAAGCGCATGTATGACATGGGATGCCTCCGTCCTCAGCTTATCTTTTTGTCCTCTCAAGTGAATCCTCAAAACCTCCCAATCGTTTCTCCATCCTGTCTTTTCGCTATCACAATTCTTTCTTCCTGTATTGTTTTTGTTTATTTTTTAAGCCCTGCTTGTATTTGTGGATCCGTTGAGCGCACAGTTACATGTCTCGCATATCAACTCTCAGACTCGACTGTACAAATTATACATCAAAGCTGGGGAATTGGATCAGTTACAGCGCAAGTGGATTAGAGCGAGAGAACACTGGCATTATTGTGACTGACAGGGACACGCCCACTTTATGATGTCACGGGCACTCGGGTCCAGTATTAGACAGATTTCCAATTGATAAAAGCGGGTTTATGATGAGGTCTCCTTGGCTTTTCAGTCCACCTAAGCGATTTATTTCATTCATCTCCTGAGAAACTGCCGTCTGGGGTAATGGTACGCCTGCTTGACTGTTATAGTCCGCAAAAACAAGTCTTTAACAGTTAGCAAGGCCTTTGTGTGTGTCATATAAAAGACAACCGTGGGTTGCATACGTGCCATAGCCTTGTTGTTAAAGGTGATCTAAAGGCTGCACAAGAAAAATAATTTACAATGACATTTCTTTGAATTCGCTCAGTGGATAAAATCTGTCATGTTTACCTGCCCACAGCACAATAAAATAAATGAGTTCAATGATAAGTAAAAGGGACAAATAAAAATTCAGTCAGTTTCTCGCCCTCATGTCAGTCCAAACCGGTATGACTTTTTTCTGCTGTAACTTAAAAGCTTCCAAGCTTCAAAAAGGACGCAAAAGCACCATAAAAGCAGTCTATATGACTTGTGTGAAATATTTAGTTGTTTGAAGTCATACTGTATGATAGCTTTGTGCAACAAATAGATGGAAATTCACTGAAAATCTTGACATCTGCCCTAGTTTTCCTTGGCATTTTCATGAAAAGTAGCAATGTCCAATCCATAAACAAATATATATATTTTTTTATTTGGATCTTTTCGATGAAACACCTGATCCAGTTTCATTAGAAATCAGCTGAGATGTTAAATGACATGAACATAACAGTTAATTGCTCACTGGTGAAGATTATCAGTAAATAACGCTAAATTATTATTATTATTATTGGTAGTAGTATTAATAATGCTAAAAAATAATTATCACTTTTAGGTAACACTTTATTTTAAGGTGTCATTGTTACACGTTGCATGTACTTACTATTATAATATCAATAAATTATGCATAATTACATGCAAGTAACCCTAAGCCAAACCCTAATCCTAACCCTATAGTAAGTACATGTAGTTAATTAATATTACTCAGTACTTAAATGTATAATTACAGTGTAACAAGGACAGCTTAAAATAAAGTGTAACCCATTTTTATTATTATTAGTAGTAGAAGTGATAATAATAATAATTTATTCATTCATTATTTATTCAGCAAATAATACATGTAAATTCCTGTCTGGTTTTTTTTTGTTGTTGTTGTTGTTTTTTGCCCAGAGCTAAATAAGGCATATGGACCTCTTCAAGGTACTTTTAAGGTGCTTTTGTGTGCTTTTTGAGGCATTAATGTCCCTGTTCTTTGAAACTGCATGGAAAAGACTATGGAAAACAGTCTTCTCTTTCAAGCAGAAGAGTGTCATACTGTCAAAGTCATATCATACTGTTTTGGAAAGACATCAGGGTGAATGAATGATGACAGAATTGTTATTTTTTTGTGAACTAGTCTTTTAATGTACTGTGTGTGTGTGTGTGTATGTGTGTGTGTGTGTGTGTGTGTGTGTGTGCGTGTGTGTGTCTCTACAGACGATTGGTCCCAAGGAAGGATGGCAGGTGTATAGTTCGGCACAGGATGCTGACGGACGCTGTATCTGCACTGTCGTCGCACCGGAACAAAACCTCTGCTCCAGGGATGCCAAGAGCAGACAGCTCAGACAGCTGCTGGAGAAGGTCTCATGCATAAACACACACATTTTATCTCGCTTCTTTATTTTTCTGATGTATATCATGTATATCTCAATCACACTGTATGCTGGAGAAAAAATATTTACAGTACATTACTATTCCAAAGTTTGTGGGCAGTAAGACTTTTTTAAAGAAATAAATACTTTTATTTAGCAATAAATAAAATGCATTAAATTGATCAAGTGACAGTAAATACTTTTACATACAAAAAAAAAGATTTCAAATAAATGCTGTTCTTTTGAACTTTCTATTCATCAAAGAATCCTGAAAAAAAAATGTATTACAGTTTCCATAAAAAATATTAAGCAGCACAACTGTTTCCAACATTGATAACGATAATAAATGTTTCTTGAGCAGTAAATCAACAATATATTATTTTTCTTATTATTATTAATAGAATGGTTTCTAAAGGATCATGTAACACTGAAGACTGGAGTAATGGCTTATGAAAATTCAGCTTTGACAGGAATAAATTACATTTTAAAACTTATAATAGAAGCTTCTTTTAAATTCTATTGTCAAAGTTTTACTGTATTTTTGATCAAATAAATGCAGCCTTGGTAGGCTTACCTACCAAAAATCTTACCGCAAACCTAATGCATATATACAAACAATGAATCAAACTTACAACTCTAATGCCATTTTTGGAACTGAATACTAAAGATATTTAATGCTATTGGAATATTTCTGTCTTAATGTTCTCATACTCATGAAAGGGTGAAAAACTAGCCAACTGGGACGGTCTTTTGTAAACTTAATGGCCTAATAAATGACACATCATTAAAATCATGATATTCACATTGTTTCTTAGTTTTCTATCACTAGCACATGCATTGCAAAAATAGTTAGAATATTCAAAATATCGCAAAGCCTAGTAATAGCACAAGTTTTTTTCTTCTCGCTTTCTGTTCTTTCTATCAACACACACACAGGCATCATTTGGCTAGTATATATTGTGTGGACAACTAATGTACTGTTTTGCCTCAGGGACTCACACATTTCAGGAGCTACTGTAGCCTGCCACCAATACTGACATAAACACACACACACACATACACACACTTGTCCTTTTGCTCTTTCTTTCCCTCAGTCTTTCAATCACACATTACATATTCCCCTCCCCAATCGGTTTTTATCCTCTTTTTATTCTTAGTCTCATAGCCACTTAGGACTTTTAAACACACACGCACACAAGTAAAAAAGAAAAAGCGTTGATGGGTGCTTCAACTGTGTTCACAAGAGGCTGATTTTATGCAGGTCATTAATACCTGATTTTATGATAAATGATACATGCCTCAATCCAGCGGGAGCCTGACTGCCGTTAATATTGATATGTACATTTATTAACGCCTCCATTTTCCCTATAGCCTGAAAAGAAAGTCGGGCCTACAGAGGACGCCTCTCATTCATGATTCATGGATTTCCGCTTTTCTCGCGCCCCAGTCAAGGTAGCTAATCAGACCGTTTGACGGGGACAAACACAGTGAGATTAGTGCGACTGTTTAGGGGGGGTTTTATCAGCCCCTTTTTAAAGATTCATTAATTGTAGTCAGTTTATCCATAACTTATGCAAAGAAACGTGTCTTTGGAAAGTGCTTCCCATTACGTCTTGCACAGACCTGCTGATAATAAATTCATCTGCTCACCCTCATGACACCCAAGTAATGTATTGTTTTCCATAAAAAATGGTGACCAGTTGCTGTCAAGGAAAAAAAAAGACCGTAAATTGAAATTGTCTATGGATTATCATTTACTGATGTAAAAGCTCAAATATTATGGATTACTTTACATCTGCAATACAGTTCAAATGTTTGGGGTCAGTAAGACTTTTTTTTGTGAAAAGATGTCTCATGTTCACCAGGGCTGCATTTATTTAATCAAAAATTCAGTAAAAACAGTAAAATTGTGAAATATTATTACAATTTAAAATAGCTGTTTTCTATTTGAATATATTTTAAAATGTAATTTATTCCTGTGATGGCAAAACTGAATTTTCAGCATCATTACTCCAGTCTTCAGTGTCACATGATCCTTCAGAAATCATACTACTGTAATTTACTGATTTGCTGCTTAATAAACATTGCTTATTATTATCAATGTTGACAACAGTTATGCTGCTTTTTTATTATTTCTGTATGTATTTATTATTCATTTTTATTTATTTATTTTTTACTAGAACCCTCTGACTCCTAGTTTTGTCTTACATCCTAACTTGTGGTTTTGTGACACAGGTGCAGAATATGTCTCAATCAATTGAAGTCCTGAATCTGCGCACGCAGCGCGATTTCCAGTATGTCATGAAAATGGAAAATCAAATGAAAGGGTTACGGACCAAGTTCCGGCAAATTGAAGAGGACAGGAAAACTATAATGGCTAGAAACTTTAAGGTATGTTTTTATTAGGTTACAAAAGACCTGCTGCTGGAAATGCAAACATCAGCATTGGCCATGAATATTGCATCTGTTATGTCAAAAGGTGATATATATGCATAATAGAATTTCACTATAATTACATAATGGAATGTGTTTTACGGCTAAACATTGTTTATCGGGACCAACGTGTAACAACATCTGTGTGGGTGTGTGTCTACAGGAGCTGAAAGATCGTATGGATGAACTCCAGCCATTGATTCCTGTGCTAGAGCAGTACAAAACAGATGCTAAGCTGATCTCTCAGTTCAAAGAGGAAATCAGGAATCTGTCTGCCGTGCTGACGGGCATTCAGGAGGAGCTGGGAGCTTATGACTACGAGCAGCTCTATCAGAGAGTCCTCAGCCTGGACAGTCGCCTACGAAACTGCATGAGCAAACTCAGTAAGTATAATCCACAGCTATGCACATTTAAAGCATTTTTTATGTAATTTTAAAGGGACCATATTCTACTACAGTTTCATTTCATTTTGATAGAACATTTAAAGATACAGTGGTAAATGTTACTGTATATATCAAATCCTTTATATGTAACTGATGTCTGCTATGATTGACTGAACTTTTCGGTTAATGACCAACAAGGTTTCAGGCTCACCTGCTCCAATGAGTTTCTTAAGGAGCATTTACATCTAGCTGATGTAAAAACAGCTAGATGGAGGTGGAGGTGAAGCAATGTAAATAAAATGCAGGGTTTGAACTGTAGTTGGACTGTTTTTAACATGACAGGCATCTTTAAAATGCCACATTCATGGCAGGCTGGATGCTCAAAAATGTATGAGATGGGTCAAAACAGCCAAAGGCATCTGTCTGAATGTTTATGGCTGTAGTGACAGTGCTTCAAAACTATTACAAATTATTTCACATATATTTGACCAAAAATACAGTAATATTGCAGTAATATTGTGAAATATTATTATAATTTAAAATAACTGTTTTCTGTTTTAATATATTTTAAAATGTAATTTATTCCTGTGATGGCAAAACTGAATTACAGGGTTCCCACGGGTCATGGAAATCTGGAATATCATGGAATTTTAAAAGGTCTATTCCAGACATTGAAAGTCAGGGAATTTTATATTTTTTTTTCCAAGTCATGGAATATCAGGGATTTTTGTTTGTCACTTTAAATTTTAGTTTCCATTACGGCTGGATAATAATTCAATATCAATATGTATCGCGATATAATTTTTTCAATAACGGTGATGTGATTTTTAGACATTTCCGATATTTCAATATACATTACCAGTGTTTCCCATCTGTGGCAGCTGACTTGAATAAACACAAGCACTGCACGTTTCAAAATCAAAACGCGGCACGGATGTTTTATATGAATGTATGAATGTTGTTGCTCACTCTTTTTTTCTGTTTTCTGCAGCAACTCTGAGCACGTTTCATATTCTTAATCCTGGCTGAATAATCAGCATCTGTTATAGTTTAAAGTTAAAGATATTAGTAGCTATTAATAAGGTGAGTGAGTCTGAGAGTCTTTATTTGATGGTGATTTCACATTTCTTGTTTTTATGAAGGCTAAATACAAATAAAAGGTGAACATTAATTCTTTGTACCGTTTTTATTTCTAAAATATTATATAGTTTTATAGGAGGAGGTTTTATAGATTTGGCAAATTCATTCTTCAGAAGTTTGTAGGTACAGACATCTGTTGTCGATGTTCTTGGCAGTTTTCCTGAGTTTTTTTAAAATATTGTTCATATCGATATTAGAATTATATCGTATCGACCGGAATTAAGAAATATTTCGTGATATAAATTTTGGCCATATCATCCAGCCCTTGTTTCCATTATTCAAAATGTAATTTTTCTATACCATATTTTTTTGTCGTGTTTTTTCATGCATTTTGCCTATTGTTATGGTTAGGCTATTTTTCAGTGCCATTTTATTCCTTTCCCGCTCGTCAACTGGCAATCAGAATCAGAAGTTTCCACAGTGCAACAGAATGACAGTGACAGAACAAAAACACAGATAATAAAAGAATAAAAAATAGAACAAGTAAATAAGGAATAACAATATACAAATTGACAATTGTATGTACAGTTATATTACAATAGACGGTTTAGTATGTACAGGTATATTATGTGCAAATTGAAATGTAGACTAAGTATGTGTGTTAGATAAGTGTATAAATAGTGTTGTGTGTATGAGTCTATAAATAGTGTTGTGTGTTCCACAATTATTGTCAGGTGTTCATGAGATGGATTGCCTGAGGGAAGAAACTGTTTCTGTGCCTGGTCGTTCTGGTGCTCAGAGCTCTGTAGCGTCGACCATATGGCAACAGTTCAAAGAGGGAGTGTGCTGGATGTGAGGGGTCCAGAGTGATTTTGCCAGCCCTTTTGCTCACTCTGGATGAGTACAGTTCTTGGAGAGTGGGGAGGGTTGTACCAATGATTCGCTCAGCAGTCTTGACTACCCTCTGTAGTCTTCTGAGGTCAGATTTGGTAGCTGAGCTGAACCAGACAGTTATTGAAGTGCAGAGGACGGATTCAATGATGGCAGTGTAGAACTGTTTCAGCAGCTCCTGTGGCAGGTTGAACTTCCTCAGCTGGAGAAGGAAGTACAACCTCTGCTGGGCCTTTTTAACAATGGAGTCTATGTGAGTGTCCCACTTCAGTTCCTGGGAGATGGTGGTGCCCAGGAACCTGAATGACTCACTTTAGTCAAATGCAGTCACCAGGCTGTACCTGTTAACTAAGGCAAACATGCCAAGAAAATGTCGATTTCAAGAGCTTTGGCTACAAAATTACCATTTCAAAGACTGGGTGTTAAAAGCAGATGACAGAAAAGCTAAATGTAAAGTTTGTAAAACTACTATCGAGCTATCAAATATGAGAAAGGGAGCAGAACAGCGGCCTGTTTTTTCTGTTCATTATAGGTCATGGAAATTCAGCTTTTTTGTCAGTGAAAGTCATGGAATTTGACATTTGGCTTAGAGTGGGAACCCTGGAATTATCAGCAACCATTACTCCAGTCTTTTTGTGTCACATGATCCTTCAGAAATCATTCTAATATGCTGATTTGGTGCTCAGGAACAATTTTCTATTCTTATCAACATTGAAAACAGTTGCGCTGCTTATATTTTTTATGGTTCTTTAGTGATCAACTTAATGCATCTTTGCTGAATAAATATTCATTTCTTTTACAAAAAACATACTGACACCAAAATTTAAACAGCACTGGATGTGAAAATCTTTTTCTTTTTCCTTTACCCCTTGATTTATAGCACAGTGTGCATTAATAAGCAAAATTCATTTTGCTTAAAGTACATTACAGTACAGCCTGCAAAATATAGTCACAAAGTGATGTCTCAAAATATCCTGCCTAAAGCAAAATACAAAAATCACAGATTTACCTCCAACTTCTGCTTTTCTTTATTGGATGTTTAATTATTTCTTTGCAATTAAATAACAATGTGTTTTCAGCGGCCCTCAAATAACACCTGTGATTCTGAAGATGAAGTGCTAAAAAGCCTTACAGTATTAATAAGTTGGTTAGGCAGATTCAACAGATGTTCCAATATGTTATTAATATCTCTGATAATTACATCCTAGCGTTGGGGGTTGGATGCACTAAGCTAGTACATCATTAAGAGTTGCTGTTGTTTTTCACATGCACTGAAAGCAAGTCTTTAGAGTGCATGAAATTGCTTCTATGAAATCAGCCGTTTGAAAAAGAGAAGATGATTATATTTAAATAAAGAATATTCTTTTTTTTCCAGCATGTGGGAAATTAATGAAAATCACCGGCCCTGTGACTATAAAGACATCTGGAACGCGGTTTGGTGCATGGATGACCGACCCTCTAGCATCTCCAAGAAATAACCGAGTGAGTTCTGAAGTGGGCGGTGCTACGTTCTTCAGTCTGATGAATGTTCTGCCATATACCTGATTAATCTTCTTCCTTCACAGGATTACTAACACCCGCTTTCCACCAGGTGTTAAATAATTTAGCGTGGCGCTCATCTACATACTTTAATCTCACTCTGTCATATTTCCACAGGTTTGGTATATGGACACTTATACCAACAGCAAGGTGGTTCGAGAGTACAAAAGTATCACAGACTTCATCTCCGGCCTGGAATCGCGAACCTATTACCTTCCCTTTAAATGGGCTGGAACAAACCATGTAGTCTACAATGGCTCTCTATACTACAACAAGGAGCAGAGCAATATCATTGTTAAATACAGCTTTGAGACCGGACGGGTTCTCGCCCAACGTGCTTTGGAGTACGCTGGCTTCCACAACGTCTACCCCTACACTTGGGGAGGCTTCTCGGACATCGACCTGATGGCGGACGAGCTGGGTTTGTGGGCTGTATACGCCACTAATCAGAATGCAGGAAACATTGTGATTTCTCAGTTAGAACCGCAGACGCTGGAGGTTCTCCAGACGTGGAACACGGAATACTCCAAAAGGAACGCAGGTGAGTCCTTCATGATCTGCGGCACGCTCTACATCACCAATTCCCACCTGACCGGAGCCAAGGTGTATTATTCGTACAACACAAAAACCTCGACGTATGAGTACATGGACATCCCGTTCCACAACCAGTACTTTCACATCTCCATGCTCGACTATAACGCTCGAGAACGGGCACTTTACGCCTGGAACAATGGACATCAGGTCATTTTCAACGTCACGCTTTTTCATGTCATCAAAACCGAAGATGACTCCTAATGGACTTAATGGAAAAAAGAAAGAAGGACAATTCAGTTTGAATTTATGCTGTTATTTTCTACTCGTTTATGGTTCTTTTCCCAAAGTTAATGAGATATATTGCCTTTACTTCACCATAGACTGCAGTTTGAGTCAAGCATCGTCTCGCCGTGACTGATGACACATGAAGACTTGATGATGCAACGGCATTACAAACAGAATGATTTTGAAGTTCTTTTATTCATCTGCTCATAGCTGCTCTGAAAGTTAGGCCTTACTTGCAATATTTCACAACATGAGCCACAGACGGATTGCTCTACTGCATGAATGTCTGATTCTTTCGCCATTTGTTATCCGTTCCATGGTCTTTGTATATCAGAAATTCCATTTTCTTATAGTGACGTGTTTTTGGCGACTTTGATTTCTCCAGACTCTCCTGGTAACCTAATGTTGTGTCAAGTTTAGTTGTACAAACTGTAGAGCCCTGAATATGAACCTATGTAAACGATTGTAACATTCATTGTCACTGTGAGAGGAAATATTTTATATTAAATCTAGAACGAAACAATAAATCAACTTGAACGAAGCCACAAATCTACATCCATAAATATAAACCACAGAACAGAAAAAGGCTGTGTGCGACACAGAGCAATTTCGTCGGGATTCGGCCTGGGTTATAATGAGGTCATTTGCTGATGATTGTGACAAGCCCGACCGCAGTTGCGTTCACATTCATTTACGGGCAGCCCTTCTTACTTGATGACTTTGAATGCTGTCCTTTGGCATTTTCAATCAAGATCAAGGGCACAGGAGCTGGGAGGGGATGATTCCAACTCCTCTCTGCAATTTCCTCTCCCTTCATGTCTGTCAAGCCTCCCTGTCTGCTAGGGCACTGGGAATTTAAATGCACTTTTATCGCCATCTATTCAGCGCTGGGAATAGATCACCCACAGGGATTTACTACTGCTGTTTCCTCTCATCATGACCAGTGCATCTCTTATGAATATTTCTTGCAACATAGTCTTGCAACATATCTGCTAGCAGAAAGTTTAAACAGCTTTTTAGTTTTGATGTTTGTGGAGGGTTTTTTCCAATTTCAAACTTAATTTTAATTTATAATTTTAATTTAACTTCGTGAACTATTTATTTAAAGCCAAAAATTTAATAATTTCCTATATTTTTAGCCCTGCAAAAGGAAGTCACAATTTCCTGTGGGTTGTAACTTGTTCATTAGAGTTTGGTATTTTTTGGACCACATTATAATGAGGCCTATTTCACAAATGCATAAAACTTATAGCTTAGCGGAGGAGCAATATCTACAGTATATGAATATAATTTTTTCATAATATTGTTTTATCAGATGATAAATCCAATATAGACTGATATTCGCATTATCTCTTCAGCAGTCACCTGACAGTTTCGGTTAAGGCAATGTGTATTGTGCTCTACATTCAAACTCATTTAAAATTCCAGAGAATGTATGAAAAAAATGAGAAACTCTGTGGGATGCCATACTATTTCTATTCTCCATCCTTTCACAGATATTTTTAGACCCATTTTACCCCCTTTTCTGTAACCTACTAGAAAAACTTGCCTGTGGAAGAATCACAAATCCTTTTATATGAATCCGATGAGATTATGTGCACAAAGAGATGTTAAATTCACAGAGAGGTCCACTTTAGTATTTTATAGTATTACTGAGCAATATTCATATTCAGACATTTAGTTATAGCCTTACTTGGGACATAATTTTTGCAAGCTTTTTCAGATAACAAATCTGTAGAAAATTGTAGTCACATGAAAATTATTCTGATCTCTCCACAAAAAGTCACAAAAATTAAACTTTGTGCTTGAATAAAAATCAATAGCACAGAATTCCCACAATCTTTTGATGAAATGCAATCACACTTTAAATCTACTCTCCATCCAAGTAATTTGTTCAAGCTTTCTCTCCACTAACTAGTCGAGAAATGAAAGCTGAGCTTAAAAAGAAAAATAATGCCGCAAGGGAGACTGCATAATAAAAGGAACAAACTTCTGACTTTTCAGTGACTTCTTATTTTATTGAGTTTTCTCGCACAGATTAGAAACACTGGGTCAATTATATAATGAGAAGAAAAAAACTAACACCAATCTGGCTTTCGCTCTTTTCCTGAAAGACATCTGTCTGCGACACTGATCTAAGACATCTGTCTGTAGCTTGAGCTGATAGCATCTGTCTTTAATGCTGAACTGGCTTTCGTCTTATTCAGAAAGATCATTACTTATGTGATTATGCAAATGAATTTGAATATGGCAGGGCTGCTGCAGTGTGAGTCTCACGTTTGTGAGAGTCAGATCTTCACTAGAAAGACAAACTTCTTGAAGTGCTGCTGTTTCTCAAGGCAGTGTCTTTTCTAGCCCTCTGAACCACCAATTAATAGGCAGATAGTGTTCAGTTAGACGTTTTATGTCTCAAATGTTTTTCTTTAACAGCAGGCTTATATCCCAGCAGGAAGTTCAGATCACACAATACATCTGATGGTTGACTTGATTCTTGATTAAAGGAATTTACTTTTCTTGTAAAATTGGGCAGTTACTAGTTTAATCACACTAGTTTTAAAGTTCTAAACATCGCTGCCAAATGACTTATAGATATGCTGCATCGACAGATATTACATGTTAATTCATGATTGTATGCATTAGGGGTGTCAATCAATTAAAAAAAAACAGTAATAATAAAGGGATTGAACAATTTAAACAACAACACAAATGAATGGGTCTCATTCACTAACAGTGAATGCTAAACAAAAATACTAAAACATATTTGTAGCCTAAACTGAAAAAAAATAAAATACTGTAAAATTTTCACTCAGAAAATGCTAGTATATTTCATAGTAAACTAATTACAAAGAAATGGAAAGTAATACACTGATTTAAGTATTACATTTTGATGTGGAAAGTGAAATAGTATGAAATAGTATTTTCTTGTAAAATGTACTCCAATAGTCTTTATTCACAACTTTAAAAAAATCTTTTTCCTTTACATTGTATGTATAATCTGGGTTCAAACATTTCCACAAAATAATTCATCAGTAAGTTTGCACCTACATTTATTTTAAATGCATAACTCCCTTGGTCTAAAAATTTCTTCAGACCCATTTTATCACATTTTGTGTTAAATGCTAAAATGCTTTAAACTTTTTTTTTTTCATATCAATTTACACTCTATACCCCTTAAAGTAAAAACGAAAAACAAATATGGGATAATTTTGTAAATTAATTAATTTAATTGATTGATTTATTTGTTTGTTTGTTCATTTATTTATTTCCCTATTTTAGCAATATTTGGTGAGATAACCCTCTCATATAAAGAAAACAAATATTACATTATTTTATATGACTAAACAACTTACTGAGTTTGCCAGTTTGTTTGATGTAGCTAGATCATTTTTGTATCCATCCCGTTATTTTCTTTCTTTATTGTTTGTATAATCAACCGCACTAAATTAACATGTTAAATTCACAGCCCTAGAAGGTATATTCATGACACTGATAATTTGCTTTTATCCCAAAATCCCAACAGCTATACAGAGAATTCAACACAATTTGACGAAAAAAGATGAAAGCCAAGCCTCGTGATACATGTTCAAACTCAATATCTCACCGCATTATGAATGTAGAGTGGTATTTACTGAACAACTTTTGATTATTTCCCCACACAAGCCTTGCATTCCAACATTTCCTTTTGCCATCTTGTCACTGGCCCAAACTAAAGCCGAGAGTAATTCACCGGCAGATCAGCAGAGGCCTGCATTTCATTTCACATTGAAAAGAGTTTTAAAAAACCACCACTGATTTCCATATCAGTCACGGTAATCTGTTATTTCTCCATGTACTTGTGTGTGCGTGTACGTGTGATTCGTTTCGCACAGCTCCCCAGCATTGTATTATTGGTATTCTTTATGATTCCTCCACTGCTGGTGTCGCCCAGTGTTGTTAGGAAATGTAAAGTGTTATGGTTTCACCCCCCCAACAAAGGAACATCAAATCTTTGTGAAGGATCTTTGAAATGGAGAGAGGTAAGCGCCTGAGGGAAAGGTTTTCCACTGCCATGAATTTCAATAAAGACGCAAGGGAAAGACATGGTACGATCAGCACAACTCCACAGTCCATTTCTGCCTAATCAGGTCACATCAAAAATAACAGTGTCAGATTAATATTCTCTCCCTCAATGTCCAATTACTGCATATTTCACAAAAAATTCCAATTATTATCCTTATCATTGCGGTTTCTTATCTGTCTTTACGTGCCAGAAAGCCACGTTCCTTACCCTTGAGGTTTCTGCCACTGATTAGAATGTGAGATTACTGTCGTGAAAACACCACACAGACTCACCGGTGAAACATCATCAAGAGCTATAAAATGGACATAAATCAAGTTGGCGGATGACACTCAGATCATTTGTGGTCATCTGTTGGTGAAAATGCGAGCATAAAATCAATGCGCCCACCTCAAGTGTGCTGTGTGCATACAAAGGTAGTTTCATAACTGAAATGAAACAAAGGCACAGGCAAATCAATCTCTCGATTAGAAGTTATGCAATACAACTCAATTGTAACTCAAAACAACCTGTTTCTGAGGGTGGCGAAATATGGAAATCAAAAGGTTTGCCTTCATTGTTTAGCATTTCTCTGGTATATTTTGTTTGAAAAGATAATCAAAACGGTCTATTTAACTATTCAGAATTGTTAAAAATGTTATTATTGGTTATTTTTGACTCCTATAATCCTGGGAAACGAATGGCTGTTTGAGTAGCTCCAGTTATTTGGGGTGTAGACTTTTGGAAGTGAGAAAATCATATTTGAGAGAGTGAAAAATCAATATTGAATCACAAGATGACATCTCAATGCTCAGCCAATGAAGAATCAGGCAATGAGCTTCAATTTGCCAATTTGCTTTAGGCTTCATAATGTCATATTATATTTAGTTATTCTATACTACATCCAAATTTTAATTTATGTCTTTTAACTTAATTTTATATATCGTACAGTTTCATATGTAGGTCCTATTAAAATCCCATAGACTAGTGACACAAATCTATTCCACGCTGTGTGTTGTACCATTGTTGGACTCCTCCAGGATAAAGGAGGAAAGCCGTGTCTGTTTTAATGAAAACTGATTACATTTTATTCCCAGCCTTCCTAGTGAATGCAACACAAACTTGATGTGTCACTTTTCCGAAAGAATTAATCATTCTGTTTATTATTTACATTCTAGTTTAAATTAAATTGTCCTCATAAATCTTAGTTCCACCACTTTATTTCCTTCTGTTCCGAATGAATGAGTCCTTCCCTTTTGAAGCTTCATAAAGTTGTTAGAAGGCTTCGTTAGTATGGATTTCTCTTCTCAGGGGTTTTGGTGAGTGTTTGTGGGGGTTTCTGTATATTTTTTAATCTGCTTGAATGGCTGGTCAGCTAATAGTAAAACTAAGAGCTAAACATGTTTGTATATCCAGGCTGTGAAGCACTATAAATGCAAATTGAAGGAACAATGTAAATACCATCACATTTGCATCAAAAGGCAGACTGAGTGTGGCACTTAATTAGAAAATTAATAGATTCCACATGATCAGTTCCAATCAATCCAAGTTTGATCAAGTGTTGTTTCAAAGAATTGCTATGTTTTATACAGAAAATAAGTTGCAAAGAATGCATTAATAATACATAAACAATACTGCTTAATGTAGCTGGTGAATGGGGATGTTGGTCTGAATTTACTAAACTGGTCAAATTAGAATGAGAGCGCAATACCATAAAAAAGCCCATGGGAATTCTGCGATTGGTCTACTAACAATGTGCACATTAAAGTCAACAGACGCAACCGGATAATTTTCATAATGACCAACACAATCTACCAAGAACAGCGCAAATTAGAGTCTGGTTTAAGACATGCTTTTTTTGGGGGCGTTAATTTATGGCACAAACACCAGTAAATTGACTAGCCCAAACCTTAGTAAATCATGTTGCGTTATTGATTTATATACTCTCCTCCCATTAATTTTGGATCTGAAAGAGAAACTTACAGTGGCCCAGCAGTGCAAAACACAATGAAATCTCCACAACACAACAAAATCACCACAACACAATGAAATCGCCACAACACAACGCATAGGAATAATCTTGTTGTGTTGTGCTAATTTTGTTGTGTTGTAGCTTGTTTCCGTTGTGTTGCGACTTGTTTCTGTTGTGTTGTGACTTGTTTCTGTTGTGTTGTGACTTGTTTCTGTTGTGTTGTGACTTGTTTCTGCTGTATTGTGCTAATTTTGTTGTGTTGTGGCATGTTTCCATTGTTTTGTGCTAATTTCGCTGTGTTGCAGCTTGTTTCCGTTGTCTTGTGCTAATTTTGTTGTGTTGCAGCTTGATTTCATTGTTTTGTGCTAATTTTGTTGTGTTGCGGCTTGTTTCCATTTTCTTGTGCTAATTTCGTTGTTGCGGCTTGTTTTTATTGTCTTGTGCTAATTTCGTTGTCTTGCAGCTTGTTTCCGTTGTCTTGTGCTAATTTCATTGTGTTGCGGTTTGTTTTCATTGTCTTGTGCTAATTTCGCTGTGTTGCAGCTTGTTTCCGTTGTCTTGTGCTAATTTCGTTGTGTTGCAGCTTGATTTCATTGTTTTGTGCTAATTTTGTTGTGTTGCAACTTGTTTCCATTTTCTTGTGCTAATTTCGTTGTGTTGCGGCTTGTTTTTATTGTCTTGTGCTAATTTCGTTGTCTTGCAGCTTGTTTCCGTTGTCTTGTGCTAATTTCATTGTGTTGAGTCTTATTTTCATTGTCTTGTGCTAATTTCGCTGTGTTGCAGCTTGTTTCCATTGTCTTGTGCTAATTTCGTTGTGTTGCGGCTTGTTTCCATTGTGTTGTGGAGATTTTGTTGCATTGCGCACTACTGGTCCACCATAGAAACTCCTACAAATGCATATGCCATAAGGTCCATCCAAACCTTTTTCAGTGGTAATTTTTCACTGTGTACCTATAGTAAATACTGCCGGTGGTTTTTTTTTTTTTACACCAAAAGAGGGTTTGCACTGGCGCAAGGTGTTAGTAAATCTGGCCCACAGACTCATGATGGATAGTGTAACTTGCAATACTGGGACTACCCCAAAAAAAAAAAAAAAAAGCAGTTGAACCTAGTTGGCTGGATGTATTGCACACAGTTCCCTTATCATCTTTTTGGCATTGACTTACAATGGCAGTTTGCTATAAAGGGATGCTTAAAATGTCATTGAGAATAATGAGTCCAGTGCCTCTCTATGCCATCCAGGTCCACTGCCAGCAACTGTCTCACTCCAAACTCCTCACTCCCCTGTTGATCACTCTCCTGGATGAGTCGATTAAGAGGCTCACTCAGCTTGAAGCTGAGACCACAACAAGGTCCCAAGGGAGAAAAAAAAGCAGATTGCTAAGAGAAGCCAAAAGAAATGTTGCAAGTAACAGAGAATAATTGTTGCAGCTGCAATAAAGCCACTAAATCTGAACATGCATTTCTCTTGAAGATATTTATTATCGCACATGGTTTATCTGCAGTACAAAGGTTCTCTTTCAGTCAGTCACGTTCGACGTTACGTCAGAGTGACTGACACAAATGGGATCTCGCCCGAGAGCCCAATCACCTTCGAGTGTTAACAAAACAAGCCAATGACAGTTGGCGTGCGTGCTTTGCATCACGCACCCCGCCCCACAGTGCGGGTATAAAAGGAGAGCGTGTTCAAACGCACATCAGCTTTTCGCTTCAGAGCCGAGCCTTTTCAGCGAATCTCCGAGAGTGTCTACAGACAGCAAGTCTCAGTGTTGGTGTTACGGCGCGTCAGTGGGGGTTGCTGTCCAGTGCTGCTGCTTTCTCTCACGGCATGCTGCAGCCCATCAAACTGCAGTCGTGCCGCGACCTCCCCTGGGCACTTCAGCGCTTTCTCTAAAAGAGTATTTCTAAAAGAGAACTATCTAAAAGAGCTCCACGAGCGAAGGGCGCCTTTTTAAAGATGGCTTCCCGCTCATGCGTTTCTGGATGTGGTCGCTTCCTGGCTTCGTCTGACGGTCACGATCGCTGTGTCTCGTGCTTGGGCTATCAGAACGCTGAGGCAGCGCTCGTGGATGAGTCATGTTTTCATTGCGGGAACATGACCATCGCGGTGTTGCGGTCCAGATACATCCTCGTCAAACGAGGGGGTATCCCCCTTGCCATGCCCCATTCTAGTTCCTCCGTCTCTCAGCAGCGGAGGGCTACTTCGGCTCATGGTCAGGGTGATCTGAGGATAATGGTGAGAACTTCCCCGTCGAGTGCGTCTCTGCGGGCCTCTCATTCCTCCTGCACTTCACACCCTCTGGTGTTCCCGGATGAGCTGGCTGGGTCCTCGGACAGGGCGGGGCCCAGCATCTCGTTCGGGGCACCAGCGGACGACAGGATGTCGATTGCTGCATCAGGGGACGAGCTAGGCTCTGGAGATGACAATTCGGCTGCGCTGCCTCCGTCAGGAAGAGTGGCGTTGCCCGAGTCAGATCCAGAGCTGACCGTTATACTTGCCCGGGCCGCCAAAAGCGTCGGGCTGCACTGGAGTCATCCTCCTTCTCCTGAACGCTTGAGGCTTGATGATTGGTTCCTGGGGGCGCAGGCCGATCGCTGGCAGCCACCTCCAGTTCCATTCTTCCCGGAGGTGCATCAGGAGGTGACTAGGTCTTGGAAGGCACCTTTTTCTGCCCAAAACAGACCTAGCGCTTCCTCCGTCCTCATCACCCTCGATGGTGGAGCGGCCCAAGGGTATGTGGAGATCCCCCCAGTCGAGCGCGCTATTGCGATGCAGCTCTGCCCGCAAGGCGCCGCCACCTGACGAGGTAATCCACGCCTTCCGTCCAGGGCCTGTAAGTTCTCGTCCGCACTAACGGCCAAGGCTTACAGTGCTGCTGGACAGGCCGCTTCCGCCCTGCACGCCATGACCCTCCTGCAGGTCCACCAGGCCAAGGCGTTAAAGCAGCTGCACGAGGGTGGTGCTGGCCCAGGTGTGCTGCAGGAACTGCGCACAGCGACGGACCTCGCCCTAAGGGCGACGAAAATCACAGCACGGGCCCTGGGTCAGACGATGTCCATTTTAGTGGTCCAGGTATGGCTGACCCTGGCGGATATGAGGGAGGCTGACAAGCATCGCTTCTTGGACTCCCCGATCTCCCAGGCCGGCCTATTCGGCAAAGCGTTAGAGGGCTTTGCCCAACAGTTCTCCGCCACACAGAAGCAGACAGAGACGTTTCGTCACATCCTGCCCCAGCGGTCCGCTGCTGTCTCCACCCCACCGCCGGCCACAGTCCCTCTGCCTGCTCGTCGCCGAGGGCACCCTCCTGCTGCCTCCACCTCCGCCCCGCAGGAAAGCGGCACAGCCCGTCTCCACCCCTGCCAGGCCCATGAAGCGCCAGGGAAATCGGCGTCCCTGGTCTTTGGATCCTGCTCTTCAGGAGATGGTGACCGAACCAATCCTTACCTCGTCAGGTGGCTATGCGATTCAGTTCGCCCGGCGCCCTCCCAAGTTCAGGGGCATTCGGTTCACTTCTTTGCTGAACAAAGATCCTGCCGTCAGACCTTCAGCCCGTGGTCGGATCTTGCTTTTCTTCGGGCAGGAGTTTCCCTAGTGCAAGTGTCCAGGCATGTTGTTGTATCAACGGATGCCTCTGCCATGGGCTGGGGAGCCATGTGCAACAGGCATGCAGCTGCGGGGCTCTGTACAGGGCCCCAACTGCAGTGGCATATCAATTGCCTCGAGTTGCTAGCAGTATGGCTTGCTCTGCGCCGCTTCAAATCGCTGCTACACGACAAGCATGTACTGGTCCGTACGGACAACACTACAACCGTTGCGTACATCAACCACCAAGACGGTCTACGCTCTCGTCGCATGTCACAACTCGTCCGCCATCTCCTCCTTTGGAGTCAGAAGCATCTGAGGTTGCTTCGCGCCATTCATGTCCCAGGCGAGCTCAATCGTGCAGCCGACGAGCTCTCACATCAGCCCGCCCTTCCGGGAGAATGGCAACTCCACCCCGAGACAGTCCAGCTGATTTGGAGACGCTTCGGGGACGCTCAGGTAGACATGTTTGCCTCCCCGGACACGTCCCACTGCCAGCTGTTTTTCTCCCTGTCTGAGGGGACCGTCGGCACGGACGCGCTGGCACACAGCTGGCCTCAGGGCCTACGCAAGTATGCGTTTCCCCCAGTGAGCTTTCTCGCACAGACTCTGTGCAAGGTCAGGGAGGACGAGAAGCAGGTCCTCTTAGTGGCACCATATTGACCCAATCGGACTTGGTTCCCAGAACTGATGCTCCTCGCGACTCCTCGAGGAGGCAAGTCCAAATCCAAAAGAAAATTGAAGGTTTTATTTGCTTGGCATCTGAGGTCAAAAGAAACAAAAAAGCTCTGCTCCAAAAAGACCATCACTGTTTGCCCTGACCTCTTATCTTGTTCCAACAGAGGATGATGAACATACATGTTTGTGCAAGGACTGCGTTGTTTGTTCATTGGCTATGTTTACACTGCATTGTGTTAACGTACATATGGTGGCCAAGGTCACGTTTGCACGCAGTATGTTGGTCAGTTCCCATCTCAAAAAGAGCCAATCAATCAGACGCCATGGTCTAGTTGGCAACCCTTTGAACAAGATAATGTCACATGCACATGCTCTAGACACATTGATGCCAATGCAAGTGTGGCCTTTATCATGCCTGATCAGGGATCTTATAGTCACTGTATTTATTCATGGATCTTATAGCCACTGTATTTAATTGGACATGATTGAAAAAATTTTTTCGTTGAATTATTGTTTGTTTTGTAGCATTTGTTTTATTTAGTTCAAATATGTTTTTTTTTGTTAAATTCTTTAACAAAAATTTAACAATTTTTTTGTTAAATTCTATTACTTTATATATATATATATATATATATATATATATATATATATATATATATACATATAAATTAAAAATAAAAAATCCCATCCAACTCCATAAAGCATCATCATAAATGTGCAGCAGAAGGGAGGACTTCAAATAAACATCAATAATTTCAATATGTTGATTCAGTCTCCTTGGAAATTAATTACCGGAGTCACTCACCTGTTTTTTCATTAGTGAACACTCTGTATGGCATGGAAAATGTTCCTCGGCTTTGTAATTACTTTCCCCTCTATGCGCAGACTTTAAACAAATTAACTTTTTGTTCCACAACGAAAAAGAACATGTGAATGTGTCACCAAGCGCATGGTTCAGCGCGCGCCTTTCTTTGTAAATAACATCATGTAATCTTGCTTCTCGACCGAAAAAAACAGCCTGTGACATGATAGATGGGCCGCAGAGATGAAAGATGCTTAATCACGTAAGATGTTTTTAAAGTCTGGTGCATTTCAAGGACTAGATGTTCATTCTCTGCTACGATAGATAAACCTAATCTGAAGTCTATTTTGCTGAAGCAAAAGAGAAGCAGTAAATGAAAAGGAATGCAGTGGCAGCGGCCAGCTGTTCATCTGCTTTGTTTTCGTCATTTTAGTTCTCATCAGACAGTCCTCTGGGATTGCTGTGTTCAGAGGAAAGGTCTGTGGGTCCGGCCTGACCTAACACTACTGCCATGGTAACCGCCAGCGAGAGGGTGATGAAGGCTTACCGAAAGCTGTAGGCAAGTCTTTCTTGAAACACAAACATAAAAACACGTCAGTACAACTCAGGCTGTCAGGCAGTTCTCCATCACTCTCATGTAGCGCCCTGCTTTGCCCATATTTGCCTCAAAGTGTCTGTGAGGTCATATTTTTCTGCATTCGTTTAATAATTATTAAATGGAAATTCACCCTATTTATTTTTGACCCTGGACCACAAAACCAGTCATAAGGGTCAATTTTTTGAAATTGAGATTTATACATCATCTGAAAGCTGAATAAATAATTGTTAGGAAAAATTGTTAGGATAGAACAATATTTGGCCGAGATACAACTATTTGAAAATCTGGAATCCGAGGGTGCAAAAAAATCAAAATATTGAGAAAATCGCCTTTAAAGTTGTTCAAATGAAGTCTTTAGCAACACATATATAACTAATAAAAAATTAAGCTTTGATATATTTACGGTAGGAAATTTACAAAATATCTTCATGGAACATGATCTTGTTCAATGTTTTGTTGGCTATTGCTACAAATATACCCATGTGACTTAAGACTGGTCTTGTGGTCCAGCGTCACATTTTCTAAATGAATCTTATTGTGATCAATTCATCCAAGCATGTTTTCTTCTTCTTCTTCTTCTTTTTTTTTTTTTTTTTTTTTTGATAATACATTTTGCTCAGATATGTCACAATATGTAAGAAAATATCTCTCATTATTTACTTTACATCGTAACTTTAACATTTCATTGTAAGGCTACCTGTTGGTCACTTTTAAACATGATCTAGTTGGCTAGCCTAAAGTTTAAATATGCTGGTTGATCAGATAGTTTTTAATACATTGTGTTATTCAATAAAGACTGCAAGTTTTGACTGTGCAGTGTTTTTATATTTTATCCCCACTGCATTGAATGACTCCTACACACCTGGCCATGAACACAGACTGAAGGGTGTTTTATCTGTGACTTGGGCCACTAAACAATCACCCAGTAAGCAGATTGGTATTCAATTGTTTTTCAGCCTTGGCGTTCCTTTTGCCAATGATTAGCATAGCTAAGTTCAGCTGAGGTTATTTGTTCGGGCTGTTCCCCACCTCCACCGAGCTGAGAGAATCTGGAGCCCATCCAGACATTCAATTTGCCAGGAGCAATGATGTACTCCGACATAGCAGGTGTGGAAGAGCTCTAGGTCTCTCTTGCTTTGAGTGAGGGATCCTGCCACACTGTTAATAAGAGCTCGACTGTCATGGTTGACCAGGCTGGAACAAGCAATGACTTCATCATAAAACAGTGAGTGGGGACTGACCAAGCCTCAGAAAATGGGCCACGAAGAGAAATAGAACATGATGCATTCAGCCCTCGCTATTCAAAAATATGAATGAATGAAACTAGGCTTGTAAACATCAGACAGAATATCAAGCATGCACACATCTGAGTGCTCAGATCACTGGCTTCTCTAGCTTCAAGTAGCCAAACCTGGTTTTGCACACTATTGAGTGTAGTTAATAAATAAAAATGTCATTAGCAATTTAACTGAGTTTGCATTTAGACCTTTTATTTTCTAGCAAAATATTTAAATCAATAACATACTGTTGATTATATAGTAGCAAACGTTAAATGAATAGTTCAGCCAAAAATTAAAATTTGCTGAAATTTTACTCACCCTCAGTCCATCCAAGATGTAGATGAGTTTGATTCTTCATCAGAAAAGATTTAGAGAAATTTAGCATTACATCACTTGTTCACCATTGGATCCTCTGCAGTAAATAGATGCCGTCAGAATGAGAGTCTAAACAGCTGATAAAAACATCACAATTAATCCACATGACTCCAATTCATCAATTAACCTCAAATAAAAGCTGCATGTTTGTAAGAAACAAATCTATCATTAAGGCGTTTTAACTTTAAACTGTCACTTCTGGCCGAAATACCAATCCATAATTTCTCCAAATTTGTCTCCGATTAAGAAACAAACTCATCTACATCTTGGCTGGCCTGAGGGCGAGTACATTTTCATCAATTTTTCATTTTTAGCTAAACTATTCCTTTAAAAGTGTAAAGTCAAGAATATAAAAATTAAAGGATCCATAATATCATTTAAATCCATGCAGAATTTTGATCTCTTATTTTGTAGGGAAATATTTAAATCAGTTAAACTCTGTTTTTAAATCACTGTTTTGAATATACTCTAGTATGTTTTGTAGCTTTATTTTTTAATTTACTGTAAAATATTTTATAAAATATGCCCAACAAACACTGCTCTCATTATAAAAGAAATTACATCATGTGATATTTGTGTATTTAAAAATACACTGCATCCTTAAATAGATTGAGTATAGTTAGCTTTGCTACTGTAGCCATGTCTTCATCGGACATAACTGCCCAATATCCAAAAAAAAAAAAATTTTGCATGCATTTTATAAAATATTCTACTCAACATGTTCGCTGTCAGGATAATTTTTGATGGTATGGAATCTAGTTTGCTTTCAACTCAAAATGTTTTGCTTTTAATTCTAAATTGCTTGAGGGCTCACTAACAGAGCTTAGTTTGATAATCGGATCCAAAGAGATATGATGGCTCTCTTAACTGCAGATGTACATAACAGCAGCTCTTTAAGAGCCCTTCTGGCTTTGCCTTTGCTACAACATAGGAGTACAGCTGACTAGACTCACCATTTTTTCATCCTCATTGTGTGGGGTATAAGCCTGCACGTAAACGCTAATGGCCACACAGTGTCCCCGACTGTCACCCACCCCTGTTTTATCGTATTGTGACTCAGGCGCCTCTGGCAATAAATCTGATCACCACCAAAACACCAACAGCGCTCTACACATTTCACAGTGCTGGATGCCTCAGTGCAGCGCACGACTGCTAGCTTTGCATGCAAATGCAGGTGCACAGAAGAAGGTGGGACATCCATAGAGGACCACAGGTTTTTCCATTGCTCAGCACGCTCACAAAAGGACCAAATGCCTGTGAGCACTCATATGTGAAACCGCGAAGACAGACGCGAATGATTGGGAAAGATTCAGGAGTTAAACACAAGGTGTGCATGCGGAGTAATTGGGTAATAAATCACCGGAAGTCTGGCTGATGCAAGTTACTGAAATAAGAACGTCAGTTAAGAGGCAAATGATTTATAAAGTTGCAAAAGGCTTTTTAACTTGCCAGAATTTGGGGTTTCTGTTAGACAAAGCCAAATAAAAGAAAGAAGGTCGGTCTGTGTGGCACATCCTTATGTATTAAAAAACAAAGACGTGGCATTGTTAGATGGTTTAGAGCCTGCGGCCTCTCACAGATGGAGACGTTAACATGACTTTGTGGAATGAGAGATATTGAATACGTTTGTTTACATCTTCTCTAAAAAAAATGAAATTCAATCCTTTATTGACAGTACTATTTTTCAGCCAAACATGAGCACAAAAGAAGAAAACAAAACAGTCAGACAGCCCCAAAAAAAATAAAAAATATTGGAAATGGAGGAGAACATAAAACGAGTTCAATAAAAAGCTGCCTAAAACGAGCACACTGGAGGGATTTCCCTGCTGTGCCAGCTCAATAACATTAATTTACAAATTAAGTTAAGTCCCTTGTACTGACGAAGAGAAACTGGCGTGAAGCACAACGGTTGCTTTTAATGCCATATCAGCTCTTTTTATTCACGTTGGTCTCGGTGACATTAAGATGAGGCAGCAATTAGCCTTCCTCAGGCCCTCCATGAAAATTTAATTTAGCGCTCCATCCACTGCAGCCAAAACGCACCTACCAGGAAACACTCAGCACCTCAGATCTATATGGATTTTCTCTAATGAGCCATCTTAAACGGCACAATGGAAAGCAGACAGATGGTGAGGGAAGCAAATGAACAGGTGTTGGTGAGTTCAGATGAAGCCTGTATGAGTTCAGGCAAAATTACTAGAGATGTGAAACAAAACTCTGACACTTCACAAGCCTCGAGATTGAAATCCTATCAGTTATCAAAACAGAGCGAGAGACAGCACACATCTCACCAAAATCAAAGGGAATAACAAAGAACATGAAGGCTTATGGATATGCAACAAAGCCATGGGGTACAACAAACACCATCATACATCATAAATATCATAAATTACCCTAAGGCAGCACCAGCGTAATACATGCTCAAAACAGATAGCAAATGCTGAAAAAGTATATAACAGATGGCACATTTGAATTTTTTTCTTCAACTCTCAGAGAAAATGGTCTTTCCATATGTCAAATATAGCCATTATTCAGAATGATTACATTAATTATTGAAAATGCTCAAATGAAAATGTCAGCTTCATAAAAGTGCCATTATTACAGGTTTTAAATTTACTATTATATAGCAGGAATGAGTTTTCTATGCTTTAATATAATCAGGACAGATTTAAAATCAAAATTGAAACCTGGGCAGCTGAAATTGGTAATGTCTTGAGATGCTTTCTTGAGATGCTAAGCAGATAACAAGCAGCAAAAATTGATTAAAAAATAATTTAAGATGCAGGCCAAGTAGGCTTGCAGGTTCAAGGCTAAATTTGTTGCCTGAAATAATAATAAAAATAATTAATTCTAAAGTGAATTAATTAAACCTTCAACTAAAGCCCTAAATGTTCATTTTAACTTGCATAACATCAACAACACTTTCAGAAGGCCATCTTCAGAGTTCTGGACCCAAGGGTTCAGGGTTTGGCTGATTAACAAGACCAAATTAGTCCCTGTTGGTAGCTACCATAATTAGACCATAGCGTGCATCAAATAAACTAGTCATGCATCGCATAAACTGACACTGAGACCAACAGAAATGTAAACTCATAGCTCCAGCCAGGTATTATATAGATGTCTAAGGTCAGCATATCTTCAGAAGCCCACTTTCTAAGTTCCTTGATGGGTGAAGAGTGTCAACAATCACAAATGTTTTAACAGGATTACAGCACCCTCTAGTGGCAAATTTAATAACCACTTCTTAATTTCAAACCGAATGTGATAAAAAGATATTTTCCTGCTCGTCTCCCTTGTTTCTAGAAAATCCACTAATACCTTCATATTTCACGCTATTTGTCAGTGAGACACTCGTGCGCTTGTTACACAGCCCTTTATCAAATAAACACTCTCTGGGCTGTACTTGTGTGCTCATTTTGCCCTTGAACGCTGAAGAGGAACTCTCTGTCAGCCGACTTCCCTGAAGTGGCCTGAGTGCCTTTGGCAATTCAGACAGTCTCTTCATCTGAATTTCACAACTCAATGGCAGCTGGGTCAGAAATTCTTTGAGGGGGGTTTGCCTGTGTGGCTAAGCAACCACAGACGTGAAAAAGATGAGAAATATAGGATCCCCATCATGATAGGAGGGCTAATCTGACCTTGAGGACAATTGTAGAGACATCACCAAGACTCCTGAAGAATAAAAATTATCTATCTGTCTATCTGTGGTTAGTACCAGCAGAGGTTGGGGTTTCTTCAGAATGGCAGCAGATGTTGTCATGGACACTGAACGTGGCCAGCACAGCAGATATGTGAGCTCTCTGAAGTGCTGGAAGCTTTCTGAATACATGCTTTGCACTCAAAGTTTGCTGGGCTGAGACCAAGGGCCCTTTGCCTCTGCACTACACTTGAACAAAGAATCAAGCTTCAATCGTCATGTCTAAGCCACTTGACGTGACTAGACTCACTTGACAACAAAGACAGAAAAGGCTATAACTGTGAAACACTGGTAAAACCTGAAACATATCACATGATGAAAGTGGAAATAATTGGGAATAAATGCAGCAAAGTTTCTGTCATCTCTCTCTCTCTTTTAAGGTAAAAAAAAAAAAAATCATGTTTTTTTTTTTTTTAGTTATATTTATTTTTTAAGCCTTGTAAGGTCATTTATATATCCACTACGTTATGCCTTGAGTTCCTTTATTTTTTTGCATGATTTATTTTTTTATTTACATCTCAATGAAGAGGTTATAATGTTCTAACACAATCTCAATGCAATTTGTAACTATTTTATGCTTTGTTAAATGGTGGCTAATTCATATGAATTCGTACAATTGCATTCTTACGTTTTCATACAATCTGCTTTTTTCTAAAAAAGCATGCGTTTTCATACAAATCAATTCATACAAATTCATACAAAATGGCCATCTAGTAAAATATGTAAGTTTTGTCATGAGATCAGGCTGAATGTCCTGACATACTGTTTTCTTTTTTTAATACAGTCTAATATGACTTTTTAGTGGGTGTTATGAGAAGAGTCACTAAAACTTTTTTGTACATCATTAACTCTATCTATCTATCTATCTATCTATCTATCTATCTATCTATCTATCTGAAATTAAGTCAAAACTTCCTGACTTGCTTAAATATTAATGTATGCTGTATAACTAGTCTTTCTAAACTAAAACTGACGAGCAGACATAGACAATCTCAAATCTCAAACGGATTTCTTTACATGCATCTGATTTCAAAAAAGTCATATTTCTTGCTATGTCTGACACAAAATGCTGTGGGATGTTGATGCAAGCCATCTTGCTAATATGGCTTCTTAATCTCAAGTTAAAGACTAAAGACTTAAGTTAAGGAAAGGAATGTTTTGTTCCCCAATCATTCACAGTAACAGCCCTTTAGATGACACAATGGATCAAAACACTGCCTTCCTCTAAATTTCAATTTTTCTTTTCAAGATGACAGAACATCACAGCACATTCCTGAGGGTGTTTTCTATTTTTGCCCCAATGGACAGTGGAGGGCTTTCTTAGGTACAGAAGCATCATTCAAACTGACTCCAAACTGACTGATTGATTAATTTATAATATTTTATTTTTTATTTTTAGTTTGTATCTTTCACCATTTAGCACTATTATTTTAGTTTTTAAAAAGTGTTCATCTAAAACACAGTCCATTCACAATTTGAGGGCCTGCCCTGTTGAAAAAACCAGCATATGCTGGTTAGGTATGTTTTGAAGCATGGCTGCTGGTTTGAGCTGGTTTAAGATGGTCCTTAGCTGGTCATGAGCTGGTTTAAGCTGGTCCTTAGCTGGTCATGTGCTGGTCCTAAGCAACTACCTCCTGCTCAGGGCCAGCACATGACCAGTTTAAATCAGTTCATGACCAGCTAAGGACCAGCTTAAACCAGCAGCTATGCTTCAAAACATACCTAACTAGCATATGCTGGTTTTTTCAACAGGGTGTAAACATCTAGGACAAGATTGCAGACTAAGACAGGTTTGAGGAACGTATGTGCTCTCTTCAGATGGAAAGGGCAAGAGATTAAAGAGGGGAGGAAATAAGACATTAAAAAGCAGAGGCAGTAGGAGGGAGTGAGTGTGGGAGGGGAGATGAAGAGTGACGGAGGAGGGTTGGAATGGAGAATTAACACTGGCATTACCACAGGAAAGGACGCAGCAGCCTGTCCAACTCTGGGGGACCTTACATTACATCAGACGAGGGCCCCGGAATGAGCAGAACAATATTTTTTGAGGTAAGGCATCAACTTAATTTACAAGATTAAATGATTTTGCACAATTTTAAACAGTGGGTGTTGTTGAGGGCAATAAATTCTGTTTCAAATGACTAAAAATTCAGATTCTCACAGTGAAAATGCAAAGCAGAATAGATTCTTCACTAGGTGTGGGTTTACTGAGCTATACTTTGGAGGCTAAATCTGAACAAAAAAAAAACTTGTCAAGTTTTTAAAAAGTGTTAGAAGTGTTTATATATATATATATATATATATATATATATATATATATATATATATATTTTTTTTTTTTTTTTTTTTTTTTTTTCACATAGAATTAAAAAAAAGACATATTAAACAACAAAGTTGTGTCAGAATTAGCTATATATCTGTACATTTGTGTTTATTCAAGATATGAATTTCAACAAATGCATGATCTAACCATAAAGATGAGTGACAATAAAAGTGATTAACTATGTTGTTATATGTTAGTCTAATTAAAACCAATTACAGTATTTTTTTTTTTTTTTAAGTTTGCTGAAAGTTTGTCACGTTAGTCCTCAGTTCCTCCAGTTGGGTGTCATAAGAGAAAATTTGCTGTATGCCGGTTTGCTTTAATTTTACGCTTGCTGAACATAAATAAGTAAATATAATTCAGCACATAACCGACGGGCCTGTCATCTGTGGAGGATTAATGAACCCTCTCAGGCATTTCCACTGCTGCCTACTGTAACCACCACCAGAGATGGCTGTGCTATTGATTAACACACACACTCTATATAATCTAACATTAAACAACTTCAAAATTAAATGTACGGTAATTAAACATTCAAATGTAATGTCCCGAATTGTTTTCTGTCATCAAAAAGTAAACAGAAAGAAAACCTCTAACAAAACCAATCATTCAGTATAGATACAGAATTATGTTTTGAGCCTGGTACAGTCCTCATTATTACTGCTCTATATACAGTACTGGGGGGATGGGTATAACAGAGGCAGGATGTCCTGTCAATAGCACTCAGAAATTCAGAGAGCGCTTTTATTGATTACTCTGCCTGATTGAAAACAGGACAGGTTTACTGCATGGTCGTTATACATGAATATGACAATAAGTGAGTCACATATATCACTATATAAGAAAAGCAGAGCGAAAATAAGTGTATTCAGAAATTTCTCCAGACAATATTTTGCACTGTACAAGAAGTTGCATGTCATGTCTCAAATAAAACATGCTTAGAATGAGACAATAGAATTGCTATCAGATTTAAAACCACACTTGTATGCATTTTGGGTCACATTTGTATATATATATATATATATATATATATATATATATATATATATTCACACACACAAATATAAAAATATAAATTATTTATATAATTTATGCAATACATAGATGCCTTTTCAACAAACATCTGCCATAAAAAGTGTAAGAGTTTAGAAAACTCTTACACTCTTAGACAAGTGGATCAGCATCAGATGCAACATACGCAAGTAATGATCCCAGACATCTCCATCTGCAGAACAACCTCAACCACTCCACTGGGATTCTTTCTTTAAATTGAGCATTAGGCTAATCCTGTGTGTCCATTAGACGATTATTACACTAGCCAGTATAAGAGCAGTTTCAGGTTGACAGCTCTGCTGAGCTCCACAGTATGTAGTGCTTTCAAGGCAAATTGCAGCAGAGTCAACTCACAGCGTGTACTCTGTATATCAACGCTGACGCCTTTTAATTAAGATTAAAAAGATCCCTGTACTGCAAACAGATGCATCCTTGGAATTCAGAGCTCAGTCTGGTCAGAAACAGACAGCGGTGGAGATACAGTGTTTGTTTTGGGGATGATTGATGAAGTGAATACAATGAGCTAAACATGGACAGAGCTGTCAAAACAGAAGCTCTGATCAATATAAACAGAGCCTGGGCTGTGCCACCCTCATTAGGTGCTCATCAGTTTCTCAGATACACTTGGAAAACTGTGTCAGAATGAACAGTTTTGGGTATTCACTTCACAGCACATTTTTTTGCGATCACTCAAGGGGAAACGTGTTGCAAATTATTCCTAAACTATTAATATGAAACTATGTTAACAGCAAAAGATTTTATTCCTCAGTTGTCAGTTTTGTGATGCATCTCACAGAAAATTCTGGGCCAGGCCTTCACTAAATTAACATGATTTATGTTGATTGAATTAAAAAGTAAGTATGCTTCGTGCAGCTATTGACCCTGCTGAATTTATGACTCTAATCTTCCAGGTCGAAATTCTGGACTCAAAAACCAAAGAACAGCTCTGTTTTCTTGACAAGGTAAGCAGATTTTACCTCTAACAAGCAATGACAGTGACTGCTGCACTCAGCCAAAAGTTAATGGTATATTGTTTTATTTTGTTTTTAATGCAGGTTGAACCCCATTCAAGCGTAGGTGACATTAAGAGTTTGTTTCATAAGTCATGTAAGTTTTACCCCACAGTGGCTTTGTGATATTGTAATTTTACCTAGTCACATAACATGAAATCTTGGTCACATTTTTCCTCATCTGCGCGTCAGCCTGGTCAGCCTGTCGAGTTTTATTTTACTATAATGATTTATTATTATTATTATTATTATTATTATTATGTGATAGTGTGTGGACATTAAATAGGCCTACTGATTAAATTTTAAATTGTTGTGTAATTTAACTCGTATATGGTAAAGCTTCCGCAAAAATGGTCCATTTAAAATGTACAAAACATTCGGCCTTGCATCAATATGAACACTGTAAGGGGCCATTCACACAGAACGCGTCTTTGCATCTAAAAACACTCTCGGTTACTTGCATAACCTCGGTTCCCTGAGATGAGGGAAAGAGACATTGCTATGGGAAATACCCTTTCCTCAGCCGTAAAGAGAGCGGCAATGATATTGGCGCTCTTGGTAAACACAGCTCAGGTCTACAGGACCTAGTCGAAACCACGTAAAACTCAAGAGGGGGCGCGCAACTAGACGATGCCGCATCACACCAGGGGCAGAGTTAACTCCCCAATGGCGGCTTAGGCGCTTTCACATATAGATTAGTTGAAATTGTTTAATTTCAATGAAATCATGTGTTATGATGCAATGGCCGTACAGGTGCTCAGTAAGCAGAGTATGATGGTGATCACGTCCTAAAAGAAGTGATGAGCTATATAATAACAATGTGATAAACTGATAGGGACAGCACTGAATTGGTGGTGCATCAATACAGGGGTGTATATGACCTAGTCAAAACCACTGAGGCACGCATCTCAGATCATAACTGAGGCTGAGTAGGCGCGTCCGCTGCTCGCACTGACAGCACATGTGAGGCAAGCGACGACACATCTAGGACACAGCTGCTCCAAGAGTCTGAACAGTCTAAAGCACTCGATATAAGTGCGCACTGCATGTACAGGGCACAGCAGGAGTGTATTGAACGGCTCCGCAGCCGGTGTTTCGGGGCGGAAATCAGATAGTGTTATGACCTGCACTTTAAATGGAGTTGAAAGCACTTTAGGTACATAAACTTTTCTAGGCTTCAAGGTGAGTCTGCAATCACCTGGCCCGAATTCAATACACGAGTCGTCAATTGAAAGCGCCTGCAGGTCGCCAACTTGCTTAACAGAGGCCAGCGCGAGCAGGAGCGCTGTCTTGAGAGAGAGCGCTCACAAGCTCGCTGATTGTATGGGCTCGAACGGGGGTCCCGTGAGAGCGTCGAGCACAAACGCCAAGTCCCAAGTGGATAGAGTGGAAGGGCGAGGAGGGTTCAGCCTTCTTCATCCTTTTAAAAATCGTATGATCAGGTCATTTCTGCCGATCGGGCGATTTTCGACGTGCGCGTGAAAGGCTGTTATAGTGGCTACATACACTTTCAATGTGGATGGCATACGACCACTATCAAATCGCTCTTGAAGGAAGGCAAGAATTATTGGTATTGGGCAGTTGAATGGGTCTTCGCCCCGAGATATGCAACAACTTGTAAGAACTCTCCATTTATGTGCATAAAGATGCCTCGTGGAAGGAGCCCTAGCCTCAGAGATAGTGTTCAACACGCGCTGAGGAAGTGCATCTGTTACTGGCAAGCTCCGTCGAGCGGCCAGACATGAAGCCTCCATGACTCTGGATTTGGGTGCCATATCGTTCCTTGTGCTTGAGAGAGGAGGTCTCTCTTCAGTGGGATAGTCCACGGGGGGACTCCCCCAGCATCTCCACCAGTTCTGGTAACCACGTCTGATTGGGCCATTTCGATGCCACTAACAGAACAGATTCCTTTTCCTCTCTGATATTGCAAAGCACGTGAGGCAGAAGTTTCACTGGAGGAAAGGCATACTTGCGTACTTTCGGCCAGCTGTAAGCTAGTGCATCCACTCCCAGGGGAGAGTGTGTCAGTAAATAAAACAGCGGGCAGTGAGTGTTCTCTGCTGATGCGAAGAGATCCACCTCCGCCCTGCCGAATACACTCCAAATCATATTGACTGTCAAAGAGTGTAATCTCCACTCCCCGTGGATTACTCGTAATTCAGGTGTCCGGGGACATGTACTGCCCGGATGGAGAGGAGGTGTCGATCTGCCCACAGAAGGAGGTCTCTCACCAGCCGCAGCAGTGGTCGCTAGCTCGCACCACCTTGGTGATTTATAAATGCTACCACTGTCATGCTGTCCGTCCTGATGATAACGTGATGGTGGAGAATGTCCGGGAGAAAGCACTCGAGCGCTAGGTGTACAGCACGGAACTCCAGACAGTTTATGTGCCACGACTTCTCCGTTTCTGACCACGTCCCGATGGCTGGTCTGCCATCACATATGGCTCCCCAGCCCGTGCTCAATGCATCTGTTGGAACATACTTTCTCCTGATCACTTGGCCAATAAGAACACCCCGGCGATACAGAGCCATATTGCACCAAGGGGTCAGCGTATCCAAGCAGTCGCGCGTCACTTTGAAGCGCAAGGTGCCCGTGCCCCATGCGGTCTGTGGCACTCGGCTCTTTAGAGCTGAAGCGGTCGCATATGTAGGAGCCCTAGTTTGTACACTGTCGAGATGGCAGCCATCTGGCCGAGCATCCTCTGAAAGCATTTCAGCGGGGGAGAACGCCCTAACTTGAAGACTGCGAGAGAGCTGATCAGTTTTTGTGAGCGCTCCTCCGACAGACGCGCTCGCATATTGACTGAATTCAGCTCCACTCCTAAAAAGGAGATGTTCTGGTTCTGTACCAGCATGCTCTTTTGCATATTTACAGTCAGCCTCAGGATCGCGGCTTTGATTCCGGTGCTGGTGGCCTGCCGTCTCTGTCACGGCTGTCTTGATCTCACCGCAGGCTCATGTTCGCGCCGAACAGCAGCAGAAGAGGCGTGCAGTCTTCCCGCGCACTGTGCTGAGGAGGAGCGGGAACACGCAGGAGGATTTGCGCCAGAGCGCTTTGGTAGGACGTAGTTAATGGCCTTCGATTGCTTCTGCGCTTCAACGAAGTGCTCCGTGAACGTCTGCACCGCCGCTCCGAAGAGACCTGAGGGATTCACGGGAGCGTCCAGAAGGGCCGTTTTCTCTGAGTCCTTTAACTCGGTCAGAGTAAGCCACAGGTGACGATCTAGCACCACAAGATTCCCCATATTGCAGCCGATCGCTCGAGCTGTCACCTTCATTGCTCTGAGGGCCAGATCCGTGGCTCGTCAGAGCTCTTTGAACACTTCAGGGTCCGGCCCATCCTCATCCAGAGACTTGAGCAGCTTGGCCTGATACACTTGGAGTTTCGCCATCACGTGCAGTGCTGAAGCTGCTTGGCCCGCTGCGGAGAAAGCCTTGCCGGCGAGGTTTGCAGCCAAGCGCCGCCTCTGCGTGGGCGTGACCCAGGCAGAAGACGCACGATTTGTGGCCATCAGAAGATTCGATTGGCGCAGGAGAGGCAATCGTGAGTCATCCTTGTCTGAGTCCAAAGCTCACCGGAACACAGCAGGGGAAGAGAAGGCGTGTCCGCTGCAGCGAGTAGATCACGGTGAGTAGTTCTTTCTTGATAGGCTTCTTGCTTCTCGTAGAAGGTTGGCTGAAGGAAAAGATTCTGAATGGATGACGTACAAGCGCTGTCTTATATAGAGTGGGACTCCTGATCATATTTCGTGTGCTTGAACACCATTGGCCAGTTTCACTGGCGTGAATCAATAAGGCTTCAGTAGTATTTGAGGAAAGGGTATTTCCCATAGCAATGAGTCACCGAATCGAAAGGGAAAGTGAGATGCAGCGCTCAGGAATGGTTTTAAAAAAAGCGCAACGTAGAGCACCTCCTCCATCATTTTGCAGTCAAATAAAACAGTTTTCATGCCAACTTGCTACTGTAAACAGAAGCTGGCAACGCTTGCCCCGCCTCTGAGTTCTTCTAATTGGTTCACTGCTTTGGAACTGACATTGATGAGCGGCGCTGTGTGTAAAACCAAAGACTATAGAATACCCAAGGCGTGTCATTCGTATAGTTTTGAATGGGGAAAAATGCAACGCTCAATATGCCCGCTCAATCGCAGGAAGCCCCGCCTTCTGAATGAAAGAGCCAATCGCTAATCGGTAAAGTCAGCGCGTCACTGCAGCTACCAGAAGTCCCGGTTGCTATAGAAACAGTCAGCTTTCTAAAACTTGTGCTTAGGACTGCGCATGCGCACTGGCTGATCTAGCCTGAAAAATAAGCTTTTTATAACGCTATTTCAGCAAAAGAAACAACATTAATGATACAGTTGTTGTCAGATTTCTTTGGTGATTTCAAATATGAAATTTAATCTTAAGCTTAGTGAACAGTTTTCGATAATTTTATGTTTCCCCATTCAGAGATAGAAGCTGCACTTGCATGCCCGCGAGGCGTTTCAAAGATGGCCGCCGAGTGACATGACTTGTTTTAAAGAGACTTTGGTAAAAGTTGAAATTCTTTAAACTTGACACGGCGTCTTAAAAATGCGGCGCTCACGTGCGCGCTGCAAAAACACGAGACGCAAGCATAACGGTCATGCACGTCCGTCAAGCGCATGTTTACATAGAAAAACAATGGAAAAGTAGCGCACTGGAATGGAAAAACGCGTTCTGTGTGAATGGCCCCTAACAATATCAAGTAATAAAAATGCTTAAATTATTGTCGGTAAAATAGATACCTGAGACACACGATGGCGCCAGTTACCTTTTCGCGGTGTGAGACGAGAAACCTGAAAGTAGCGCCGGTGTCAAAAACAAATAGGTCTTATTCTATTGGCTGAAAGGACTTTTAACGTGGACTCTATTCAGTACCTGATTGGTTGCTTCTACTTGGACGAGCTGTCTGATCACTGCGTTGCTATGGTGTGACGGTTAATACGAAGAACCATCAGACTGCTGAATCCCGCGATTGACCAATCACAATTAAGTATTCCAGAGCGCGCGTAATAATAAACAGTATGTATTTGGTTTGAAATTATATTGTAGAACAGGTATTAATAAACGTAATATTTAAAATATGTAAATGTTACTTTAGTATAATGTTTGTGTCTACATTATTCTTGAATTTAGCATTTAATTTATCCTCAGTCTCTTTTTATGACAGTGTGGTAGCGCTTGATATTGGAAAGTATTTGTTAATACTTTATTATAAGGACCAATTCTCACTATTAACTAGCTGCTTATTAGCATGAATATTACTAGCATATTGGGAGTTTATTAGTAGGCCTACTTATAAAGCACATATTAATGCCTTATTCTGCATGACCATATTTTAGATCCCTTAATCCTACCACATACCTAAACTTAACAACAACTTTACTATTATATGTGTTCCTTATTCTAAAATGTTACCATTTGTATGATTTTTCTTTCTCACTGTCAGATCCCAAATGGTATCCAGCTAGACAAGCCCTGAGGCTGGACCCCAGTGAGTATGAGGAACTCATAATACATTTTGTGTTTAATAAAAATGTCATAACTGGCCCTTGAAAACTTCTTTCTGGTGACATATGCAAGAGTTCTCCAATCACTTAGTTCGCTTCAGTTCCACCCCTTCAAATTCGTGTTCATCTGCCTCTACTTTTGAGTGCACTGCCTACATCTTAAAATCCAACAACCAGTTCAACCAAATTCCCATCCTTTTATTTATTTTTTTTCTTTTTTATAATCTCTTACACTCGGATGTATGCCACTATACAGAAGACAAGATCTGTCGTTACTTGAATTTCTTCATGACAGTTTCAGTGTTACTGCTAAAATATCAGTCAGTTTTCTCAGGTCTGTTTCTTTAGAGATAACCAAAAAATGTAAGGGCTTGTTTATTCCTTGGTTAGAAATGGAATAATAAAAAATCTTTCATCTGCTCCATTTCCGCCAATTGCTAAACCCACGCACTGAATTGAGGGATATTATTCATCTATGCTGCTTTTAAAAACTAACCAGATGAAGACTTGGTAGACAGGAAGTTACACAAACATTGTGGATGTTCTCAGATGTGCCTTGATGTCTTGCTACCTCTAGCGCTTTTGAAGGCAGCATTTTTCAGGTTTCAGAAAGCAAGATAAGTGCTATCTTCCGAGAGCTGCTTTGATGCAGCAGGACCAAAACCTACACTTACCTTAAATTTTAACACTAGCTGTAACAAATCTAGTTCTGCATTTGCTGTTTTTAGAAGGAAAAGCACTGAGAGATGAAGACGTGCTACAGAATCTGCCTGTCGGGACCTCAGCGACCTTGTATTTCAGAGACCTTGGCCCACAACTGGGATGGACGATGGTAAGAGTGACTTGCAAAATGTAATTCTGACAGTATCAAACATAAAATCTTTAAAAACATCAATGCTCTTCAGGTTTTTCTGGCGGAGTACATGGGTCCCCTCCTGATATATCTTCTCTTCTATGTCCGCGTACCGTACATCTATAACCACAAATACACCTTCACCTCCAGCTCTCATCATGTGGTGAAGTATGTTCTTCAAAAAAATTACCTTTTGTGCTTCAACGAATAAATAAAGTCATATGGCTTTCAAATGACATGAGGATGAGTAAATAACAGTTTTTATTTTCTCTTCAGTTTGGCTTGTGCTTGTCACTCTTTCCACTATATCAAAAGGATATTTGAAACTATCTTTGTGCATCGATTTTCTAATGGCACGATGCCTCTCAGAGCCATTGTAAGGGTGAGTGTTCGGTCACACTGGTCTGTCAAATGAAAATTAGTCTGAGAAGTAATTTGTCCACTTCAGAAAGATATTAAAACAGTCATTTAATACAGTTCAGTTATTTTCTGAGCAATTTGACCAACTGAACAATACTATTATGATTAAGAAAACTACAAGTGTGTCCTCAAAGCTGAAGCTAATTCTCTGAATTCACAGAACTGTGCGTATTATTGGGGTTTTGCAGCTTGGCTAGCATACTACATTAACCACCCTCTCTACACACCACCATGTGAGTATCAGCAGGAGATAAACCTATTTAATATTCACGTCAATTTGATACATTAAACTTGTTTTTATGTTTTGCAGCATATGGAGAGACACAGGTCAACTATGCACTAATTATCTTTGTGGTATGTGATGTTTCTGGTTTAATAAACATACCACATAGGTGTCCAAATATCTGGTACCACTTTAAAATCTAATATAACCTATTATGTATGGACCATATTTTGTATTAAAGATAAATTAACAAACATGATGTGTGTTGTTTGTATTCCAGTTATGTGAGGCAGGTAATTTTTCCATCCACTGGTCACTGAACAGTTTAAAATGTGAAGGTGGGTGTATTATGTCAATTTTCTATGGCATTACAGATCAGGATATTTGAGTATGACCCAATTTTTTGTTGTTTAAAGGTGCAAAATGTCGCAGGTTCCCACATGCATCTAAAAACCCTTTTACGTGGCTCTTCTTCTTTGTTTCATGTCCCAACTACACATATGAGGTAACAGCACCTTTGTCATAATCAAATACATAACACTTTCTGCTACCTCTGACTGATTCATCAGCTCTTTGCTTAAATTTTTCATCAGGTGGGTGCTTGGGTGGGCCTGTCCATCATGACCCAGTGTGTGCCAGGTGAGCAACTGCCATCAACTTTGTGATTTTGATATATTTGATATATACACTGAGCTACAAAAATATATATTATTTAAAAATATATTAATTCAAGTTGTTCATTTACATTTTTACTGACATTTTTTTTTTTTGCTCTTGGTATTTTGATATAAATAAAAATATTTATTAATATATAAAATGTAAATGTACAATATATGATCTACTATGTAATAATTTTTTTGTTTTTTTTTTTGTTTTTTTTTGCAGTGGCTCTCTTCACATTTGTAGGTTTCGTTCAAATGACCATCTGGGCCAAAGTAAAACACAAAACTTACACCCAGGAGTTTAAGGACTACCCAAACCTCCGCATGTCAATCCTCCCTTTTATCCTCTGACATTCATATAAACCAATTTCAGGTCAAAATCCAGAGACATTATGATTTCAGCCGAGAGAACTAGGACACATCTGAACAGCTGCATGTAAATGAAGCTGGTTTATGATACCCTCTGGGAAGGATTACGAAGTTAAATCCGCTTTTCAACAATATCTGACGGTTATCATGCAAGATGATGTCGAACATTGTTGTATTTACAATGGTTTGCCACTTGGGAATTTAAATAAGCAGATTTGTAGGAATTTGTGTTGACGCAACATATTTTATTGGTTAAATCATTTCCACAACTATCCATGTGCAAAATACAATCCTATACCTCTGTAAACCAACTACTTCAGCATGAAAGAAAAGAGTATTTCTTAAACAGAGGGAGACACTGAGCTTATGGGATAAAATAAAAATTTGTTTTACTTGAAATCTCATTAACTGGTTCAAATGGTTATAAAATAAAAATCTTGAGTGATACCATGTAATAAATATTTCTAGACTGTATTGCTGAAGGTAGTGTTATCGTATTCATTCTTGACAAGGTGGACAGTGAGCAATAACATTTTTAATAGTATTATTTTTACAAAAAATGAAAGAAAGAAAAAAAAATAAATAAAAAAAGTCAACTTTGTACAATTCCTTGCTACCAGCCATTTCTAGTCAACAAATTACAAAACTGAACATTTAACATTTGGTTTAATTACAACAGTTGTTTGCTACACTTTTCTAACTTGGCAAGAATTATTATTACAATGCAATATGCATTTCAATTAGCAATAGCCTTTGCGATAAAATCTATTGCATCATTTGATTTGTTTTTAAAACAAAATTCTTTGTAAAAAAGTGACATTGACATAATAAAGTGCTACACTATTAATAAGACTCGGTCCAGATCTGTCTGTATTTTGTTGTGGTTTGGTTGCATTTCTACAAAAAAAAAGGCCAAGCAAAGAAGGTGTGCAAAGCCGTTACTGCGTGAACGCTCAGAAGTCTCAAACTGAGTGTTTTGTAAAGAAGAAAAAAAAATCATCTCCTCTTCTTTTATGACTCTTTTGTGTGCCCTGCCAGATGACTCCAATTGACCTGCTCAAATGACCCTCTTCAGTGAAGATTTCAGGCTTTCGTTTTCACTGGAAAGACTCTCATGTCCCGCCGGGCACCGGCTGCCCTTGGGTGCAAAACAATGGCATCATCTTCTCCGGATTGCTGCTTTGCGAAATTCACAAACACCTACAGGGAGTGAAACAAAGAGAGCGAGACTACATAAAGAGCCAAAATGCCCTCGTTCCAGTGCATTTGTCACATGCAGGCTTGGAAACAAATGGAGGCGGTCACAAGATAGATGGATGCTTTTGGCAATCTGACCCTGAACTGGACTCCTCTATTCTGTGCTTGTCTAGTTTAGGATATCCTGTCTCAGAAGGAGAAAAGCACCATCAAAAATACTGCTGTTTTGGACTACATAAAGGGAGTCATACATTTTTCAATCTTAAATGTATCGCATAAGGAGATTCTGACAAATATACTGGTACAGGTTGATCTAGGCCAACAGGGTCATATGAAATACCTGGTCCAGTGTTGTCTGGGAAACTGAGTAATCCTCAATATTCAGCATTTCCTTGTTGGCCAAGACGAGCTGGAAGATTTTGGCCAGGGAGGAAGAAGCGATCTCGTACTGTAGAGTATTATAGTGTTTCTCCCTCTGAATGCAGCCTGGAAATGTGCTCTCCATAAACGCTTCGGCTGGGTTCAGATCTGGTACTGTGCCTGCTTTGGCTGCTCTGATTTTCATGGTGACCACATATCCATCACCAAATCTGCAGGGAAAACATTTTAAGAGATGTTCGGACAATACAAATGCAAATTCAAATGATTTTGCACTGTGGAAAATGTGTGCAACTGGAAATTTTTATGTGAACATAAGTAAAAATTTGTGAATTTACTTGTATTTGAGGTGCTGGATTGTGCCAAGACACTTGAATGTTCCGTTCACCATGATGGCCAGTCGTGTGCAGAGAGCTTCACATTCCTCCATGCTGTGGACAGAAAAAAAACACTATTTATTTATTATACTATTTTATATATATATATATATATATATATATATTTTTTTTTTTTATATATATATATATATATATATATAATTTTGCATAAAACGGCATGAAATGGTGATAAATAATTTAGCTTTTGTAATGTGTCAGAATTTTAAATTAAACATAATACTGCACTTGAAATTATGCACAGTGGGTAGTGGGACTGTCGCTCAATTTGACAGGATAGTAAAAAGTAGACTATGATACTACTGGCTCTTATTTTTTCCCACCAAAAAATGAATAAATATATTTAAAAATGACACACTCTAATTTGTGCACAATATCACCAGATATAACAAGTAAATACAGCCATATTTGTCCATAGAAATAAGCTAAATCTGACCAAAAAAAAACTATTTTTAATGTAGGTTAGTATGGAAGCCAGTTTCCGCCATATAAACAAATTTATTTGACTTTATCTCACAATTCAGACTTTGTTTGCCACAATTCTGACATTACATCTCACAATTTCTCAAATTTTTCTCGCAATTGCGAGAAAAATTCAGAATTGTGAGATAAAGTCACAATTACCTTTTTTTATTTTGTGATGGAAACAAAAAAAAAAACTGCAAGATGTAAACTCAGAATTCAGAGGAAAAAGTTTTGAGGAACTGCAATAAAGTTAGAATTCTGAGTTTATCTGAATTGTAAGAAAAAAATTCACAGTTACCTTATTTTTTATTCTGTGGCTGAAACAGGTTTCCATAGGTTAGTATATAGTATTTATAATTAACGGTGTATAAAAATTCATGTGTTTTGACATATTCTTGCCTGTGTGATGTAAGAACCACTGCCCTGCCGCCCTGAATCACACTCATGATGGAGTTCCAGAGGAACCTCCGAGAGTGAGGATCCATTCCTGTGGTTGGCTCATCCTGGCACAAGAAAAAAAAAAAACAAACAAAAAAAAAATAAAAATAACTTACTTGTAACAATCCTTATCTTAATCTGAGATAAACTGCACAGAAAGGCCCTTACCAGGAGCAGAAGAGCTGGACAGCCAATCATTGCGATAGCTGTTGAGAGTTTACGCTTGTTTCCACCACTGTATGTGCCGGCAGTGCAGCCTGAATACTCAAATAAACCCAGTTTCTGAATTCCCCATTCAGCCACCTGCATCAACGAGAGATAGAGGTCTCTGTCAGAAATCCTCAGAGAGAAAGAAATAAGAAGAGATAAGAAAGTAGAATATGGTCTCACTCTGCTGATCTCGGATTCCGGGACTCCTCTGAGCCGAGCATATAAGTGCAGATGTTCTCTTCCTGTTAGAAGATCATCAATGGCATCAAACTGAGGGCAGTAGCCCATGTTCTGGTGCACATCCAGGATGCTGGTAAGAATGCTGGAGCATCACAAGAAATCAACCAAGTTAATGACAAAATCAAATTAGTGTGTAAAGTGTAAAGTGTTATTTGCCACATCACTAGAGGCACCGAACAAAATAGTAAAAATAACAATGATTTCCACACAGTTCTTATAAATATTCCTATTGGGTGTTGTTAGGGTGTTCTAGGTGTTTCATATGGTGTTGTGAGGTTGTTCTGGGTGGATAGGTTGTTGCTATGGTCTTTGGTAGTTGCTAGGGAAAAAAATAACAATTGCTTCAAACAGTTTGCTAAACAGTCTTACACCCACTTTTGACAATGTCCATTCAAACAGGTAGTCCCACCCCAAACTCAAACTATAAAGTGCAACAGTCGTGTTCAGGAAGTAAAAATTCCATTCATTTTATCCTTACTGGAATTGATTTTTAATGACAACGTTGCTACAATATTGATAATTGATGGCATACGCTTTTGTTGAAACCATCGTTCTGCATCATTTCAACTTATTTTTTAAATAATCGTGTCTAACAGCTGAATTCCTGGTGAAAAACTACTTTTCTGCTGAGAAATCTTCACCAATCATTGAATCAAAACAAGCAAATTGCGCCAAAGAACCTCTGTATCGCCCACCCACTCCCATGAATCTCTCAGACTCAGTTTCTCTACGTTTTCAAACTACTTGGTCTGATTTTCAAGTATTTTTTGCTGCAAATCAGACTTTTTAATGTTGTGATTCACCTTGTATCTGGTTGGTCTGGTTCATGCCTTACAACTCTTAAACAAAGTCCTTTTCAAAATCCCCACAGTAAAAAAAACTGAATGGAAAAATACTTCCGGAACCAAGGCCAAGTGGTTGGGCACTGTTGCACTCTTTTGGTTGAAGCTGAACCAAACTGAGCAAATGTTTTTAAAGGAATAGTTCACCCAAAAATGACTTCAGGAAATTGAAAAATGAGAATTCAACATAAGAAAGAAACTCGTACAGGTTTGGAACAACATGACGGCGAGTAAATTATGACAAAATTTTCATTTTTTGATGAACTGTCCCTTTAAAGCACCAGAGTACACTCTTTAGTTCTAGCTAAATTTTTTGTTAGCTAAATTGTTTGTTAGCCAGATAGCTAACTGAGTAGCTAGCACTGCTGTCTGTGTAAACTGTAAACTATCAAGATAGCAAACACCCACTGAGGGTGGAATCTTCTCTAAAGATCTATCATAGCCATAACAGTGTTGTGTTTACAAAACAAACCTGTAACCAGTCACAACAGCTTCCCCTGAAGTGACATCTATGTCTCCTGTCAGCATTTTGAACGTGGTAGTTTTCCCAGCACCATTCACACCTAGAAGTCCAAAGCACTGTGGAAGAAAAAAAAGAAAAAAGTTTACGTAAAGCTCATGGTCCAGATAATATAAAGACCTGTCTCAAACGTCTCCACTGATTACCTCTCCTGGTGACACTCCTACACATATCCTGTCCACCGCTGGCCTGATCGTTCCAGTATACGTCTACAGAGAGAAAAAACACACTCATGATCTCTATTGTGTGAAACATTACTCATCATGCAAAGGAAAAAAGTGGACAGACTTGCCTTTGATAGGTCTTTTATCTGAAGGATGTCGCTAGAGCTTCCTCCTTTGTAAATCCTCTCTCTCTCTTTGGCCACATCCACATCTTCATCAGTTACAGGCGGCTTCTTAAAATCTGACATCCTGTAGAAAGGGACAGCATATTTGTAAATGGAGACGCAACATTTCCAGTGGAGTTTACTCTTTTGAATGTATTTCTTCTCACCAGTGATCCAGGAAGAATCGGTACTGTATCAGAACGTTCAGGATGAAATAGACAAATCCCTCTATCGCCATGAACGTCAAATTCTTTCCCACAAAGTCCCAGCTGAAGGGATCCAAACTGAAGTTCTCACCTGAGACGCACATCAGATGTACATGAACCTCACAAGAAGTTTCATCAAAATTTACTTTTATTGAACCAACTATAAATTATGTAAATTAGTTATGTGGTTATGCAGTTATTTGCAGTTGTGTTCTTCCGCGGTTATTAGGGTGTTCTGGGTGGTTGCCAAGGTGTTGCTAGGGTATTTTGGGTGGTTGTTAGTGTGTTGCCAAACAGTTTCCATTGTGCTCTGAGTGGTTGCTAGGGCACTGCTATGCAGCTGCTGTTCTGGATACTTGCTAGTGTGTTACTTTTCAAAGCTAGAGTGTTCTGGGTGGTTGCCAGGGTGTTGCTAGGGTATTCTGGGTGGTTATTAGGGTGTTGCCAAGCGGTTTCTATTATTCTCTGAGTGGTTGCTACGGCATTGCTATGCAGTTGCTGTTCTGGATAGTTTCTAGTGTGTTGCTTTTTAAAGCTAAAGTGTTCTGGGTGGTTGCCGGGGTGTTGCTAGGGTAATCTGTATGGTTATTGGGGTGTTTCCAAGCAGTTCTTCTATGGTGTTCTGGGTTGTTTCTAGGGCGTTGTCAAGTCCCCAGGTTTCTACATTTCTATTCTCTAAATACAGTATGGCTTGGATGCCATCTAAAACATAAGTCTGTTTTATTGCCCATCTAATATCTTAAGAGTAGTCTCTAGTTAGTTAAAGAGACATCTCAAGTTAGTCCATGTAGACTTTGAGCAGTTTTGAAGATCAGTTTGAGCCTGAGTATGATCCATTTGGTTTTCAAAAATAATTGTTGCTTTGAATTGCCATCAGATGCAATGTGAATCTCCTATGAAGACACGGTTGACAAATGTAAGGTTTTATATTTCCATCATGTTGACATATAGATTAAAGCTCAGTGACTTTTATGGAGGTCAGATCACTGGGTCCAAACCTTGCCAGGGGCCAGGCTAGGGTTGCTCGTGGCAGCCTCAATACGACCGATTGAAATGCGAGGTGGGGACAGGAGCAGGACTCACCAAAGCGTGCATAGACGTCCATCACAGCCTGGTTCATTGCCATGTCAATGAGCCCACGGCCCAAACAGAAGTGAGGAAAGACAAGTAGAGCTTTCTTCAGCACCTGGTTACACTTATACAGAGCCTGAGACAGATGGAGGATGAAATGTCAGCTTTACACTTGACCTTCTGGCCTGAACGACTAATGCATTTAGAACACGATTGAAAGTCTAATGAAGATATTAGTGGAAACTGGGGAAAATTTACACTAAATTAAAGTGAAGGCTGGGACGTTTTACCTCTGTACTGTCAAACAGGTCTAATATAAACGTGATGGCACTGCTGTTGATGCCAATGAAGAGGTTGATGCAGGACAGAGAGACGTACGCTGTGCTGGGCACGTTAAATATGTAAGACATCGGATACATCATGGGAGTCACCGACCAACTATTTCATAAGAAAAAGAGCTGCTTAGGATATTTTAAAATATTTATTCAGGTCAGATTTATAAAAACTACATTTTTATCTTCAGAAACAATTTCCACTTCTTTCTTTGAATGCATGAATAATTCGGATTCTGTCAAGATATGCTTTCTTATCAGAAACAAAAAGACTTTTATCTTCAGAATAAGTGCTGGAGTGTCTGGTTTGGATTCACACTAGAAGACTCATTGAGCTGAGGAGAGTCTAAGAAACATTTGGCTCTCGATTGCACTGCTGATGTGATCGAGGGCCAAGTATCTACTCTGGGAAATGGCTGTGTGAATGAGACACTGACAAATCACTCTTCAAACCTTTCAGTGGGATCTACTTACGACCCTTCATCTCTCGGGACAGTATGTACTGTTAAATCTACTGAGGGTGACCTTTTGGATTGTGACCCACATATCTAAGAAGACAGTCTTAAATACACCTTGAAATGCTGTTCTGCTAAAAGAAATGTAAAAGGATCAATGAAAGATGACATATATTTTTCCATTACCCATAAAGCATCAGCAGAGCTATCAGGGCTTGCAAGTTGCCAGGCGAGGTGTAGCATTTTTTGTCAAATGCAATAAAAATCCCCACAACCATCGCTGCACTGACAGCATAGTTTATCTGAAATGACAGGACAACAGCAAAACTGAATTATAAGACCATTTCGGAGAACATAAGACAATGCTATGGAATAAATACACTTGTATATTTATTCAATATTTATTATACATTATAAAGGCACTTACTGGTCAAACAACATGTTTCTGGTTTATTAGTATTTAATTTATGATTATTATTATTTATCCAGGGCTCAACATTAAGGATGCAGTTGCAAATTGTGCCGATTTATCAGCAAGATAATGTTTTCTAGCTGGCTAACATAGGTTTTTTTGAAATTGCAAAAATGATTTGCAATGATAAGCAAGAAAACTATAAACCAATCAATAATGTTTTGCATAGTATGCCATTTTTTAGCAAAGTATGTTTATAAATTTATGGCATTACATTTATAGCAGTATAATTTCCAGCTTGCATATTTTCTTCTTGTAAGGAAAAAAAAAATCTAATAATTTAATTTAATGAACAAAAGTATTAAATAGTTGTTAAAAAGTAAAATATTTTTTGTTGTTGTTGTTTAATTTAATTTAAGTTTTTATGTGTGTGTGTGTATATATGTATATATATATATATATATATATATATTTTTTTTTTTTTTTTTTTTTTTTTTTTTTTTTTGTAAGGCCAGTGAAGATGTTTTGGTTTGTTGCAGAGTCTTTATACTAACCATGTCCCAGAAGAAGTTAGCAATCCAGTACACCAGAGGACTGACCCCACTCACAAACTGCAGGTGTTTGGCCTGTGTCACTCTCTCCTGGATCAGATACAGCACAAAACTGGCCGGTACGAAGGACATGGCAAAAATCACACAGATAGCGACCACTGTATCCACTGAGGTTGTCAGTCTGAGAGAATTAATAAGTAAACAATACTTGCATAAAGAGAAGAATACTTGCATAAAGATTTTTATGTGCATTAAAAGCTCTACTGAGACTGATTTGCAAGTAAAACAACTGTGTGAATTACTGTCAGCATTACACTCACACTGTGACCTCCGACAGCTGTTCCTTAGTCAAGTTTAGTGGATGATTGATGGCTGTGATGCCGTACTCATTTAAATCAGCACCAGGAGGCAGGTTGGCTCGAAGGATGGCGTTATTCGCCACATTCATGAAGGCCACCATAGCATGCCAGCCTTTGTTATTGAACCACACCTAGAGGAGATAACAAATGGGTTATTTATCTTGAATGGAACGAGCCGAACTTAATAAACAGTGACAGGAAGTGAAGCTGAAAGAAATCTTACCTTGAGATTGTTTTCAGTTTCCATATATCTCAAGAAAGACCCAAACTCCTGCAGAGTAAGCTTTGAGTATCTGCCCTGTAAATGATCACAACAGTTAAGTTAAAATGATTTTTAAAACTATTTTTTGATTATATTAGAAAAACTAACAGTCATTTTCATTCATTACTTCGCTTTGATTATGCCAATTCACAATGAAAACAATCAGAACAGTCACCCCTGTAACGTTAAGCAGACGTCCTAACTGAGCAGCTGCATTCTGGATGGTTTTAGGATCCACATCAAGAACAGGAAGTTGCCCTCCTACAGAAATGCCACCATACCTGAAGAAAAGAGACCATCATTCTTCCACTATTTCGATCACATTTATGTGTTCTCTAAGTGTCCAGAAGAGGGAGTCGTTGTATTTTCTACTTCATGTTTTAGACACCCATACCTCTGTTCATTCACCCAGTACTTGCTCTTCAAGCTGTACAACAAAAACACAAATAAGATGAATTCCTGGAAACATAAGAGCAAGTTAATGAATGATTAGCCGCAAATGGGCCATAATACCTTGTCCGTATTAAGTTTGGGTAGGTCTTCACTAAATAATCAGAGATGTTCCTGCCGGTCAGATCCATCAACACATCACCAGTGGATTGAATCCTCTGAAATGCGGGTAACACATCACTATACATCATTTTAAAGATTTTATAGTGTGGTATCTATAGATGAGTGACAAACCTGGGGAGGAGGAAGACCTCCAGCACCTTCTGGACACACAGGTAACATGGTGAGTTTGTTGGGTGTGCTGCACAGGCAGCTGGGAGACGGACTAATGTCTGTCCATTCTGGGTTATCCAGCATCTCAATGAGCGCTGGGTTCACCAGGGGCATCTCCCACTCTGTGGTTATGTTTTTACATGGATAGTCTCTGTAGGAAACAAGAGAGGACATGGTAAGTAGGACAAACACTTTTGGATATTCTTTAATATCATTAGAATGCATGTGCACATACTCTAGAGGTTCATCCACCATACAGCGAGTCCCAAATCCAGGTCTGTTTAGAAGAACCTCACCAAAATACCTCATATCTGGGCTTTGCATCTGTTCATTACTGGAAAAAAAAGACATTGAAAAGATTGTTTTAACTGCTTAGTTAAAAATAAATGTAATGTAAATTTAATGTAATGTAATACATAAATGTACTGTACCTGAAAAAAGTTAACTGTCGGCCGTACATCCATGGGCTTAGAGTAAGACTGGGATATTCACCGAATGGAGGAACAATCAGTGTGAACATCAGAGAAACGAGGACAAAACTAGCAGGCAACACAATCTGAGGAAGAGAATACCAGTGGGCACTGTAAAAACTGTCATTTTTCAACCAAATCCTATGGACTTCATTACAAACGTTACAAAGCAACAAATTTCTAATGCTGTTATTCTGACCTGGGCAAGGAAGTCTTTGCCGGAGCGTGTGGTGTGATGAAACCTCTTAATGAGAAGTGCAAAAAACTGTTTCAAGACCAGAAAGATTCCCTTCACTTGATGGGATCCTCTGCCATCTTTGCTGGTTGAACTTCCAGAGTTTGTTTGGCCTTTAGCATACACTGACCTGTCTGTATCTGAACACAAGATCAAAAGCAGTCAAAATATAGAATCAAACTGTTTTCATTATTATTTTTAGAACATATGGGTTTTCCCACTGAGAACAGTGAGGCTTTTACAGTACAATGCTGGTATAATTTAATAATAGCATATAGACAAAATTGACAAAAAAAAAAATAAATAAATAAATTTACACTGTCTACTTAAATGTAATGCAAAAATATCCCTCCCAAAAAAAATTACAGGGGGCTCTAACTGCCATTATTCAGCCAAGCAGCCACTGTTACTGGCTTACGCAGAATCTAAAAAAGTCCAAGTATTGTTTGATGATTTACCATAATAGCCCTGGGCAATATATCATTGTAATTCATTTTCAGTGACCATTTTTAGCTATGAAAAAATAATTATAGCTATAGCTATAAAAAGTAAGCTTAACCTTTTGATGTACTAATTTTTATAATCACAAATCATTTTTAAATAACTATAATATTTTCCAGTCATTTTTTTCTTAAAAGATGTAATTTGAGAGTTACACATCTGTCCAACAGATGATTTTGACATATATGTTTAATTTATTTTGTCAAATTAAAACAAAAACAAAGAAGTTAAATATATATATATATATATATATATATATATATATATATATATATATATATATATATATACATACACACACACTTCTACTTTTACCACCACCACTTCCCCTTACTTCATGCATCAAAGGGTTAACTGGCACAATATGCACTATTGTCTAGTTGTATGTAATACAACTAGACAATACTATTGTATGTAAAACATACCATGTCTAGTGGTATGTTTTGAGAATATCTCTTTGTTTTGTCCTTTAACATGTTGTGTTTAAGCAGGCATCTTCAGCTTGGATGAAGCATTATAAGCCTGACTAAGTTGTTAATCACCTTCTTCTATATTCACTTTGACTGTGTTCTCTCTATAGAGACTTGCAAGAGATTTCTGTTGCAGAACTCTGATGTCTGATGGTTCTACCACAAAAACACAATCACAACATACAACACTCAAAAGCACCGTAAACTGACACATATACACAAAATCTGTACGTCTGAGAGTGAATGACAAATAGTAGACTGAAATCTTACCAGACGTAGGGTTGATGTGAGCAGCCTCTCCATTAGCTGTGACTTTCAGAAATATCTACGACACAAAAGAGATAAAACTTGATTTTTACATGTTGTACAAAGCAAGATGATGGTGCTTTGTAAAATGCTGATCCCTTACTGCAAAACAAAACAAAACAAAACAAAATAAAATAAAATAAAATAAAATAAAATAAAATAAAATAAAATAAAATAAAATAAAAAATAAAATAAAATAAAATAAAATAAAATAAAATAAAATACAATTGAATTGAATTGAATTGAATTAAAAATAATGACCTCCTCCAGTGAAGTGTCTGACACTCCAAAGCTGCTCAGCCCCATGTCTGCCAGCGTCTCCTCTATCTCTCTGAACAGGCTGGCATAAGAACGATGCTTGAAGCCCCAGCTAGGCAGTAGAAAGGTCAGCTCCTGCCCTATGACCTCTATAAGCCTGGCCTCTGGGACGTGATGGTGGACGAGGGCCGTGATGCTCTCAATGTCCCCTGAGAGAGTGAGATTACACATCCTAAATTATGATAATTGCAGTTTGATCACACTGATCTAATATAAACAAACTATATGAACTTTTTACCTTCCATCTGTCTTTCTGTAACTCTGGGCTGCTCTACAGCGCTCTCTTTAAGTTTTGTACAGAGTGAGCACTTACAGAAGCAGTCCTCAGTACAATCACACTGACCCTGTAAGAACCAGAGCAACCTGGTTAGTCTAGCTGCTATATGTACTCTTTGTAATAGACGATAAAAGTCTCACCTCCTTTCTGACATGGGACGGCTGCTCTTTAATGCGCCTCACCAGAGTGAGGTAGAAACCAGCACCCAGGCAGTTCTTCAGGAAGAGAGGAGAGCCGCAGCAGTACAGACGACCCTGAGAGATGATGGCCACACGGTCGCTCAGCAGGTCAGCTTCATCCATGTGGTGTGTGGACAAGATCACTGTACGACCTGAATAACACACACAGATGTTATTCGACTTAGAGTAGAAATGTATAGAACAATGTCTGTTAGATGATGTTCAGTTTTACAGAGATGGATGGATGGATGATAATTTGGTCTTGGAAGAATCTGATTTATCCAATTTCATGGATGGATAGATAATAAAAATATAATAAAATAATAAATATATACAAATATTTAATATATAAAAATGAAAATAAAAAATATATAAAATAAACACAAATCAACAGAACATACTAAATTTAAAAATAACATTTATTACATATATGGATGACCTAAAATATCTATTTTTTATTTTAAATAACTAATATCTAATATATTTATTAAAATATATTTTAAAATATATATAGAAAATAAAAAAAATCAGTTTAATAAACAGATACTGCATATAGATGGATGGATGGTTGGACAGCTATAAAATATAAAAATAAAATTAAAATGAAATAAATATCATATACTAAATATATATAATAAAATATTAGATATATGGATGGATATAAAATATATAAAAATTATAAATATATAAAAACAAACAAACAAATAAATAGAATATACTAAATACATATAATAATAATGTATGTATATGTGGATGTATATAAAATATGTATCTAAAATAAAATATAAAAATATTAAATATATTTTAAAATAAATTAAATACTACATAAAATAATAAAATTCAACTTAGAGAGATACTGTATATGGATGGATGGATGGATGGATATGAATATATACATATACAGGTGCATCTCAATAAATTAGAATGTCGTGGAAAAGTTAATTTATTTCAGTAATTCAACTCAAATTGTGAAACTCGTGTATTAAATAAATTCAAAGCACACAGATTGAAGTAGTTTAAGTCTTTGGTTCTTTTAATTGTGATGATTTTGGCTCACATTTAACAAAAACCCACCAATTCACTATCTCAACAAATTAGAATATGGTGACATGCCAATCAGCTAATCAACTCAAAACACCTGCAAAGGTAAACTTTTCCATGACATTCTAATTTATTGAGAGGCACCTATATATATAAGTGAGGCACCTATATATATAAGTGAGGATAGCAAAATAAAACTGTGACATTTTATACCCCAAAATTCTTCATACAGTGGATTACCAGTAAAATTGATAAACATTTGGGATCAAAAATTTGATCTGACACGTCGACCTGACCATGTTTTGTTACATAGCTTTCTATCAAAGTTATATGACATTATCAAGATGAATTTGTTCTGACACAGTTTAACTCTTGAGTTCTTGTCATATTTTATAACCATTTTCTAAGCTATAGCGAATAAACTGTGATATTGTGAGAAATGCTGAAGGTGTCTGAATACATTTGGTTTGACTGTATATATATATATATATATATATATATATATATATATTTTATTTTTAATATATATTTCCTAAAATAAATAAATGAAATATACTAAATATTTAAAAAAAGATGGATGGATGGCTGATTTGGTCGTGGAGGAATATGTTTTATCTACTTTGATAGACATTTCCTAGGTGTGTGTACCAGCGCGGTATTTCAGCAGAAGGTCCCAGATGGAGCGTCTAGAATATGGATCCACTCCTGATGTGGGTTCATCCAGAAACACCACTTTAGCACCACCAACAAAAGCCATGGCAACAGAAAGCTTCCTCTGCATACCACCTACATAAGAAGACGATATCCTCTTGTTACTGAAAAAAAAACAGAACTAACTTTGTTTAGCAGAGGAAGAGATTTTCAAAAAGGTATTTATGATCTAACCTGACAAGTTTTGTGCCTCCTCGTTCCTCTTGTGAGGGAGACCAAGATCTTCCAGCATATTTTCCACCTCTAGCTGGGCCTCAGGTAATGGCCTGCCCTTCAGCAGAGAGTAAAACAAGATGTGCTCTGCTACCGTCATACTGCAGAAGAAAGGGAGATCAAAACAAATCAGCATTCTCACAGATTTTATTTTAGCAGGGTATCAACATCATCAAAGTGAACCACATGAGGGGTTTACGAACTGGTGAAAGATGATGTTATGTTGGGGGCACATTCCCAGAGATTTACGAATGGCATCCATATCGGTTCGGATGTCTTTCCCATTAATATGTGCTGTGCCAGAGGTGGGAGGGAACATGCCGGTGAGAATAGACCTGTGGGAGAAAGGAGAAAACTTTCATGTATAACATTCCCATAGATAAACAAAGATCCATTTCACTGGGTTTTGGATACATACATGGTAGTGGTTTTTCCTGCACCGTTGTGGCCAAGGAAAGCAGTGATCTGACCCTCGTAGAAGGTGATACTCAGACCATCCACAGCAGGTCTAGAGCTGCCGCTGAACATCTTATACAGGTTCTCCACACAAACTCCAACCACCAAACCTGATGGTTCAGGCTCGAAAAAGAACTTCCCTGGAGACAAGAATCAGAGATGGGAAAGTTATTAAAATACAAAATGTTAAACAGAAACATCTGAGATCCTTATGAAATCCAATAATGTCAGGCGGCTTACTGACACATAGTAATTGTGTGTAGATATTACAAATGTGTGTATACTGTATAAAATAAATAATATATTAAATATATAAAATAAAATAAAAAATGTGTGTGTGTATCAGCAAAAAAACAAATATATAAAATAAAATTTACTTTATGTATGTATGTATGTATGTATGTATATATGCCTATATGGTAACACTTTAGAATAGGGAACACTTATTCACTATTAACTACGACATTTCCCTCAATAAATTTCTAATTTGCTGCTTATTAATAGTTAGTAAGGTAGTTGTTAAGTTTAGGTATTGGGTAGGATTAGGGATGTAGAATAAGGTCATGTAGAATAAGGCATTAATATGTGCCTAATTACTACTAATAAATTGCTAATATTCTAGTAATATGCATACTAATAAGCAACTAGTTAAGAGACCCTAAAATAAAGTGTTACCTATAAAATATTATAAATATTATAATATAAAAATAAATAATAAATTTAATTATACAAAATAAAAACAAAATGTATTTATGTCTATATATTAAATTAACATAGAGAGGGAGAAATATTGTATACTGTAATATGTTAATGTTAATTTATAATGAGAGTGGGAGAGAGAAATATTGTATAAATATAACTGTATTAATTAAAACTAACATATAATTAAAACTAATACATTTATAAAATAAATAAAATACATATATAGAGAGAGAATATATATGTATAGAGAGAGAACAAAAATACAAATATATTAAATATATAAATAAAATAAAAAATATATTAAATATGATGTATGTAAAATAAGTAATAAAATGAGTGAAAAACCCTGAAGTAACGATTATTTTGTTTGAAACCATGGCTACCATGGTAAATTTTTGTTAGGAAATGGTGTGTTTACACCTTGATTCGTGAGGCGAAAGGAATGTCATTGTCACAGTGATGGAATAAACATCTCTAAAGTCTCTAATATCCATTAACCGACAATAGGACAAACAGAAACCAGCATTCCAACCTGCCAGCCATGCAAACAGACACAAGGCCACTGGCTTCCCACAAAGGGCACAGAAAGAGGTGTGTTTGTGCATCCTGTGTGATTATACAAGTGTACATGTGTGCCCGTGCACACATGTCTGGTGCCACCATATACAGTGCGCTTGAACTTAAGACAGCGCGCTGGAAAGTGCTGATGGATAACTCCAGCGTAATTACTCCCATGGGGCTCCATCAGTTCAAAGCCAAGAAACCTGCTGGGTGCCTGCGCTCTAGTCAAGCAGATAAGCCTGGTTAGCTCTTTGAATACATCTGATGGGATCTTTTCCAGGAGTAAGAAGAGAAGCACCACCTTCCTGTTTATTGTAATAGGTGCTTTTACAAAATACTGTAGAATGAAGAGCTTCCCCTGATACATAATAAAGCCCACTGGATCACCGCCATTTCAAAATGAAATATTCACCTACTTTACACACAATAAATCTAAATTTACAAGTGAAATAACTGAGCCTGGTTTTTCTCCAAAGGTGTTTTTTCTCCATTTCTATCACCTGATGGAGTTTTGGTTCCTTTCCACGTTGGCCTTTGGCTTGCTTAGTAATGTTTGATGGCACTGGCAGATGAGCACAAAACTTTCAAAACTGAGCTAAACAATGACACTATTGTCTTCTGTAGAGCTGCTTAATATCTGAATCAAATGTGTTACATAATTGATACATTTTGCTAGTTATTGAAAGGAGTTGAATTAACACTGAACTGACCTGAACTGAATAAGCTGATTAACAGCAGAATTTGGATTTGCCACATATTTCATGAAGTTTGCATCACTGATTCTGTTGTTTTCCTGTTTATTACTGTGAAGCTGCTTTGAAACAATTTGCATTTTATAAAGCACTATATATTCTAAATGAAGGGGGTAAACCTGACTTGATTTAGCAGTTCCACGCTGAAACAAACTGCAAGAACCAGCTGGTTTGCTCATTTAAATTGGTCTCCCAGACTGACTAAAATGCCAAGTTCTGTCACAAAACTCTGGATGGTGCAGGCTGATGGGTTGTTAACGCAAATTGATGATATTCACAGCGTTAAACTACTTAGCACAAGCTGATTGGCTCATGTTGCATTATGCAGCCAATGAGCTTACTGCTTTACATTTAAATGGCTGGTTAGTGTTCACTAGAGCAGTTCGCAGCATACTTTCATAGTTCCTCTGAAACCCACCACCTTCCCCAGCTCCACCTGTATAGATCTTCTACAGGTTTTTATATATGCTACTTGTACAGCAGCAGTCTTAAATACTCACAGCACCGTATCGGCGTATGTATTGGCAGTAGCAAGTTCCTGTACTTGCTTTGCAGCAGCAGCAGCAGCAATAATATACAACAACAGCAATAACCAACAGCAGCAGCAATTCAGCAGCATAGCAGATCTATTCCACCAAGACCAAATACATTAACAGTGTCATATCCATTACCATGCTAGAAATTCTGAGAGTTGTCATGATAGAACTGGTGTTCAGGTGGTCAGATTTTATGGATTAGCTGACCTAGACTTCACCAAACCAGGCAGACAAGGCCTGAGGAACAAGATAAGACCAGCAAACTACCTAAGGCCGGTTTAAGTTGTGTTTTTCTTAGTAGCATTTACAACACACCTGATGAGTCTGTGCTCATGCTCTTATTGGTCGTCTCCTCTTCATCAAGCCTCTTTTGTTCTTTCTCTTTCTCTAGTTTCTCCCGTATGTCTCCATGTTTGCAGGACCCTGGCGGCTCCGGAGGTTTTATGGGTGCTGTGTGATTCTTGGCCTGGTCATCAGTGTGGTTCACCAGATTATCAAAAGCAGGTTTCTCCACTGCTGGCTTTCCAGGAACTGTGTAAAGAAAGATTAGTTGATCAAAAAAAGCTGATGCTGCCACTTATAATAAGCTAAAAAGTCACTCACCTTGTTTTAGAGGCTCAGGTCGGTTCAACCAATAAGAAGGCTGGATTGGAAAGTAAAAAGGTCGACCAATACCGTACTGGCCTGATGATAAACACAAGTTATGGCATTACAAGCCACAGTATTTTTATTATCAAATGAATTTAAAATACAGTAGTTTACCTGGGAAGACATTATCGAGGTACCATGCGAGAACACCATAAAGGACCGTATCCAGTACCATCATAATAATCGAGATGAGAAAGGAGAACTCGTCCCCCTCCAAAAGGCTGGTTTGGATGTTATCCCACTGCAGACCGAGACCTTGCTCCTCGTAACGGGACAGGTACTCCGTCCCAAAGCCAAAAGCTACCTGGGACATCAAACTCTGATGCACAATATATAATTTTAGATGCAGAAAATCAAACAGTTGGAGTTTTCTCAATGAAAGAGTCAAATTTGTAACCTTTATAAGAAGTTTTGTATATCATTTGTTCAGATTCTATAGGGAAGTGTTATCATGTGACATACCGCCATGATTTTCATATCTTTTGTGATGCGGTCCTGCCAGGCGAAGCAGACTATGTGCGGCAGGTACAGAGTGAAGTAAATGATCCCGCTGCAGGCTGCCGCCAGGTTAGCCTTGTTGAAAAACACACTCATGAGGAAGCACTGCATGATGGTTGCTGTGGTGAAAGTGAGCAGGAATAGGAAGAGGATGATGGGATTGCTGTAGTTCAGCACTTTTCCTCCCTGTGAGAAAACAAAGATGTTCTTTTATCTTCTTTACAATTATTTTAAAATGTAACTATGTTGGCTTTTTGACAAAACTGCATGTTGATCTACTATTTGAGATTATTATTCTGCTGCTTTTGAGACCAAATTTGAAACATTAACTTGTCCTTTTAAGCTTAAGCTTTAAAGAAACATGCTAAAACATGTTAGCATTGTGCTAAAACGTTAGCATTGTGTTAAACAAGCTAGCAATGTGCTAAAAGATCTCATTAATGTGCTGAAATGTGAAAATATGCTAACAATATAACAAAGCATGTTTAAAACATGTTAGCAACATGCTAAAGCACGTTAGCCACATATTAAAACAATCCTAGAAACATGTTAAATCATGCTATTGCTGGTTGTTTTTTTTTACTCCAGCTATATAATCATCAAACTTTAAACTTTCAGATAAAGCTTTGTCAAACCAACTTCAAAGTTTTTGTCCTGATGAACTTCTCTAGTTTATTCTTGCTATCCCTGTTGAAAAAAACAGCATATGCTGGTTAGGTATGTTTTGAAGCATGGCTGCTGGTTTGAGTTGGTTTAAGCTGGTCCTTAGCTGGTCCTGAGCTGGTTTAAGCTGGTGTTTAGCTGGTCATGAGCTTTTTTAAGCTGGTCCTTAGCTGGTCATGTGCTGGTTTAAGCTGGTCCTTAGCTGGTCATGAGCTGGTTTAAGCTGGTCCTTAGCTGGTCATGAGCTGGTTTAAGCTGGTCCTTAGCTGGTCATGTGCTGGTCCTAAGCCAGCACATGACCAAGCAACTAACTTCTGTTCAGGACCAGCTTAGGACCAGCACATGACCAGCTTAAACCAGCTCAAACCAGCAGTCATGCTTCAAAACATACCTAACCAGCATATGCTGTATTTTTCAACAGCAATGGCAAATCTGAATTTTCAGCAGCCATTACTCCAGTCTTAAGTGTCACATCCTTCATATATCATATCTAATATGATTGATCTGATGTGCTTCACAGGAAACTTTTCTTGTTATTATTAATGTTGAAAACAGTTGGGCTGACTAATAGTTTTTTGTGGAAACTCTGATACTTTTTTTCGGGATTCTTTGATGAATGGAAAGAAGGAACAGCATTTATTTGAAAAATAAATTTTTGAAGGGTATGTTTAAACTAGTACTTCATCAAATGTCATTTGGTCGCCACAAGAGGTCAGTATAGTAATGTGAAAATAGAAAATCTAACTTGTCAATCTAACTTGTTTTTGATTGATATACTTTACAGGGAGAGCACCTATTTTTCTGAAAGTGAAGTGAAAGTTCATAGAACTGGAACCAACTACCTTTGATTAATTAACTACTATTCTACTGAAAGAAAAAAAAAAACACTGGTTTACTGATCTTAGGTGGTCTTGCTTGCTGGTTTTAGGGAGTTTTGGACACCACCTCTTACCATGATAATAAGAGTAAGCAGGGCTGTGCTGGAGGCCATCATGAAAAAGGTGTCGATGAACCATGTGCACCAGAGCACACGGTTAGTGACGCCCATGGCTTTCAGAGTCTCTTTCAACCTCATCTCCTTCTCTAACACAATGCTCTTCACTGTCATAGAGACAGAATAGACCCAGGCCAACACCATGAAGATCGGAAAGCAGCGGTTCAGAGTGAGCATGAAGCTATAGCATGTTTTATCAATGAGGAGAAGAAGATAGATCATTGATTAGAGAAGAACAATGAACACTGAAAAAAAACTCATTTGTGTGATGTTACAATATTTAAACTCTGTCAGATACCAATTTGATCCTGATATATCATGCATTCCTATCTTTAAATGTTAAAAATACTGAGTGAGAAACTCACAGATCATCCACATAGCAGGGATAGGGCATCTGCTGCAGGTAGACTCCTAAAGGCCATTCCTTCCCTGTGTGGGTCTTTATTATTCCATGTTCTATCATGTCCTGCAGGTAGGCAAATCCTCCCCATATATACCGCAGATCATCCATGGGATCAGCCCTTGGCCCTGGATCCCAGTATCTGCTCATAGGAGAGGATATACAATGAAATAAAAGCAAAGAAATCAAGATCTGAGGAATGGCTCAGCACTGGTTACAGACAGACCTGTCTTTGATCTTGTTAGTTCGCTCCACGACATCAATGTCCATGCGGATCTTGAATTTAACATGAGATGGCACCTTGGTGGTCCAAGAGTACATGTCAACAAATACCAGCCCTGCCCAAAACTTGCTCTCCCCAAGAAGGTCCAGCGCTTGATGGGTCAACTGGTCCTCATCAGAAATGGCAGAGAACTTGTCCAGGACTAGACACTGTAAATACAGGGGACATATAGGCTAAGTGATTGTCAGAGTGTAAAATCTCACCCTATTTCCACTTCACTCTCTCATTAGTATAGATAGATAGATAGATAGATAGATAGTTTTATAATGTCAAACTTTATAAAACTTTTTTAGTAAATGTGATGCCATTTAACATAATAAATTAATTTATATTAATTTATTTAGAACTGATTTTAAAAAAAAAATCAACCTATTAATTCCATGAATTCAATAGTTCTGGATGAACCTAATGGAAAATTACTAATGAGATCATGTTTACTCGACAATTCAGTGCCAGACTGTCAAACTCATTCAGATCAAGTCGTTCCAGTTTTAGATCGGCATCAGAATTCAGCCCAAAACTAATATCCAAAAAGACTTAATTGAATTGTTTGTTGTTAATTTGTTTTGAGCTTGGCATAAGATGGTGGGAGTCTATTTGAGATCTTGGAGACATTGTTCTCCATGTGGCCGGTATGCACTGCCATAAACCGGCCTGTGCTTTCTCTTTGTGTAGGCCGAGCAGACTGACAGCTGTATCGAATTGGACTCATTCGTTGGGTTTGTCTGTCACTCCTCAGTGCTGCTAGCTGAGACTGAGACAAAGACTAAAAGACACACAGTTTAGATAGCAGAGGTCCTGCTCTCGCTGGCACAGGCTGCCTTAAGCTCACCCTGATTTGTATTGAAGGCATTCAGCATTGAACTCTACCTTTAAAGAACTCTCCCACACTGGCAAACTCTCAGTGAGAAATCAAACGCTTGTCTTTGTTCTACTTGACATCAGAGAGGCAGAGTCGGCTGAGAGTGACCGCTTGCTTTTCATCCTCCAGCTTCTGAGCAGATCTGCATCTCTTTTGAAGGACTAAATGACAAGTGAATTTGGAAAGTCTGACTTGATGATTGTTCTAAAAAATGCAAGCATACTGTTGACTGAAGACTGTGCAGTTTATACTGTATACTTCAAACTAATTTATATATATATATATATATATATATGTGTGTGTGTGTGTGTGTGTGTGTGTGTGTGTGCGTTTTTTTTTTTTTGGACATAAAATTTATTCAGCAAGGATGCATTAAAGAATGCTTTCTTTATTTTCCATTCATCGAAGAATTCTAAAAAAAAGTCCATGGCTTTGACAAAAGTATTAGATTTTTAAAAAAAAGAATCTTAAGCATCAAATCAGCATATTAGAATAATTTATGAAGGATCATGTGGCACTGAAGACTGGAGTAATGATGCTGAAAATTCAGCTTTGACGAAAGAAATAAATTACATTTTAAAATATATTAAAACAGAAAATAGTTATTTTAAATTTTAATAATATTTCATAATGTTACTGTTTTTACTGTATTTTCAATCAAATAAATGCAGCCTTGGTGAGCATAATAAACATAAAAATTTTACCCTAAACCTTTGAATGGTAATATAATATTTAATAATATTCTATAATATATAATTTATATATTTATTATTTATAAATAATATAAATATATTTATTATTTATATAAAAAAATTTTGCAAAATTTATAATATGCAAAATTTTAAGCAGATGTATGCTTTTTTAATGTATGAGTGGCAGTACCTCTCCATATTGGTTTATAAGGTGAATAACTTGGTCAGTCACGTTAAAGATGTTCCGCCAGTCAAAGTTAGGCATGTCCTGGGCTCGATCCTCCTCTGGGCCGTTGTACAGGAAGTTGAGGATGTGTTGGCCAGTGAATGGAGTATCTTTGAGGCCTTTGTTGCTATAATCCATCACTGTGGGATTTCTAATGGAGTCCTAAAATATAAAGCACAATATTATGGAACTGAATGAACCTTGCATGAAATATTGCACTAAAAATAAAACAATGTAATGTATTGGTGCCGTCTTTTCAAAGAAAGTTTTAGAGACGGTGTTTTACCCGAAGCATGTTCATCTGTACACCATCCTGAAAGAAGCTCCACACCTGTGGGCCCACTTCCTCCCAGGCCCGACCCATATTCCTAAGTCTTTCTAACTCCTCAAAGGTGGTGTTTGCCTGGATAAACACACAAATACACAAACCTACAAAGTTTAGTTGCATTCAAATAAAAGTAGGCAAGAACAAATGAAATAATCTGTTTGTTCAGCATTCAATGGCTCAGTAACAATAAAGGCAGAACAATACTCAGGTGGTGGCAACTGCTTTGAGTTTGACCACAGAATGACTGAATTCCCACCAGGAGCAGTTTACACAGTCCCACTGAAAGCCCTGCTGCATAAACAGAGAAACTGAAGCCTTCTAAAGCTGATCTGATGGGACCACAGCCATGGCCCACTGCCCAGGGCAAGCATGTCCACACCGGAGCTCCCTCCCAGGGACAAAGGCCTTACCTCCCACTTTACCCTCCTTCTCATTCTCTATTGCTCTTTCACTCTCTGTTTTTTTTGCTTTTTGCTTTCACTTTTCTAATTGCGAGACACACAAAGGAAAGATTCACAAAAAGCTGTAGATGACAGAAACAACAGCATGGCTTAGTAGTTAAAATATCTGAGCTGGTATGTGAAAAGTTGCAGTTTCAAACCCTTTGCGTTTGATTCAAAACACCATTGTGGCCTTAATCATAACACTTCTAGAATTGCTCAAGTCTGACTAAAAAATATATATATATATATATATATATATATATATATATATATATATATATATATAAAATAACACGTTAATTCAACAAGAACACATTAAACTGATCAAAAGTGACAACAATTATTTTTATTTGTTTATGTTACAAAAAAAATCTGTTTTAAATGCTGTTTTGTTGTCTGTTCATCAAAGAATCCTGAAAAAAGTATGACAGTTTCTACAAAAATATTAAGCAGCAAAAACTGTTTACAACATTGATAACAAGACACATTATTATAATTGAGCACCAGTAATTATTGATAGTAATTGAGCACCCAATCACAATATTATAATGATTCCTGAAAGATCATATGACATTGAAGACTGAAATTTCATCTTTGCCATCACAGGAATGTTATATTTTAAAATATATTAAATAAAAAAAACTGTTCTTTTAAACTGTAATAATATCTCACAAAATAACATTTTACTGTATTTTTGATCAAATAAATGCATCCTTGGTGAGCATAAGAAAATTTTAAAAACATAAAAATCTTAATTATTCCAAACTTGACTGGTAATGCAAGATACATAAAAACGTCTACTTATCTAAAGTGATTTACATGGCATTTAAGGTATATTTCATCGGTTAGTGGCTTGCTAAAACCATTCTCTACAGTTTGAGCTACATGAATGCTAAGGTTACACCATTAGTGTTAAGAGAGGAAACTCATTTACAAAGCACCCAGCCGAAAACCTGCAGTCCTGCTTACATACGAATTTAAGTGCGCAAAAGCCAGTCAGCAGGGTCGTATGTTCTGAAGTGCTCCTAAAACACACGTAGCCTCTATGAGAACCCATTAGCCCTGCGTCATTTCCCCTCTGGCTAACCCGCTGACATGTCTGCAGCAATGTACTGATTTATCTGACAGGCCCGAAGTGAGATTAGCTGTTGCATTAATACACTCATCTGCTGTGATTCCAGGTGTGTGTGTAGTCAAAGAAGAGCTTTTTCTCTTACGTTTTTAATGATCTGTCTGACAGCAGGGGAATCGGGAGCGTACAGGATTTTGCCCATCAGGAAAGGCTTGACTGAACTCCACATAATCCTTGTGACCGGATTGGACTCCAAATCCTTCATGAGGTCATTACAGAACGGAGCTGAAAGAGATATGGAGTTATGAGAAACACGAGAACATTCTTTTATCTGCTTTTCCTCATCATCAGTCTGAAGTCTATGTACAGTACAGTACTCACTGGCCGTGTGATCGTAGTTGTACTTCCCCTCTCCCCGTGTGCTGTTGATGCCCAAGAAGGCTTTGTAGTTGTTATCCTCGTACCAGTTGAAGGAGGTGACCCTGGAAAAGGCCCCTTCCGTGTAACCACAGAACAAGCTGGAGGTGGAAGCCATGAGTTGACTAAAAGATGGGGAATCATGGGACTGAAGCAATGGAGAAACCACTTGCAACAGGTCTTGAGAGCTAGGTCTTTCAAACAGCTGTTGAGAAAATGGTATAAGACAAGTTTTATTTACAAAAACAGTGATTTCAATGTGTTTTCAGAATATTGCATGAATGTCATTGCATTTTTTGGGGTTTTATTTGTTTTAAAGCACAAGATCACATTTCACAAAAATATTTGGCACAAAATTAGATAAACTGTTCAAAATTATTATATAAAAGCATTTGGAAACTTTCTGGATGTCAAACTTGGAACACATTCACTAAAAATGACCTTGGGACTATGCATTTCATTTACAAAAGGCATTTTGTGGCCCCCAAATTGCAGTTTTGTCCTCAAAATGCCTTCTGTATAGTCCATTTTGTAATTCAGCATGTCAAAATGCACATTCTGTCAATTAAATATGCATGTCTTCTACATAATGTGACATGTATATTGTACATAGTGTACACACTGTCTTCAAAAGGCTTTCTGTTTTCTAAATGTACTATTCATCCATGAAATGGAAAGTACATTCACCCTTGTGTATGTGAAATCAAAGGAATTTTGTGCATAAAATCAGTTTTTGGTTCAGAATTTTGTGCAAAAATAGAAATGTTGCCTTTACATTGAAGAAATGCAAATATCGCTGTCTTTCTGTATGAAATGAACAAAAAATAACTGCATTTTTTCATGAAATACTGCATTTTATAACGTAATTCCTTCAGTCCACAAAATGAGTCAGGTTACACTTGATAGTCCATATAGGACCGGTTAAAAGTAAAGTTGCAGACATTGGTTTGAAATTTTATATCTAATGCAATGACATTCATATATGTTTAACTTAAAAACCTTTTGGGGCCCCTGTAGATACAATTACTATTTCCAACTTATAGAACAATGACAAATAATTCAGCCGTAGCTGATGTACTAAAACATTTATAAAGTAGTTGTTACCAAAATCACAGCAATCTACACAGCCTACAACAAAGACATCGAGAAGATTCCTGTATAATAAACTGAGAAACTTTTTTGAAACATTTCTGATCATATTTCAGCAATCAAATCATTTCTATCCGCTGTTTAGTATCACTAGTGAAGCCAGATTCACGAATGAATCACTCTTTTGATCTAATTGGACAAACAGGAAATTTTGAAATTGTTCACATTTCAGTTTGATTCATTGGGACATTTCACTCATGGACTGAATCATTTGCAGTGATTTCTCACACCAAAATATTAATAGGATATTTTATAAGGGATAAGGCAGAAAACAAAAAGAGCACTGGATGAGGTGGATATTTACCTACAATCCAGCAAACAAAACTTGCAATGTCTTCTATGATTTGCCAGTGACAAAACAGCTCTTTATGGCACATTCAGCATATGAACATCTCTGTACTGCAGATAAATATGATTTATATCCATTTATATCCAAAACAATATTTTAAAAAACCATATCAAAATACGGACACACGTTTTTACTCCAATACTGATGAAAGGCTAGAAATGCCCCTGGTAAAGACATTTCAAATCTGTCATGGAGTCAAAAGGCAAACCAAACCTTTTGGCACCAACCTAAAATCCCTCTGGGTGGGAAATTATCCTCTAAACTAAAACACATCAAAGCCTACAGATACAGGACAGATAATCTGAGCCTCTGGGGTCCATGATACTACAGCTACAGATTACTACAGATTCATATAAACTCCTTCAAACAAAAGCCAGCCAGTTCTGCAAAATGCATATTTGTTTCCGCACATGTTAATAAAAAGGAATATTTTTGGAAACAGGAGACTGTAAGTTCCTAGAGTTTTTCATCACGCTGGTCTCACATCTGGACCACGGCATGGAGAACATGATGGAAAAGGAATTCGGAAAATGAGTAACTGGCGTCGGGGTCCCTCTCAGCCGGGCGACAGACAAAAAACCAGCCACACTGACAGGAAGTCCCTCACTTTAGAGCTGCAGGCACACTAACACCATTTAAACATCAGACATTGACGTCTACTGTCTATGAGGCGTTTCCTCCCTGTTTCAGAAGAGTACAAAAAATGCCCTCACCTGTGAACTAATCACATGTGAACCTCAGATTTATTTACAGTGACAATCGGACTGAGAAGTGGCTAGAATTAGCTTTCCGTAGACACAGGAATGATATCTCCATATCTGTATGCTTGCGCAGAAAGCCAGGTGGAGGAAACCGTGATTTCCTGATCGCTAAAAATACAGCTGAACATTTGAAGGGCCTCATACGCACTGCTTTCAGCTTCTCAGACACAGCAGGCAGAAGTCGGGCCCAGAAGTGCAGGTCGAGTCCATTGGAGTAGTTATCGAGAAGTAGAGGAAGCTGGGAATGAGAGGAGAGAAAGAAATGAGACCATCTATATTAGTCAAGGTTGATGGCATAGACGGATAGACGTACAGTAGATTCAACACATTAATAGTCCTAATGACATTGCCAGAAAGCTTTTAGAATTTTTTTGTCAACTACAACAATTTTTTTTGGAAAGACAAATTTTCATTGTTTTCAATGTTTTGTCAATCGACAACAAGCTAAAATTTTAACAATTATGACCTATTAGTATCATTTTAAAAATGTCCTCCTGCAGGTAGTGGAAATGTCTTTTTGCCATGCAATTTTTAATATGACACATCAGGCTGTTAAGTAATGTTTATTTTCTTTCTTTTTTATTTTTATTTGTGTAAATTACTATACCATTAAAAAAATATATAACAGGTGATAGAATTTAATTTTTTTTTTTACTATTATTTCATATGTCAGACTTTACAGGGTTAAGTCACAGGGTAATAGTCACTAAACAAAAAATAGAATAATGAAATGAAGTAAAAAACAACAAAAAAAAGTAAAATCACAACAAAAACAGTGTTTGGGTTACATTTATGTCGAAATATATGTATAAACTAAATATCACATATTAAATTGTATTAACATTTTAAACTTTGTCCAAATCAATTTAGCTGAAGCTGCAAAGCAGGGTTTGGGAAATGCGTGTTACTCACATCCTGTCTTCTGAGATGTAACCCTTCCAGAAATAATATTTCTTCCAGGGGCTGCCCCAGGAACATTATCCAAGCTACTTTACAATGGATCAGGATGGACCAGGTTCAGGAAACAGCATGTGGGTGTCACAGAAGCAACCCAAATATGAGACATCCTTCCTGTCAGACTTTTGTATCGCTAATACAAAAGAACTGACTTACAACATGTTTTATATTGTTCCAGCCATCAGTGTTTGCATATGACTGACATTTTGACAAAAATGGAGTCATTATATTTAGAGTAGCATGATGCTAATAAAACAGTGGCTATGGATAAAAGAGTCTGCAAAATGAATCCATATTAATGTGTTCATGAAAATATCTTTTTTTGAGGGGGAAGGATAAAGTTTAGTCTCCAGTACAGGCTCTCTGTATTATTATTATTTAAAGCTCTCACAGGGTTTAGTCCAGCAGAAGTGTGTTGACTGTAATCTCATTACTGAAGTAGGCCAAGTCGGTTCGCCCCACTGACACTGATCGGGTGACTCAGGCTAACGCCCCTCTGTCCTCTCCCCGCGCTCATTTTGAAGCCATAAACTACCAAGAACAACCAGGAAGGGTGTGTGGGATTTTGTTACTAACTCTACAAAAATTCAGGAGCGTTCATCAAACAGGAAGTACAAAAATGTGCACTTACTGTTGCTATCATCAATCTGTTTCAGTTTCATTTACAAATGACAGAATTTTGAATAATAAAATGATAATAAAAAGCCACAAGCATTCAGTTTCACTTACAAATGATTGAATTTGGAATAATGAAATGATAATAAAATGAAACAGAAAAAAGTGGAAAGAGGTTTCAAAATCAAAAATACATTTTTGATGTTTTTTAACGCTTTTGAACATGGGTTCCTTTTAAAATGTTTATAAGCCCAAATATATAAGATTTCTTAACTAAAACATTATTTTTTATTATAAATTAAGTCTAAAGTAACCCCATCAGGCTTCTTAACTATTCTAAACAGGTCAAAATGTCCTTGGTCAATCAGCTTGACCTGCATTGTTTTTCTGGGGATCAACATGCTAGACCATCACAGACCAGTCAAGACCTGCATGGAAATTAATGCAGGCTTAGGGGCTGTTGGCACAAAACCTGTTTTTGCATTGCACTGTACTGCTTTTCCATAGTCTTTCTATGTAAACATGCACTAGACCATAATGTTTGACCATTGCATCTCATGTCTTTTGCAACATCTTGCAAAAGATCCAGTTTTTACAACAGGCTGCTCAAATGAAAAGTTCAGCTTTTAAAAATGTGTCTCTAGATCTTGCATTTTGCTAAATCCGCTGACATACAAAGCATGTTTTTTAACGCATTTTGACTGCACCAAAAAATGTCAATTCTGCCATAACTCCAAACCTGTATGACTTTCTTTCTTCTGCCGAACACAGTAAGATATTTTAAAGAATGCTGATTCAAATGCAGTTCGCATTGTATTTTTTGTCCATTTAATTGAAGTCAAAAGGAACCCAAATTATTTGGTGACCAACATTTTTCCACAGAAGAAAGAACTTCACACAGGTTTAGAACAACATGAGACAGGAAATAATGTCAGAATTGTCTTTTTAAGCTGGTATTTTCAGTATGTACTAAATTCTGACCTATAATTCTTTGTTGCCTCCACCCAAAACAAGAGCTCTTATGACTTCCCTCATAGTTGGCATAGCTATCTGTGTCAGCACTTCCTCTACACCCAAACCCATTTCCAACATTTACAGATATTATAACTGATTTTATTGAGTGTATGAATAGACTGACCAAGCGGAAAAGTTTGAAGAAGTCAAGGTTGGCATAGAATTTGTCCTCAATGGTCTGAAGACGCTGAGGGGTGAGAACACACATGGAATTGCGCACAGCATACAGGCCCCAACGGCTCGGGAAAATAAGGAAACGCTCAAGAAGAATCTGACTGCAGGCGATGTCCTTCAGATGGAGATCAGGAACTCCATACGCAAGCTGAGAGAGAGAGTAACAGACAGTGAAAAACAGAATGAAAAGATTAAGAGGTGAGGAGAGTTAATGCTGATGTGTTAGTCTGAGCCGGACTTAAACACTCAGCAGAAGTAAAATGTTTCTGGAATACAAAAAATAGACAGTAAACAGTGTCAGTCTAGGGTTGATATAAAATAAACACCAAACCTAAAATACCAATTAGTTGCTATAATGCTTTAGTAGTGTTGTTAGCAACACTTACACTGAATTAGCACTTCTGAAAAAGAGACACCAATGCTATTAGCATTAAGGCTAATTTTCTGGTGGCCGCAGATTTTTTCTTGCTAAAGTTGTTACACTAACATTTTTTGGCCCTACTAGAAAGCTATATTAGCATTAGCAATGCTAATATGTTTTACCAGCAGGTTTGAAAATAATGTAGCGTAAAATACGCACATAGCTTAAAAGTCAAAACAACAAATGCAGTTAGTCAGCTAGAAACAACCTGTGCTCAACCTTCATCAAACATCTTTAAAGAAATACCATCAGGTTCCCTGTGGAATAGCATTTCAACTCAAGGAAGGGCACAAAAGAGGATGCCAGCAAAATTGGAGGAAATTATTAACATCCCAAGACATCCTGAAGCACCTTTAGCCATCAGCGTAAATCACGAAAGAACACTTCTGAGGTGTTGCTGCCTGCTGCCATTAGACAATATAATATCTGCTGCATATACAGTATGACATATATATTTACATAATCCATATCCGCCATCTGTATGTGTGTAATATATAGATGTCACAAAATATAATTTTATACATATATATGTCATATATTACTAAGTAAATATGTTTTAAAGCTCAAATGTGTCTCTTTGCCACAGCAATGAGATGCACACTTGGATGAAACATGGATACAAGCCATGACTCCAAATCAGTGTGCAAAAACCCAACTGGAAAACTTCCAGCTTCGTGCATCCAGCTTTCTTTCTCCCTGTGTTCCTCTCTTTCTCTGTTTCATTAGTAGCTAAAGACTTATCCAACCAGAACATTCCATCTTCCTCTGTACGCCCCTGCTGGCTGACTGGCAGCACCTCTGAGAAAGCCTTCAAAATGCCTTGCATTCCTCTCCCTTACATTTCCATATGAAAGTGACTCGGACCCTGATGTTCTTGTGTTCATACAATTACTTCCTCTGGACCACCTTCTCAACGCTGCCCTCAGGATCAAAGGAGATGCGGTCTCGTGCAAACCACCATCCATGCTTTGTTTGCACTGAAAAATAAACCCACCAAGAATCTTGGGTTGGGTAACATGGGGGGCAGGTTTGACCAGAGTCGTTCTGCCTTAGGTTGGGGGTCTGATTACTCGCAGGGCCCTGGGATGACAAATATATACATCACAAAGGATCCGTACAGAGAGCTGAGAAACCCAAACACGCAGTGTGATGCTGAACAAACAGCACTTGAGAACTGGCCAAGATTCTCTCAGTCTCAAACAGAGACATTCAAGTCCACCAACAAAGTCTGTTTACATGCATAGAAAGCAGATGAATTTTTGTCTCGGCGGCGAAGTCAATCTGCTTATCATTCACGACTTAATTAGACAATCACAAAAAAAGGACGCTTCGGGTCAGCAACCTCTCAAAGATCTCAGAGACATACTGTAAATAGTGCTAATTAAGGAAATACAGTTCAGACAACAATTATTTTCATATTATAGCAAATAACCAATACAAAAATTGAATTTGTTTTTGTCTTACTAAATTACTACTATTTTGTCTAAATAAATTTAATTCAATTAAAAATGTAAATTAAATTCAATTAAAATTTTATTAAAATAAAAATATTAAATTCAATTAAATGAAAACTATTAAATCAAATGAAAACTTATTAAATTAAATAAAAAATATTAAATTAAATTAAATAAATAAAAAACACTAAACACCAGAATCAATCAATATTGATTTTGCTGAAGATAATTTAACAGTGTTATTAAATAATTATTGTTTTTTAAGAGATCAACTTTTTAGCACTAGATTTAAAAAATATTTTTTATATTTAATTAAAACTTAAAAACACACAAAAATAAAAAGTAAGAAAAAATAAAATGAATACAAATCACATTTTTTGAGACATCCTTATTTTTATTGAAAAACTTACAGAATTAGAATCTTTAGCCACAAAATAAATTGTTTAATATATTATTAATATAAATTTAATATATTAATACTCCCAGTTTCTGTTAATAAAAAGTTTAAAACTAAGAGCGTTGTCATATTTACAGCAGAAATATCATAAGAAATATCTTATGCCTTATCAAGAACTCATTTTTGGAATCTAAATTACAAATAATTTGCACTTTTATTGATAACATTATAAGTGGACTTTTCTGGTTCAAATCATTTAAATCAGCATAGGTCACCTGTTCAGGGCGGATCTGTGAACGGACCAGCTGATCTACTACAGATTCTGTGAGAGGAACATCTCTGAGCAGGTATGAAGTAAGAGTTTCATCGTCTTTCAAAATGTCCTCCACTTTCACGCCTCGACCTGCAGATGAAGTGAACAAAATGTGTGAACAGGATGCCAGAGCGAAGAATTTCAACAGGATGAAAGAATGCGACACTTCAACACTTAAGAGATGCTCAGCTGGAAGGATTTCAGAGGCATGACAATCATTCAGATGAGACAAACAGATCTGGTATGCCAGGCATCCATGGCCTGCTGAAATTTGGCCAAGATATCGCTCTTTCCATGCTTATTTTTGAAAGAAACTGAGAAGACGGGGCGATAGAGGAGAGAGATTCTGCTGTGAATCAGTGCCAGGAACCTAGAGGAGCCAGAGACGCTTTCACATGACACAAAAACCAAGTCATGGGCCTTTTTTCTCAAGGGTCACAGAGCTATTAGCACTTCGAACGCAACCTGCCGTGCATAGGACTGAGCTTAAGACAGGTTCTTCTGCCAGGAACCAAAAGTTTTCACCATAATGCTCTGGACAATCCTATTTATGCAGTCAATCACCAGAGGACAATCAATCACATTCCACTGATGGCCACAGGCGTTTGTTTTTCAAGACGAGGACAGGCCCACTAGGGCTGTCAGCGCAGGAATGTCTGATTCAAATCCAGACAACTTCTATTTGTGTGTCCCGTTGAGAGGTAAACAAATGGAAGTGCTTTCTCTAAAAATAATAGTATGGAAGGAGCATAAGCTTCTTCGCATTCCCCATGAAAGGACCCCTTCAAGGCAGATTGAGCATGTGATGTAATCTGAGAGAGTGGTGTAAACAGTGAAGGAACGGCTGGGAAACTGAGGTAATGTGACGTTTGCTGACCCGCGATCAGTTCGGGATTGGTCCGGAGGGTGTCCATGAAGTTGCTCATGGCCACGAGTTCCCGCCATAACCGTCCCAACTGCAGAAACTCGGTATCTTCGAATAGGAGCTCTTGTGCATCCGCCCAAAACCGAGCCAGTCTGAACAGAGAGGTGCGAGTTAGTGTTAGAGCAATGGAGGGCTGGTTCATCTATATCGTTTATACATTAAAATCTACTCACATTGAGTTGTTGTAGTTGGACACCAGGCCTGGAGACTCTCCACGGGTTGGGTGCTGGAAACAGGGGTTGTTGGCATTGCAGAAGATCCCTTGGATCCATGGAAGGATGCCAGTGGAAGGCATGGCTTTGTTTGGGAAGTGACCTGAGGTCGAGAAAACTGGTTATTATTGCCAACAAAGGAGCATATGCATCAGCCAACATCAGTGGGAACCACTGCTCTTTGAATATGACACTGGAAATGTTGTGTATAAATAATGTCTTTAAAGATATTAAATTATATATGTTTTTCGCTACTGAATTGTTGAACTACATGCAGTGTTAATTATAAAAATAAATAATTATAATACGTTTTTTATACCATACAATTTTTTTTATAAAAATGAATAAAGATTAATTAGTATTAATTACCATTAATTTTTAATTAATTTTTTAAATTAAAAAATACACAAAAATACAAACTACTTTTACTAATTATATATACATATGTGTGTGTGTGTGTGTGTGTGTGTGTGTATATTAAACTACTTTTACTAATTAATATTTACTAATTTACTAATATATATATATATATATATAATATATAATATATATATATATATATATATATATAGTATTTAAATGTATTTGAAGATATGAAAGCAATATAGCACAAATATAAAAATATATATTTTAAATTAAAAATGCACAAAAATATAAACTACATTTACTAATTAATATTTAATCATTTACTAATTAATACTACTTTTACTGTTAATATTTTTAAAAGAAAATAAAATTATTACAAATATATTTAATTATAACCATTAAAATCATCTTCAGGCATCCATACATTCATGTTGGCGGTAAAGGGGGTTCGCTCTTCTCAGCCAAACCAGTCCAATGAATAGCACCACAGGCCACATAATCTCCATAAAGAGCCGCGTCTGGTGTGCAAATGCAGAAAATACATTAGAAATGCTTAAGATGTCTGTAAAGACAGATCCTTTTTGTAAATATATACTGTACAAAACCCTTGAACCGTATCCAGCTAGTCATATGAAGCTGTTTAAGTCCAAGAGCAAAATCTTAACCCATATTCTTTGAATGACATACTGGAATTTACTTTTACTAAGTAAAATGTAGTAATTTACAAGCTGAACTTTTCACCTTCTGCCTCTTGCGGACAGTCCAGTTTTTCCAGAGAAGCAGCCGCACCTGGCTGGTTCCCATGACCACTGCTCTTCACCCCCACAGGGGGTCACGTACAGGTGCCCTACCTGGACAACCACAACAACCACAGGCAAGACACTCATGCACAGTTCATCTCCATATCAAGATGGTTGTATATCTGATTATTTAAATAGTCAACTGCACCAGTGGTCTAATTTCAACCTAAGAATCCACATAAGACCTCATGCAAGACTTCATACACATAGCTCCAAAGCAGTTTTACAGAAAATAGTGCCTTTCAAACCTCCAATGAGCAACCCAACGGCAACAGGGCAAATAAAAACCCATATCCATGTAGGATGAGGCAGTTTCTGATTTCTATCCCTCAGAAAGGTGCGAAATAAACACATAGACTAAGAAACAGAGTTAAAAGTGTTTCTGCACAGATCATAAGACCAATCATGAGACATAATGAGACAAGTAATGAACTGTGTGGACTGTCAATACAGTTCAGCATATCAGAGACAAACACAGAGCTCTTACGTAACAGGCCTGAATGCTCCTTTATGTAACACCCAATCACCATTCATTCGGAAACGACTAAAAGACACATGTAAAACAGAATTAAACAGGAAGAACTCACCTCAGGAGAAGTACGCTCTTTTATTCTTACATCTGCTGAAGCTCATGGCCGTCTTACTCGACTGACTAGGATTGCTACAGACGCAAAGCAGGTTTCTAATCTGATTGATTTAAGCTCCTTTCACCAGTGAAAGAGCCAGTGCTCTGTGCCCAATCTATGCTTCATTGGACCTGTGACCTAACTAACAGCCAATTGGTGGCGAATATGAACTTGATTATGAATTCAGTCTCATTTACTAGTGGTGAATATACTATACAGTGCCCTCCAAAAGTATTGGAACAGTAAAGAGAAAATTGCTCTGTTGGCTGTGGAGTCAAGACATTTGCAAATATGATTAAAAAATGAATATGAGACAAAACTACAGAATGTCACATTTTATTATTGTCGTTTCAACACACATGTTTTACCAAATAAAAAGAACAGCACTTTTAGAGTTCATCCCACTCATTGACGTGAGCATAAGTATTAGGACAGTTGAACATAAGGCAGATATAAAAGATTAAAAGCTATTATTTAGTTGCAGATCCCTTGCGCACAATCACAGCAGTGAGTCTGTGACCCATAGACATCACCAGACTCTTGGTCTCATCCTTTGAAATACTTTTCCCAGCCTTTAATGCAGCCAATTCCAATTGTTGCTTGTTTTGTGGAGTTTCTGCCTTTACTCTCCTCTTCAGCTGGTGAAATTTGTGTTCAATCGGATTTAAATCTGGAGATTGACTTGGGCAATCTAAGACTTTCCATTTCTTTGCCCTTATAAATTCCTTGACTGAACTGGCAGGGTGTTTTGGGTCATTGTCCTGATGCAATTTGAAGCACTTCCCAATGAATCTGGTGGCATTTTCTTGAATATTGGCAATAAAGTTGAGAGGGCCTGTTCCAAAGACAACCATACATGCCCATGCCATGACACCACCTCCACCATGCTTTACAGATGAGGCTGTATGCTTGGGATCTTTTGCAGTTCCCTTTTTTTCTCCACATTTTTGCTTTCCCATCACTTAGATAAAGGTTCATCTTTGTCGCATCGGTCCATAAACAGTTCCAAACTCTTCTGGCTCACCTTTGTGCTTTTTTGCAAACTCTAATCTTGCCTTTCTATTTTTGGTGCTGATCAGAGGTTTGCATCTTGCTGTGTAGCATCTGTAATTCTGTGTCAAAGTCTCCTGAGGACAGTAGATTGTCAGAGCATCACCCCAGCTTTCTGGAAGTTGTTGGTGATTTTACAGACATGTCTTTTAGGGTTCATTTTCACAGCTTTTATGATTTGTCTGTCATCAACTACTGTTGTTTTCTCAGCCGATCAGGTAGTTGTTGGTTGCTGGTGGTTTCCAAACTCTTGATTTCTCCATGCCCTTTGTTTTTGCTATAGCTCTAATTGACTTCCTCTTTTCTTTTAGCATCCAAATTTCTTACTTTTCCCTCAAAGTCAGCTCCCTCATCTTCATCCTGGTTTGTGTGTGTCATCATCGAATGCAAGATTCAGAATGCAGAAGTAATGGACATAACTGATGTGACACATTCCCTGCTTTTAATATCTGAAGAATGAATGCAACAGGACACAGCTGATCACTTAGAAAGACCTGTGAGGCAACTGTTCCAATACTTATGCTCACATCAGATAGGGGGATGGAACTCTAAAAGTGCTGAACTTCTTAGCTGGTAAAACATCTATGTGTTGAATCACCCAATAATAAAATGTGACATTCTATTGTTTTGTCTCATATTCATCTTTTAATCATATTTGTAAATGTCTTGACTCCACAGCCAACAGAGCAATTTTGTCTTTACTGTTCCAATACTTTTGGAGGGCACTGTATATGTGACCCTGGACCACAAAACCAGTCATAAGTGTCAATTTTTCAAAATTGAGATTTATGCATCATCTGAAAGATGAATACATAAGCTTTCCATTGATTTATGGTTTGTTAGGATAGGGCAATATTTGGCCAAGATACAACTATTTGAAAATCTGGAATCTGAGGGTGCAAAAAAATCTAAATATTGAGAAAATCGCCTTTAAATTTGTCCAAATTATGTTCTTAGCTTTGCATATTACTGATCAAAAATTAAGTTTTGATATATTTACAGAAGGAAATTTACTAAATATCTTCATGGAACATGATCTTTACTTAATATCCTAATGATTTTTGGCATAAAAGAAAAATCGATAATTTTCACCCATACAATGTATTTTTGGCTATTGCTACAAATATACCTGTGCTACTTAAGACTGGTTTTGTGGTCCAGGGTCACATATATATAGGAGACTGGGGAAAGTTGTCACAAGTTAAGTTAATGCATGAAAAGCTACAAAAAAAAAACAAAAAAACAAACAAACAAAAAACTATTGTTTATTTCCACTTTCATTGTGCAGGAAAAAAAAAAAAATTCATTAAACACACATTTCCTATTGTGACACCATGCCCCAATGGTCAACACACAAATAACAATATTTTAGTAGATTCATTCATGTAAAAACTCTCAAAACATTGCAATGTGCATTTGGCCATAGTTTAGTATAAGTACTTTTAACATTTTTGTTGCGTATATGTTCTCAGAATCAAGTACATTTAACATTACAACACATTTTGTATTTAAAATTATATTAAAAAATATATAAAAATGCAATATGCACTAGTAGTATCAAGATGCACTACAATCATAATAAATGAGGCATAAAAAATAATAATAAGTGACTAATAATATTTAAACAATTCTTTATGTAATAATAATCATATTGTCATTCACAAATATTTTAATACATGATGCAGTAACTAATATTGCTCAAATTTATGAAAAGGGATTCAAAATGCTTTTTTATGTGCATAATGAGGGCCAGACCAGGGCCGACTAGAACAATTTAATAAAAACATGAAATCAAATATGACGTCAGCTGTGGTTTTAATAAGTTACAAGTGTGTATTCTCACATGTACCTGTTTTTGCACTTGAAGGAAGGTAAGACATCTTGAAAATGCTGTTAAAGGAATCAGTTTATATCATCACATCAGATACATGGGTGCCATTTACAAAAGACACTGATTGAGTCTTAAACTGGACTAAAATGTGGTTTAGACCAGCTAATTTGTGTTGGACAACCAGTCAGTGGACTCTCATAAACGAAGGCATTTGCTTTGGCTTGACTTGCTTGTTTTGGGTATATTGACATTTCAGTTGTTGTTGATATGAACCATTAAAAATAGCAATTAAAAGAAAAACAAACCTTTGGGAAACTGTTACCATATTATATAAATACTTAATACAGTATGTGGGCCAAATTGCATTTCTGAAAACTCTATTAACAGACTAAAAAACAATGATTTGAACACTTTTATATAAAAAAGAAAGAAACAAGACAAAAATAAAAAATACCTTTGTACATCCATCTGTTGTTCTTGAATAACAGAATTAACACTGCATGTAGTTCAACAATTCAGTAGCGAAAAACGTGGTTCCAAAGTCTAATAAGTGCATTTTATGATTATAATAAAGTGACGATACTCAATTGTAACAGCTTGGTCAATTTGGTTTTGGTGTAAAACATAAAAATACAGAAATACACAGAATATATATTTATATATTTTTTAAACAACAAAAAAATCCATAGACAGTGTAAATGAAATTGCACAGTGACAATCTGGAGTTATAATGCAAAAACGGTTGTTTGACCTTGCACTGGTGCATAAGTGATGTGATAAAGTAAAAAACATAAGTGCATACTGTGTAAATTCTTGTCCAAGGGGTTTGTTTGATTATTACAAACAGCAGATGCGGAATATATTAATATATAGATATATAACACGTCCTTGGATCTCTTCACAGTTATGGAAACAAATTTCCACATATACAAATGGGGCCGTCGCTAAAATTCACAGGTCCAAGACAAAACCCCCTAGACCCAATAACCATCCCCTTGTCCCGGGATGACGTTCCCCGTTGTTCCCCCATCACTGAATCGTACTCAAACAAAATGAGCCTCCCTATGTTCGAGATCCTGCATACGGCGTGATCTGAGTCTCTGGTACACGGGTTTGGTCTCGTTTTGTTCAAGCTCCTCTGGACTGGAGCTGGGAGACTGGGGGAGTGGAAGTTGGTCCGTATTGTGGGCATCCGGCTCTGGCGATGCTTCTGGATCCAAATCTGGCTCAGGCTCATCAACCGAGACTTCCACCCCAAACCCTTCCTCCTCATCGTCGTCATCCTCCTCCTCTTCTTCCTCAGTGCTGTTTGCGGTTGCTCTAATAGTCTTAAGCTCAAGCTCTGTTAATGATTTGGTTCGGCTACCTGGAGGTTTGTAGAACGTTCCAGGAGGAGGTTGCAGAGTTCTGGGAGGCCTGAAGGCTGTAGGAACGGGGCAGTATTCACTAACGTTTCCCTCCCTACGTAAAGTCCGCCCAGGTTTCACAGCAATGGTGTAGGGTCTGTTATTAAGAACGACGTTGGGGGTTTTGGTTTGTTCTGAGAAAGACAAAGACGTGAGAGAAGTAGTATGAATGTTGGCGTTGTTGGTTCCAGAATCAACAGGACAGCTGTTTGTAATCACGACGGTCTTCGGAATGATGTCACGATGCTTATATTGCTTGTCCCACGTCCGCCGTAGCGTCTGCGTATCGATGTAAGATTTCCTGTAATGGTTTCCCGCTCTGGACTTGGGCTTCTCCTCTTTGGAAACCTCCTCGATTACGGGATCACGACTGTGGTTGTCATCCTGCTCTGCGGAGTTCTTCACGTTACATTCGTCCACCTTGGCAAGGTTGAGGAGCCGCTCGGCCGGCATGCTGATTGGTCGAGAGCTCAGCTTGGGTCTCGGAGGCCGTAGCTGAATTCTGGTGACGTGGTTACGCCGACTGAGACCGGGTGAGTTTTGCATTTCAGGAACGCTTGATGATAGGAGCTTGTTGATGTCCACTGTATCGCAAACTGTGTGTAAAGACGAAGAAAGAGAAAAGTTGAAGTTTGGTTGTTTGACCATCACTGTATGGGTTTTTTAGCCAAGTAAAACAATACTGACCTGAAGTGAAGTCTTTGTCAGACCTTATCTTCCCCTCTTTCACCTCATCCATCAGGTGTGTAGAAGGTATTACGGAGGAGTGTCTTTTATATGTCTTGGCTTTTGGCTGTTGCTGCTTTGAGACAATAAAACAAAGGCAAAAATATTAATAACTGTTCCTTTAGTAGATACAGTTTTTGTTAGATTCAAGGAATTTTCATTTAGTAGACTTCCAAGATTTGATTTGATCTTTTCTGCTGGAAAAACCAGTTGGTGGACTTGGTTTTCATCAGGCATGGTGAATAGGACTGAACCATCTTGGACCAGCTGTTACTGGTCGAAGCTGGTCCTAACCAGTCCTAACCAGCTTGATCAAGATGGTCCAACCAGCTGATAGTCAAGCTAAACAACCATCTTGACTAGGTAATGACAAGATTGGACCAGTTTGAAACCTATCATACTATTAGAAGCTGGTTTTAAGGACTTTCCAGTAGGATAGCGAGTTATAAAGTATATTTATTAATTATTTTAGTGCGGTCAAATGATTAATCGCAATTAATCGCATCCAAAATAAAAGTTTTTGTTACATAATGCATGTATATGTGTGTGTACTGTGTATATTCATTATGGATATATAAATACACACACATACAGTATATATTTTGAAAATATTTACATGTATTTACATGTATATATTTATATTCATATAATTTATATTATATATAAATATATATAATATATAAACATAATATTTTACTTAAAAATATACATGCATGTGTGTGTATTTATATATACAAATATACATAGTACACACACATATATTATGTAAACAAAAACTTTTATTTTGGATGCGATTAATCGTTTGACCGCACTTATATATATAAAAAAAAAATAATAATAATTGTACCCCATTATCGTCATTAACATCACAAACAAACCGCCTGACCTGCTTAATGTCCACCAGGGACTTTGAATGTCGGCTAAGCTGCTGTTTCTTCTCCAGTGGGGTGAAGCGTGATTTGATGGGGAGCGGAGAGCTCTCTGCTACAGGTGAGGAAGGTGGAAGAGGACTCAGAGGAGTGTCGAAGATCATCTCATAATGGCGGATCAAAAGCTCCACGATCAGGGCCTGGTAGGGGTAGTCCACCAGAGAGGACAGGGAGACCTCTGCATCGGCCTGTCGGGGCTTGATCAGTGTTGGCCCAAAAATAATGCCTAGATTACTGGCAGTCATCTTGTTCTCATCTGCCCTTTCTGACACCCTGTTAAAAAGAAACGTGATTAAAAACTGTGTTTTCTGATGCTGTTAGCATTGATATTCTTATTAAAACACACAGTGCTTAATAGTTGCTTTAGGTTCTTATTTGGATAAAATGAATAAATAATTGTGCTTGTATAATTGTGCTTGTTTGTATGTGTGTGGGAAATCAAACACCTGTGCAAGTGCTGAATAAGGAACTGCAGGGTTTTGTAGTGGGCTGAAGGAAGCTGACGCAGCAGGTCTTTAATCTTGAAGAGGACCCGGTTGAGCTCTACGCTGATCTGCGGGCTGTCAGAAGTGGGACTTCCTCTTGACGCCTCTACCTCATCAACAATGATACTCTGACTCTCTTTGGCCAATCCGATGAAGTCGTTATAGTATCGGAAAAGAATCAGGGGCTCTGGAAGCTGAGGGGTATAAAATTATAATTTTTATTATTAAAGTATGCAATTATTTTTACTTTATTTTATAAGTAAATAAATGCAAAAATATTTATTTAAAAATAAAATAAAAACTACAAAATAGCAGGGCTAATAATCAAAAATAAATAAATAAATTAGGGTTGTCAAATCGATTAATCGTGATTAATCGCATCCAAAATAAAACTTTGTGTTTACATAATATATGTGTGTACATACATATTATATTTAAGAAATGTAACATGTATGTGTGTGCATTTATTTTATATACATATAAATATACACAGTACACATATATAAATTATGTAAACACAAACTTTTATTTTGGATGCGATTAATCGCGATTAATTGATTTGACAGCCCTAAAATAAAAGGGCTAATAAACAACATTTTTTAAAATGTTTCTTAAATGATTAAATTGAATAATTGCTAATAATAAAGGTAGAAGCATTAAAAAAATATTCGTAAAGATAAGTTTGACAGACACCTGTCGTAGGTAGAGTTTGAGGACGTTGCTGATATCGTGAGGATAGAGATCTGAAAGCTCCACTAGGTCTTTGCCATTCTCGAAGGCCTGACAAAGCTTCTCCACCCGAGATTTGGCACCGTTAACACGGTAAATTCCCTTTTTAAAAACAACAAAACATCTCCTTTCAGTCTTGCTCAGCATTTACAATTCATATCCTCCAGGAAACACATAAGACATGAAGAGGAAGTACACACCTTGATATTCAGAGCCCTGTTTTCAATCTCTGAGGTGCATTTCTTGATGATGAAGGGGATTCCATCAGAACTGTTCTTGGCTGCCTGAGCAAAGTCGATAGCAAACAGATGCAGTTTTCCCTGTAGCTTTTTGTGCCCACACTGGATGGCAAGAGTCTCCAAACACTTCTTATGACAAGCAAGAGAACACTGAAAATAACATGGATGAAGATTAGATTACATGAGTAAATCCCCATACATTGTTCTTCACTCTAGAGGCGTGAAATGGCATTTGCAACACAAAAACATGAAAAAACATTATCTTACAAATAATAATTGAATTGTGTGTATAAGGACCCACCTCCTCGCATTCAGCACCATGAAATACCACAAGACTATCACACTCCCTGCACTTTGATGGTGCACGGAGCTTCCTCAGCTTGTGTGTCTGTGCTGCTTTAGACATCTGCGTGTTGCGGAAGGGTCCAGGAGAGCTGGCTGCCTCTGTTATCATTTCGCTCAGACCTAAAAAAACAATGTTTAGAGTTTTATTTTTACTCTATTCATTAAGATATTTCCAAAAGACTTTGAAAAATGTTTTCAGCAACAATTCTAGTGAACTGTCAACATGCTTAGACGACATTCTGTGAATTCTGTACAATATGTATGCAATGTCAAACATCCAGAGAGCATGTTTGAAAGTGTTATTCAGTGTACAAAAGCTCACCATTATCTGAAGGAGATGGTGGTTCTCTCTCATCCAGATCATCTGCTGAAGACATGGTGCCTGTGGATGGGGTTCTGGGAAGCCTTCTCTTAAAATCACCTGTAAAATGGCAGAAAAGGATGATTAGTTTCAATACTTTGTTTATTTTTACAATTATTACAAATGGAGCAAGAGGTAATCTTTTACAAAATTGTATACAGATGATGCATTACCATTCCAAACTTTGGGGTTAGGACCGCATTTATTTGATCAAAAATACATTAAAAACAGTAATACTGTGAAATATTATTACAATTTAAAATAACTGTATTCTATGTTAACAAATTTTAAAAAATATTTTAAATATTTCAACATTTCTTATTATTATCAATGTTAAAAACATTTTTGAGAAACCCGTAATGCATTTTTTTCAGGATTTTTGATGAATAGAAAGCTCAAAAGTGTAACATAGGAATAACATTATAAATGTCTTTACTGTCACTTTTGATCAATTTAATTCATCCTTCCTGAATAAATAATTATTAATTTCTTTGAAAAAGTCTTACTGACTTGCTTTTGAATGACAATGTGTTTGAGAGTAAACATGAAGAGAATGTTAGTGTAAGCACTCGATGACTTTCTAGGTAATTATGCACCAGAAAGTGTGACTGGTTGGTGCGTAACTATGTTACGCATGCTTGTGACACAAAACCTGTCAATTGTGTGTTTTTTGCCTCAAGCAAAAAGAGATTTCTAAGAGTAAGAGTGAGTGTTGCTGTACCCGGGCTTGCTGTAGGGGAGTCCATAGAGCGAGATTCACTGCTTCCTCCAGCGCTCTCAGAGTCACTGCACATGCCTCCACCCTGACTGCTGGTCCTCCAGACCCGGAACGGACCCTGGATCCTCAGAGCTATCAAACATGACATAACATTCAGAAACTTTTATCTGAATACACAAGTTCTGTATGTATATCCATCCTTGTGTTTTATTATATAACATGGAACAGACATGACTGATTCATAAACAAATGACTCTTATGAAGCAGTTCATTTCTAGTAAATCACAACCATATAGTGTACCAGTGTACAGTGATGCCTGAAACAAATGACTCTTATGAACAGGTTCTTTTTACAGAAATCCTCAAAGCAGCTTTACAGTAATAGGTAGACTTCCAAAACAAATTATTCTTATGAAACCGGTTCCTTTTAGTGAATCATAAACATATAATGTACCAGTTTAGCATAATTCCTGAAACAAATGACTCTTATGACCTGGTTCATTTGTATTGAATCATAAACATATAGTTTGACTGATTCTTGAAACAAATGAGCCTTTTTTTTTGGTGAATCATAACCAAAGAGTGTACCAGTATAGCTTGATTCCTCAAACAAATGACTCTCACAAACCGGTGCTTTTTAGTAAATCATAACCATATAATGTACAAGTTTAGCCCAATTCCTGAAACAAATGACTCTTACGAACTGGATCTTTTAATTAAAAGTTTTAATTAAATTCACTGTTTGAATCAGTTTGAAAGAGTGCACTGTAAAGGTTACATTATTTACAGAAAGAGAATTTCCTTCATGTGCACTGTATGCAAAAAGTGGAAACTATAACTGAAATATACCAAATTGGACTGAATCAAATCAAATTTAAATCAGAATTCAATTGAATTTAGACCCGACAAGACAGAAATAAATTGAATCAGTATTGATACCCAGCCCTAACAATAAATAGGATGAAGATTTCATTCAGGAAATAGGAAATGAGAGTCAAGAACATTTCCACAGATGATCAGTTGATCTGCCGCCCACTTCCTCTGTTTTTTCTTCTTCCACATTCTCGTAAACCTTAATGAGAAGTCTTAAAACACTAATGTGTCCAATTGATCTCTGCTAAAAGCAGGTCTGACAGGCGCATCTCAGAGCGGAGGTTTGATCTGTCATCAGTGAAAAGAACTAACTTTTTCATGAAAGAGATAAACGAGGGCGCATCCTGAGGGACTGATTCACTTTTAGCATTCCAGGGAAGTCAGCCAAACCCCGCAGTGATGCAGCCTCACTGGACCTCACTGAAACGTGGATCTCACTGCGGAAAATTTGTTCAAAAGCAAAGAGCTTGTTTGATGCGCTACCTTGAATATCTGTACTGCTGTTCGAGTGTCCATCTGTCATCTTTCCGGTGCGTGCTTGGACGTGACTCTCCACCTCGTCAGCACTCAGGAAGTCTCCAGGTGTGAGAGGCACCTGGGACAAGTGAACTTGGGTTGAGTGACTGCTATTTATCACACGTTTTGAGTGGGGCAACCTGCATGAACATAAAAAAAAATTCAGAAAACCAGTTAGAACCAGTTTGGACTAGTTCAGACAGCTTATATACTACAAACCTGATATGAGAAAGAACATACTTGGCCATATTGACTTGGACAACGCTTTATTAATGCTGGTTTGCATAGAAAATATTTATGTAATAAAAATATGGTAACACTATTAACTAACATTTTTCCCTCAATAAACTCCTAATTACTGTTTACTGCCAATAATAAACAGCCAATATGCTAGTAATATGCTTGTTATTGGCAACTAGTTAACAGTGAATATGTGTTCCCTAATCTAAAGTGTTGCCAAAAATATAGATTTCCTTCACAAAATATACAGGTGCATCTCAATAAATTAGAATGTCGTGGAAAAGTTCATTTATTTCAGTAATTCAACTCAAATTGTGAAACTCGTGTATTAAATAAATTCAGTGCACACAGACTGAAGTAGTTTACATCTTTGGTTCTTTTAATTGTGATGATTTTGGCTCACATTTAACAAAAACCCACCAATTCTCAACAAATTAGAATACTTCATAAGACCAATAAAAAAAAAAAAAAAAAAACATTTTTAGTGAATTGTTGGCCTTCTGGAAATTATGTTCATTTACTGTATATTTACTCAGTACTTGGTAGGGGCTCCTTTTGCTTTAATTACTGCCTCAATTCGGCGTGGCATGGAGGTGATCAGTTTGTGGCACTGCTGAGGTGGTATGGAAGCCCAGGTTTCTTTGACAGTGGCCTTCAGCATTTTTTGGTCTCTTGTTTCTAATTTTCCTCTTTACAATACCCCACAGATTCTCTATGGGGTTCAGGTCTGGTGAGTTTGCTGGCCAGTCAAGCACACCTACACCATGGTCATTTAACCAACTTTTGGTGCTTTTGGCAATGTGGGCAGGTGCCAAATCCTGCTGGAAAATGAAATCAGCATCTTTAAAAAGCTGGTCAGCAGAAGGAAGCATGAAGTGCTCCAAAATTTCTTGGTAAACGGGTGCAGTGACTTTAGTTTTCAAAAAACACAATGGACCAACACCAGCAGATGACATTGCACCCCAAATCATCACAGACTGTGGAAACTTAACACTGGACTTCAAGCAACTTGGGCTATGAGCTTCTCCACCCTTCCTCCAGACTCTAGGACCTTGGTTTCCAAATGAAATACAAAACTTGCTCTCATCTGAAAAGAGGACTTTGGACCACTGGGCAACAGTCCAGTTCTTCTTCTCCTTAGCCCAGGTAAGACACCTCTGACGTTGTCTGTGGTTCAGGAGTGGCTTAACAAGAGGAATACGACAACTGTAGCCAAATTCCTTGACACGTCTGTGTGTGGTGGCTCTTGATGCCTTGACCCCAGCCTCAGTCCATTCCTCGTGAAGTTCACCCAAATTCTTGAATCGATTTTGCTTGACAATCCTCATAAGGCTGCGGTTCTCTCGGTTAGTTGTGCATCTTTTTCTTCCACACTTTTTCCTTCCACTCAACTTTCTGTTAACATGCTTGGATACAGCACTCTGTGAACAGCCAGCTTCTTTGGCAATGAATGTTTGTGGCTTACCCTCCTCGTGAAGGGTGTCAATGATTGTCTTCTGGACAACTGTCAGATCAGCAGTCTTGCCCATGATTGTGTAGCCTAGTGAACCAAACTGAGAGACCATTTTGAAGGCTCAGGAAACCTTTGCAGGTGTTTTGAGTTGATTAGCTGATTGGCATGTTACCATATTCTAATTTGTTGAGAATTGGTGGGTTTTTGCTAAATGTGAGCCAAAATCATCACAATTAAAAGAACCAAAGACTTAAACTACTTCAGTCTGTGTGCATTGAATTTATTTAATACATGAGTTTCACAATTTGAGTTGAATTACTGAAATAAATGAACTTTTCCATGACATTCTAATTTATTGAGATGCACCTGTATATCAATCACTGTTATTTTAGTACTGTTCATATACTTTTATAGAATGTATTAATATTTATTAGCTTTTATTTTTAAATTTTCAGTTTTCATTTCAGTTTTAGTCAGTTTTTTTTGTAATTTTGTTATATGCTTTTGTCATTTTTTGTATTTAACTACAAATTTTTAGATTTTTTAAAATTATTTTTCAGGTTTAGCATTTTCATCTAATAATTATATTTTATTTAATTTCAGCTTTATTTGAAATAACAAAAATTATTAACAGTTTTTGGGCCAGTTTTACTAAAAGTTTGCGCAAGCACAAACTGCCTTTTGGCATTAAAATAGTACTGTCAGGATTTCCTAAAGACGTGCAGTGACGAATTAGCGCTGAAAAGGCGTGGACACAGTTATTTTGAATATGCATTTGTAGGAGTTTCCCTTTCAGATGCAAAATTTATGGGAGGAGAGTATTCAAATAAATCACACAACGAGATTTACTAACGTTTGCACTTGGCAAATTACTGGTATTTTCGCCATTATGTAACGCCCCAAAAAAGCATGTCTTAAACTATTTTGCGCTTGAAATGGCTGCAATTATTGTTGCTTGGATGAGGCACCGCAGAGAACAGAGCGTGCGTGGTACAAGGGTGTGGATTTTTTCCATACATATTAATTTATTTGGAATGCCAGAAGAACACACTATCCGAACATATCATTTGCCAAGCCATGTTATTTTTCTTTGCTTCAGGAAATAAACGACTTGGAACCCTCAACTAGCAGTTACGCAATACCAGGTCTATCAAAATTTCTTGCAAACCTTAATTTTTTGGCCTCCGGTTCTTTTCAACATACTGTGGCTTCTTTATTTCTTTATTTGGAACTACTCTAATTTGCGCTGCGCTTTGTATATTGCGTTGGTCGATATGTAAATGAGATGTTGCGTCTGCGTTCTTTAATTTCCGCGCTGTTAGTAAATCACCTGCAGAAATTTCCACGCCCATCGGCATTGTTTTGGAATTGTGCTCTCGCGCTAATTTGCCCTGTTTAGTAAAACTGGCCCTTAGTTAACTACTGTATAACAACAAAGATAGAAGAGTTAGGGAAGATATAAAGAGTTAACAATAACACCATTGATATTTATATATATATTTATAATATAAAATATACTTTTAGAAGTTTATGTATCTTTAATGCAATTCAAAAACATTACCAGTCAGATGTTAGAACAACATTCAAGATGTCTGCTTATGAGATGTCTGCATGCAAATCACGCTTGTCCACAAGCATCTCAACTAATGTTTGCTTTACTGGGTTGCTTTTTATAGACAGTTAACAGTTGTGTGTGTGTGTTTAAGAGAGATAAACTGATGAAATTCAGTTTTCACCAGCTTCCAGGCATTTTCAGTAAAACCTCTTAACAGTTCAAAACAAAAGGCCTTCAACTAAATCACTCACCAAGCCACGAATAAAAAAAGAACCTTATGTTAGAACATGGGTGTTTTGACTGGACAGCTTTTGAGTTTCGTTTCAGGAATAACAGGTGTGTTTTTAAAGAGGTTGCTCTGAAATATAGCCCCCAACACAACACAGGATATCAACAACTCGGATTCGTGTGCCAGAATGAGTGTGCGTGGACATGAGATCTGATAAAGAGAAACATTCCTCCCTTCACTCCTGTCCCGTTCCCTGTATCCCTCTCTGCCCCAACCACAGCCATTTCCTCAGGAAGACCTGAGGGCGACCACACAATTGTGTGACATTCTCACAAACACAATCATTTTCTCTCTCTCTTTCTCCATCACTCAGTGACTTAAAAGTCAAAGATCTGGAAAAAAAAACAGCAGGCTGTTGCCAGTTTTGAGAAGCAGAACTTGACAAAGTGATTCCAAAACATAGATTTTCCTGGATACTCATCTTGGTGGGAATGTCCTGAGATAGGAAAAAGTTACGGAGAGTGATATAAACCTACCCTGTGTTCTGTGTCCCAGAGACGTCAAAGGAGAACGATTCCACCCTGGTCCTGTCAGAGGGAAGACTCTTCACAAATTCAGTGTAACACAGACCCGGTTCGTATAGTTTAGAGTTCTCGCATAGCGACTGGAAATTCACAGGCAGGGAAACCACCTGCGCCTGCTGCATCTGAAACCAGTTCACTGTCACCTGCAATCAAGAAAATAAATTATTATCATCAAATTAGGGTTCTGACACAAACACCTCATCCTAACTTAGCTTCAAGTAATTCTGTTTAACAGAAATTAACAGTATTAAAGTTATGTGATTTATCGTTTGACCATTGTGTCATTCCTGGTTAATACATTGTGAAATATAATCTGTAGCCTTAGGTGACTTTGTTAAAGTGAGGTCAACCAGTTACACTCCACCCCAAGGAGCCCAGGCGTGCTGGTTTTGTCTGAATGACCAGTAATAAGTTAGATTTTATCTAACTGTGTGTGCGTGTACATTATTACTCACTGCTTTCAGGGTCAGGTCGCACTGAAACACAAGCTCTCGTATCTGAGTAAGAATCTCGCTCTTGGTGTTGGCCAGGTCCACTCTCTTCACCCCGACATCTGTGATGCACTGCTTGTAATGTTCTTGGGCTTCCTCTGCCTAGAAACAGACAAATACAAACACATTTATATTTAGAGCAAGATACTTCCTGTTTCTCTCATTTCTGGATCATATTTGTGTCATAAAACAACAGATTATTTACAGCAGACTTGACAAACTACACTTGAAACTAGATTGTTTAGCCAAAAGAGACTAATTTTTGGTATAGGAAAAGTAGTAGCTATACTAAATACAGATAATTTGGTGACAATGACGCTACTTAAGGGTGCAATATTATTTTATATTTTTTTATATATAATATTTAATATTTTTAATTATATGACCAACAATTTTTATATTATATTTAAAAAAAAATTAGAGCTGTATTTAATGACACTAGAGAAAAAGGATCTTAAGGGTGCAATATTATTTTATAATATTATATATAACATTTATAAAATAATTAATGTTTTTAATTATATGACCAACAATTTTTATATTACATTTTAAAAACTTAAAGCTGTATTTAACGACACTAAGGAAAAAGGATCTTGAAGGTGTCTGAATGAAACAATGTTGTTTCATGCATTCAGAGTTGTTTACCCTGTTAAAGAGTTGGATTCTCATGCTAAGCATGGACAAAGTTTCAAAAAACAATTGGGACGTATAACAGATTATTTCTGTGCCAAAAATCTTACGTCTGGGTTCATACAAGTTTCGGAGAGTTTTTATCGATCATGGCTCTTGATGACGTAAACGAGGGTGGAACTCCTTATATGGGCATTTCTCCCAGAAGAACGTGCCCACGCACGCGTCGACCAGAGCAAGAGCAAGTGCATTCTTCGCTTGGGAAGAATGTCACTAAAGACGTGTGTTTTTGGTTGTGAGGGAAAGATAACCTTGTTCAGCTTCCCGAAGAATCCAGCATTACGTAAACAGTGGATGCAGTTTGTTTTTTCGGGACAGCAACGGAGTTTCTCAAGTGTGTTTGTTGACGAACGTTTTATAAACAAGGCCCGGTTCAAAGCTGGATTTGCACATCGTTTGATACTGAAAGATGGAGCAGTCCCCGCTATAAAAGATCCCGGTCATGATTCAGAACTTTAGATGGTAAGTGAAACGGCATCAAATGTCTGTGTTTTGTTGGCAATTGACGCAAGTGCTCGTCACTCTTTAGCTCCGCCCACGGCGCGCCTCCAAGAGCTCGGCTTTTTTCAGAGAGAATCGTAAAGCCATATCTTTCTTTTATAAATATGATAAAACTAAAGACTTTTTGGAGATATGAAGGATGCAATACTACTCTATAGGTACTCAAGATTAACATGAGATTGGGTGAAACTGTGTGTTAGGTGTCCTTTAATGTTATCCTAAGGTGAAAGCATAAATGAGATTCAGCATTGTTATTGTTAACTAAAACTATTAAAAACTGTTAACTGAAAAAGCTGAAATAAAATAATAAAAAAATATATTAAATGCAAAACATAAACTTAAAAAGCAAAAAGTGTTGACAACTAAATAAAATGCAGTTCATTTCATTTAATTAAAACAAGTTGCAGTACTAAATTACTAAAACTGAAATAAAAATAAAGCTATATAGAAATATTTTTTTTTAAAAACTAATATAAATGGAAAAAGCATAACAAAATTACTAAAATTAAAATACATTAAATGTACAACTTAATAAAAAATGCCCTAATTTATAAAAATTAATCAAAGTTCTTCAAAGTTCTAATTTAAAGCAATCAGTAAATAATTTGGAAGCAACTCTAAAAAAGGTTTATTTCAGTTCAAATGATTCACTAAAATGAACCGGACTTCCCAATGATACAATGTGACACAAAAAAGCACTTTTTAACACACTGCACCACTATTTGATGGAAAAATGGCTTGTAAATGGAAGAGATAAACTATTTTCAGAACAGCAAAGATACTTTTACACTTCTGAAACATAAAGTCACTAATTTTATCAAGTTACTCCCTAACACAGATTTACATTTACATGACAGTGAAGTGTGAAATACAGTATCCATCCATTTCGCAATAATCAAGACTTGAATGAAGCAATGGTTGTGTAAAGGAATTTGGAGTGTGTTGCATCCATGTCTGACCTTTTGCAGAGCCTCCTCCTCCAGTTTGCGTCTCTTCTCCAGCTGTTTTCCTCCCGCCGTTCCGATCTGTTCCTCCTCCACTCGACTGGTGGAGCAGCGGGCTTTCTCGTACTCTTCCTGCCTCTGTGCCTGCAGGAGCCGGGCCTTCTTCAGCGCACTGTCTGCTTCATGCTGGAAATATACAATATAAACACATCCACATGATTAACCAATCAGAACAGTGGTTATTTAAACAGAGAAATCTTAAAGCAACAGTAACAAAAACAGCATATTTAATGTAAGCAATAATATTAAGCTAATATATATATATATATATATATATATTAGTGCTGTCAATCGATTAAAAAATGTAATCGCGTTAATCACAGTCATGGATTAATCACGATTAATCGCAAATTTAAAATACTAGGATTTACCTGTAAATGTGCTGAAATAAAGAAATGCATGACAAACTAGTTTAGGGAAACAGAACCTTTCACACCTCCGCCAGATATGAGACATAATCCTTATTATTCTTTTATCATTATTCTTCTGTTTTTATTCAGCCGTTATCAGCCTTTATACCTTGCAATAAAACGTTTACCAAGCCACATCACTTCAATCCCAGTATACATTTACCCAACTGTTATCAAAAGTATTTCTAAAAAAATACAACAAATCATTTACTTGCGACCTTACTTGAAGTATTATGACAAAACGCATTATGAAGAAGAACTGGACCTGTTCTGTAGCTGCATTAGAGCTAACATTAGCATCATGCTACATAAGACAATTTATGATATTAATAGTACACTTTTACTCAAAATTCACTTTAAACCACCACAGAGTGTTTGTAATAAGTTTCCTTTTGCGATCACATGTGGAATTGGTTGTTTACTGTTGTTAAAATATGCTATTTATAGCCTTTTTTTAATCGCTGTACAAATTAGCATTTCAGATGTACACATTCACATTATGAAAATATCCAAATCTCAAGAAAATCACATTCAAACCATATCCTTTCGTAATCGTGTGTTTATTATTTTATATAATCTATAGTGGTTGTGTAAAAGCTTTAACATGTGCTCTGGCTGAAACTGTGTGATGTTCCAACCTCTCCGCAATTCTGTGTCAGCCGCAATGCAAGGATACGCTATTTTCGTTCAAATCAAAGCGTAAATATGTGTAGAAGACGTATCTTTGCATTGCGGCTGACACAGAACTATGTGCGTCCAGCGGATGCTCTCCAAAATGCCGCTATGGTGACGTTACGGTGCCGAATCGTTGAATAAAGTCTTTATTTTTGTTTCCTTTCCGTATAAAAAGTATTCTCGTAGCTTCATAACGTTACAGTTGAACCACTGATAGCAGATGGTGTATTCTGACGATATCTTTCATACTTTTCTGGACCTTGACAGTGAAAATTGTTTGGCAGTCAATGGGACAGTCACAAACATCCCGGTTTTCATCTAAAATATCTTAAATTGTGTTCCGAAGATGAACGAAGATTACTGGGTAAAATCAGACACCATGTTGACTTTAAAACTATATTATAACCAATTTGTGTGCAAAATATGCAAATATACACATCCATAACACAACACATTTATATAATTATCAATTAACACAAATACACTCTAGAGGAAGTACACACTCGATGCCCATTCAGAGGCACTAGAACACAAACAATCGCACTTCACATAAGCACTAACTTAAACTTTGTTTGTTCCCTTTTCAGCAATAAGTCATGCTAAGGTGCTAAACATCTGCTTATAAATACCTCACACAAAGACACGTCTGTAAACCAGCAGAAAGTCTCTGCAATAGAATCTGATGTAATTAGTGCTAAAACTGAGCCCCTATTAGATCAGCAGGGGAATTTGAACAACAAACAGCCTGACAGCTCAGCCAGCTCAGTTTTCAGAAAGGACCTTTTGGTGAGAGATGTATTTCGTGAATACTGCTTTTGATAGATTGCATTAAAATCTACCCACCATTTTCTTCTGCTCTCTCTGCCATTGTTCCTTCACCTCCTTCCTCAACTTATCCAGCTCATTTTTTCGAGATTGCAGAGGCTAAAAAAGCAAACACAGAAAGCAAATACACGTTTGAAGAAGTAGTACATTTCCTACAAATCAGATACACAATGAATGCTTAAGATTATAATCAAAACATGGAATAGTAGTCGTACTTGCATGAATTTGTTGGACTGTAGAGCAGCTGTGGTTTGCATGATCAACTGGCTGTATTCGATATCGTTCTTGAAGGCAGAGATGTAAATATCTCGGAATGGCATGTGCTCCTGAAATAAACCACATGGCATTGAAAAAACAGATAAAAAGCTTTTAGAGCACCATCATTTATTTTGCAAAGAATTTTTATAGTCTCAGAATGGAAATGTGTAGGTTGGATTGTACTTTTATAAAGTGAGTATTATAGCAGAAATATCAACCTGTTGAGACGCCAGCGCCTTTGCAGATTCAGCCATCTTAGCGTAGCTCTTTGCACACTCAATGTCTAGACATAAAAGCAAAGGATACAATTAAGATAGAGTAGTAGATTTTCAGTGCAATTATACAGTTATCCTACCAACAAAAGTATTTTATATTTTAAGTTGTTACACTCAATAAATTATGAATGAATATAACTTTTTTTGAGTAATTATTGTGTAGAATACATTTCAGCAATTATGTTTTATTTGCTATTACTGAATTGTATTTTGTATAATTCCACATTTTATACAGTGGTTAGCATTCATTGGCTGAAACAACTTTTTTATATGGGGGTCTGGGGCCAATAATATTTTTTTAAAGAAATTAAAACTTTTATTCAGCAAGGATGCATTAAATTGTTCAAAAGTGACAGTAAAGACTTTTATATTGTTACAAAAATATATATATTTCAAATAAATTTTCTTCTTTAGTACTTTCTTTTCATCAAAGAATGAAAACCAAAGGTATCAGTTTTCACAAAAATATTAAGCGGCACAACTATTTTCAACATTGATAATAATAAGAAATGTTTCTTGAGCAGCAAATCAGCATATTAGAATGATTTCTGAAGGATCATGTGACACTGAAGACTGGAGTAATGATGCTGAAAATTCAGCTTGGCATCACAGAAATAAATTACATTTTTAAATATATTAAAATATATATATTTTTTATCAAATAAATACATCCTTGATAAGCTTAAGACATTTTTTTTTAAACATTAATAAAATCTTACTGACTTCTGAATAATAGTGTATGTTGTCTGAGTTATATTATCATAACCAATGCATATGTTACATATAATAATATATAATCAAACTACAGATAGTGAAATTAAGAATTTCTTGTTACTGTTTCCACAATATTAACTTATCAACAACCTGACTGCAGAGCTTATACCCAACTTAAATATTCAATTATACATTTATATACCACATTTTCATCAGTCACTGAAAAACCCACAACTTGACCACTAAAACTGAAAAAACTTCACTGTAACTTGATGGACAACTAATTATAGATAAACATGCTCTACTCACCCATATTAAGCCTTTTGTCCACCCAGGCCAAGAGTTCCTTGGTGTATTTTGACCAGGCTTTGGCATAGAGCAGGGCCGACTCCACCCCGCTGTCACTGCGGAGCAAAGCTCCATCCATCTCCTCCACCCGCACGGGCGGAGAGGGACCTGCGAAGAGGACAGACACACAGGAAAACACATCAGTAAGGGTGAGTGGCAGGGGCTGCCGAATTGGTCCCAGCAAGCCACTCCAGACATGAGTGTTTTTACACCAAGGGCAGGGTGCTTGCGTATGTGTGTGAGTGTGTGTATGAGTGAAGGAAAGTGTTTACTGACCTTGGGGCTGTATTAGAGTGGATTGGCATTAAGCAGCCCTGCCAGGATTTAAAGTGACCGCGAATGTGTGAGCTGAAAGCTTATTCACACATGCTGAGGACGATCAGTGAAATCTGATCTGAGAACAGGGAGCTGTTTGATATGTATGTGGGTAAGTGAGTGTGATCTGTATAAAAGTGCTGCTAAATTCAAACCTTCGCAATTGTTTTTCATTTCCGTAATGTGACATTTTTCCAAGTGAAACAGGTTATTGAATGAGGTAAAAAAAAAAAAAAAATAAAAAAATTATTCATCAGAAATCAACTGGATCATGAAATCATAAAATAAAATAAAATAAAATTTTAATTTTAAAAATAAATAAATAAATAAATAAATAAATAAAATATACAATAAAAAATAAAATAAAAATAATACTTTTGTTTCAAAGACAGACAGACAGACAGACAGACAGACAGACAGACAGACAGACAGATAGACAGATAGATAGATAGATAGATAGATAGATAGATAGATAGATAGATAGAAAGAATGGACTGACTCTCACCTGGAGGGTCATCTTTTTCCAGTCCACATCCGCCGGACTCCACCGTCAGGTTTTCAAAAGACTGAAATAAAAGACACAAGAGACAATAAAAAGACAGCCGAACGAACAAACAATCCAAGACAGAAAAGGAAACACGTTTTATCTTCCATATCTGCTTTATCTGAGAGCACTCAGTCAAATCACAATGCCAAAATGTCACTGGCTTTTTCCTGGCGATATATCACAGGGGTGGTCCAAACAGGAAGGGCACTCTTCTCCAAAACAGACCTTCATTCTATTTTTCTTTGCTGAGCTTTGCACTCTTTGACCCCCATCTCTACAGCGAAGAAAGAGGCCACAGCCTTCAGACTCTGACGTGACTTTCAACCACCTGTTGATCAGAATGCTTTAAAGTGTACGATGAAGAAGAAATAGCGGGAAATCTCACCCTGCTCCTGTGGGCCTGAGGAAGCCCCGAGGCTGAGCCGTTCTCTACATCTCCCATAAGGAAGTCAGACACTCTGAGGAAGACAAGACAAAAACTCACTCAGCATTAAAACAACACACACACATATGCAGCAAAACAGCTTTGTTCCAAAATCTAAGACGCTAACTTCTGCCACATAGGTAGCTGCCTTCTAAGGAAGCACCCAGTCATGAAACCTTGTAAGTGAGTGATTTGGAACACTGTACGTAAGTAGCAGCTTAATACAATTAGCAATCCTTACACAAAATGCACAGGAGTTTTGATAAGCTAACACTGCAATACTCTTACTCTTCAGTACAGATAGTCTGAAAAAAATAGTAGAGGTGCATTTTTTTAATAGTCAAACTACTTTTAACTTGAGTGCCATGTTTTAGAATGCCTTGTTATGCACAAGACGTAAGCTCAACAGTCAAACACACATGTCCAGTGCATGTTTACACAGAAAAACAATGGAGGAACAAAAGCATGTTCTGTGAACAGCCCTAACCATCATGAAACCATCATGTTTTGGAATTTGGATTTGGAATACTTTACATAGACAGCAACAGCAAATATATCGATAAAATTAGCAGAGAACTTAATTCAGTCAGGGTTTGCTTTTAGCATGTTGCTAAGCTAACACTGGAATGCTCTTATAAGCATAAAAATACACACCATACACAAATATACTGTACAATAATTCATTTTATTCGACCCTGAATTATTTTTAGGAATCTTTTCAGTACTGAATGAAATAATAAGCAACATTTTGAATGAAATAATAAGCTACATTACTAATTACCTTGTAAAAAATGCAATGCTCTCTTGGAATTTTTACAAAAACAAGATATCTTAGGAGGTACCGTCATTAAGTTTCCAGTTGAAACAGCTTTTGTCTATGATGCATTAAAAAGCTGAAGTTCACTAGTGTTTGGAACAAAGCTAATGACTCACACACCATCATACGCACTCCTGACGTTAAAAACAACAAGCAACACCTAAACCACATAAAGCCTTGTTATCTTATAAAACAGACATGAGCTGGAAACACATTCAGCTTGCTGACTCAGGGAGGTCGCTATTCTGTGTGCAGATATTTCAGATGTTTTTTTTTAATGACTAATCAGATAATGTTTCATGACAAAGCAATTAATTTACATTAACATATAATGAAATAACTGTGCTGCACTTACACATTGCCAAACGTGAAGGCCAACGTATCTATGGAAGTGTAGATCTCGGAAAAGAGCGTCTGCTTATTGTCTTCATTCACTTCCTTGAAGTTCACACCTGTAAAGATGAGAGAAGATTAGGAAAAAATGTTTAATATGAAATTATTAAAATACATTATCTTGCTTATTACATGGCTACTAAAATGAATAAATATACACTGATTATATTATATATTGATTATATTATGTAAAATTTCTAATTATAATTTGTAATTATAATAATATAAACAAAATTAATAAAATTCATTAATAAAAACTTAAATAACACTTCATTGGGTCACACTTTTTTTTAAGGTCCAATTCTCGCTATTAATTAACTATGACTTTTTCCTCAATAAACTCCTACTTTTCTGCTTATTATTTGTCAGTAAGGTAGTTGTTCAGTTTAGGTATTGGGTTAGGGACGTTGAATACGGTCATGCAGAATATGTGCTTTATAAGTACTAATAAACAGCCAATATGTTAATAATAGACATGCTAATAAGCAACTAGTTAATAGTGAGAATTGGTCCCTATACTAAAGTGTTACCAAAACTTACTAGCTAAATAATACTCAGTTTCCATCAACTTTTCCAGTCACTTTCTACATAAAAATGAGCCAAATTCTACTCAAAGATTGGTAGTAACATTACAGCACGGTGTCTGCAATCTAAAGAAAACTTGGCTTCCTGAGTCTAAACACTGGACTGGTAAAGATGTGGAGGAACTAAACAGCAGTGTAAATAAGCTACAATCAGCTTCAATAATAAACACTGTGAAAACAAACAAGTAGCAGACCTCGCCAAAACCACTGACGCCATTCCTATTTCAACAACCTCCCCCCTCGACTCCAAATTCACCCCAACACACCCTCCAAAAGTAGGAGAACAAAGATTAATGAAGATAAAGAAGGCCAGTAGATGTCCAGGTACCTCATTCCAGCAGATTTCACCTGTTTTATACCTAGTTTCCCTTTCTATCTGGTCACCATCAATTTAAACTCCACTAAATTACCAGTGAATCATTACAGCCTCAGTTTGCCGTTCTGGTGCCATTCAACTGAAAAGCTTCAGGAACTTTCGAAAACCCTTAAAAAAATCATAGCGTGGCTAAAAAGCAAATGAAGAACCTCCCCTCAAGACACAAACCAGTTCCTCGAAGCGAACACTTACCGACCACCACACTTCCCATCCAGTTAGCACACACCAAACTGCCAGGAAAAGAGAGATGAAAAGTCAAGATCTAATTGTTTCCGGGAAACTTTTTAGGGTCTTTCCTCAAAATTCTCCAACAAACTTTGCTTGAAGACAATCCCGGACTAAATGGAAAAACCAAGGCAGTCAGGTTGATCTTGATCTTTTGAGATCTTCCAAAAAACGTTTTTAGATTCCCAAGCGTACATGATGCGGATCAGAAGCTCCTTCTACCACCGTTTACGAAGTTCTGCCTGGTCCTCACGTCCCCTCGTCCCTCTACATACCCCTCCCCAACAGGACATCCTGAAGCTCGCAAGAACACAATGGCAGCCCTCACGTCCACACACAATCCAAACGTGGAAGTTACATCATCAAGCAAAAATGGCTTTGTTTTTTCACGTTTTTCCCCCTTCTCTCTGGGAAATCAGGCACCAGTGAGGTTTGCTAATCAATTTCGCCTCTAAATCTAGAGGGAGGAACTGATAAAACATGGATGAGACCAAACAATGAGCCTCTGGAGACCCAGTTTGGACGTTTCCCACAGAAGATACCAGACTTATCTGTTCAGATAAGGATGACACTGACACGTCCTCACATTAGAGGTGGTTAAAATGCACCAAACTGAGTGTGAGGAAGAATTCGATAGATCTGTCTCTATAGACTTTGGGAAGCAGGAGAGCAGTGCTTAGTCAAAAGGTCCTGATGAAGGGGGTTTGGAGCTTCCTTGAGGGATGTAGGTGATGAGAGGTAAAGAGGCACAGGGCTGATGGGAACAAACACAGCCCCTTTTTGTTGGCAGCCCATGAGAGACGCCATACCACAGAGAGACTTCAATTACTTTTGAAACCCAATACGTGAGAAAGCCTGAAAGTTCTTGCGTAACAGCGATGCGGGACGAAAAGAGGAAGGTGAAAAACCTCCTCGTGGCTGTAGTTCAAGAAAACAAGCTTTATATTTATTTCCTCAGAACAGGACGGTACGCTGAGCGCTAAAATCATCAAGGGCACGTCGCATGAGGTTTGTCAACATCAGCACATATCTTCGCATCAGGATATTCGGCTTTTGGGGAGTTTGTATTGCGATGTTCACATAACATTCTGGACCGCAGTCCTCCCTAGAGTCTCCGTGAAGGTTTGCCTAAACTCCTGCTGGTCCCTATCTCATCCTGAGGCCCAGCCAGGAGGGTCAGTGTCACATTTCTGCAGCGAACGCATGTGCTGGGCTGAACATGAGAGACTCAAGCCTGTTCAACTCTGGAGTGAAGTTCTTTTCATGCTTGGAGCTCCCCGATTTGGATATTCAACTTTCTCTTATTCTAATCTCCGAGCCACAGAGCTAGAACACTGATTATAAGTGTCACATTACAAAGGTTTCAGTGTGTGTGTGTGTGTGTGTGTGTGTGTGTGTGTGCGTGCGCGTTTTTGTGACAAATGAGGACATAAATTTGTATAATGACACAGGTATGACATAGGTATTACAAGGTGAAGGTGACTTTTCAGGACATTACCTCATGTACCCACTTTTCAAAACGCTTATAAATCATGCAGAGTGAGTTTTTTTGGGGGGAAAGTAGAAATGCACATTCTCCTGTGAGGGCTAAGTTTAGATGTAGGGTAGGTGTAGAGCAATAGCATATACAGTTTGTACAGTATAAAAACCATTACGCCCATGGGATGTCCCCACTTTTCACAAAAACAAACGTGTGTGTGTGTGTGTGTCTGAGTGAGAGATTGGAAAGAGAAGGCAAAATAAGAAGCATTCTGCCCCTCTAGTGGTAGAAGCTGGAATTTTGCATTGATTTAGAAACATACTACTATTTTTTGTACTTTTAGAATTTGAATAAACACAGAAACATACAATATAAAAATGTACAAAAGAGACTTACTGAGACTTTTAAAATATAATATAATATAATATAATATAATATATAAACTTCCACAACATTTTCAAATATTTAGCAGTAAATTGTGGAGAAACTTTCTCAGCAAAATATAGAGACTTACTGAGACTTTTAAAATGCATAATTTATTTATAAATTAATATAATATAATATAATATAATATAATATAATATAATATAACACACTTTTTTTAATTATTTGACAAGATTTTCAAAAACAAGAAATTTCTAGAACTTTTACCAAATATTTATCAGTAAATTGTGGAGAAACTTTCTCAGATAAATATTGAGACTTTTAAATGTAGTATTTATTTATAAATTAAATTAATAATTAATAATTTATAATATAATATAATATAATAAATATAATATAATATAAGATAAGATAAGATCATGTTTAATTCATATAATTTATTATAATTATAATAAATTGAAATTAAATCAATAAAATCTAAATAAATCTATTAATTTAATTTTCTGATATTTGTATGATATTACCTCAAAGGATTCCTATACATTCATAAATATCTAAAGATTACGTTGTTGCCAATATATTGATATTGCACATTTAATATTTATGCACACATACAAAAATTCATGTCTGCTAGAACCACATTTTACACATACAAAGACCAACAAACCAAATTTAAGTGAAATGAATTCAGTTACACAGAGAAAACTCTCCAGCTGCACAGAAAGAGGAAACCAAAAGGTATGCACACAGCAACATAACTATTTAAAAAGATGAAACCAAAAGGTTTGGAGATGTTTATACAGAAACATCACATGACCCCACTATGAGCCCAACTGTCAAAACAAAGCTAGGCATTTAGCTTCAGTTCCCAATAACAGTGCAGAGTGCAAGTAAAGTGACCACATAATAAACCAAGACACGCCATTTACCAAGTCCTGCTTCTGTTTGTGTTAACAAGTGAGAACACGCAGCCATTTCAACACTGAAAATATTGACATCTCTGACACTACATATACCAGAAATTGTGGTTAAATTAATATTTGTCTATGAAATTAATACTGACACATATGCATGCACCTAAAAAGTACTTAAGCAACACTTAAAGTGTTATTGATTTAGATAATAAAATATCAAACTAAGTAGCTTCCAAGACAGCGCAATCAAAACACTCACAAAAAAAGAGTTCAGATGCTATGCAGATACTTCTGAGATTCTTGTCCACAAGCCAAGTAAAGCATCGCCATGCATGGAGATGCTAATCTCTCACCGTGGAACCAAGTGAAATGGGATTCCTCTACTCTGACAAGGACATTGTACTCTGAGCAAGCGTTTGCCCCCACACATACACGCACACACACACACATACACAAACACACTTGCAGACATGCATTGTTCTGCTTTTCCAATGTCAGCCCTTTGAGGAGCTTGAGAAACAATGTCTCATTTTGAAAGATCTGATTTTCTCAGAGAGCTTTGTACACATTACTGGAAAATCATCTCTGGCAATTTTGGGTTTATCGTCACTAGGGACCATTTTGAGCGATCCAAAGTGCAAAATATGAGTGGGAGGGAGTCTGAGGAACAAGATATCAAGCGATGTCTCTCCCTCATTCTTCCAACATAGAATAATATGTCATAGTAAAGTCGAAGCGGTGAGTGAGACAATGCTTTACCTTTGACCTTCGCGATGAGGGTTCCGGCCGCGCTGAGGATCTCCACTGAATTCAGGGAGTGATGTTTGGAAATCACAGCTTTTAATACACGCAACAGCTCTCCCAGACGCTCGTAAACCACCTGGTGCAGACAGTCCTGGTGATCTGAAACACACATATGGAAGCATTACAGCCAGAAAAAAAAAAAACAAACAAAACAAAAATCATACTAAACTTCTACATTTTTATTGGCGCAATTGGTGGCATTGTTCATATCTGCAAGCAGAAGTGGTGCAGGACAATTACACACCATAGTTTCATACTTAAAGTTAGGAATATTGGCTATTTATTAGTACTTATAAAGCACATATTAATGCCTTATTCTGCATGACCATATTCCAGATCCCTTAAAGCGATAGTTCACAAAAACTTAATTTCTGTCATCATTTACTCAGCCTCATGTTGTTCCAAATCAGTATGAGTTTCTTTTTTTCTGTTGAACAAAAAAGAAGACATTTTTAAGAATGTTGGCAACTAAACAGTTGCTGGTAGCCACTGACTTACATAGCATAAAAAATAAATAAATAAAATTTAAAAAAAAAAAAACATATATATATACACATACATATATATATATATATATATATATATATAAATAACACTGAAGTCAATGGGTACCAGCAACTGTTTGGTTGCCAACATTCTTCCAAATATCTTCTTTTGTGTTCAACAGAAGAAAGAGGCTCATACAGGTTTGGTATGACAAAAGGGTCAGTAAATGATCATTTTTTGGTGAACTATCCCTTTAAATCTACCTCATACTTAAATATAACTAGTACAACAACTACAACTTTACTTACTATCAATAAACAGCAAATTTTAGCATTTATTGAGTGAAACTCTAAATCAAAAACCACTAAAATATTCTGAAAGGACACACAAGACAAACAAATACAAGTGCAAATACTGTGCCAAACATCTAAGTTCAGCTTAAGTAATACAACAATCGTTATGTGTTATTTTGACACCTGATGCCAACAAACACATCATCAAACACTTAACATGACCTGTAGGGGAAGAGCTTATACTCATTCTGAATGAATCTTTTGTTTAGATTAGGAACCTGCGGTCTGCAATAACACAATGGCATGAACCTGTCTGATCACTACATCTACATCACCTTATCTCATTTCCTCAGACTTATTCAGTGCATGAAATATAATCATTTCTGATTCATCCACTTTCATTATGTAATTTCAGCTTGCTGTCTGTAGGGCCTCATGAAATCCGTTTTATTTTTCCCCAAAAGCTGTCCACTTTCCAGACACATTCAAACTGAACTTCCCACATGGGGCCTTCTTTCCATACAGCTTCTTTTGACCCGTTTCCCCCTAGATTTGCAACTATACACAAACACATAGCCACACACTCGCTTACCCATAAACACATTCAGGGGCACCGTGTTCAGTCGCACCCTCTCCCGGCTATCAAAGCCACATTTGTGCTGACGGTGGCTTCTGGATTACCCGGCGCATGGAAAAGGGGATCAGGGAGACTTTACCCCCTCTACCCTCTTTTTTCGCTCCATCTCTTTTCCGTAAAGCAACAAAAAGAGCCCGCGGTGGAACTAATGCTGCCGTGGATGGTGACTACCATGGAAATGACAGATGCTTTCTGGCCTCAGAGGGCCAACGCTGTCTGACCACATTATAGTTATGCAAGGGAGTCATAGGAAAACAATTTTATCATCATACATTAGTGATGCACCGTTACTGAAATAAGGGATGGTATTTTTCATGTTACAGCCAATAACCATTAAATGGTCAGTAATATCTACTACTTCTACAACATTCTTAAAAAACTAAAATGAATTATTTGTCAAGCTACAAGTACAGGTGCATCTCAATAAATTAGAATGTCATGGAAAAGTTAATTTGTTTCAGTAATTCAACTCAAATTGTGAAACTCGTGTATTAAATAAATTCAGTGCACACAGACTGAAGTAGTTTAAGTCTTTGGTTCTTTTAATTGTGGTGATTTTGGCTCACATTTAACAAAAACCCACCAATTCACAACAAATTAGAATACTTCATAAGACCAATAAAAAAAATATTTTTAGTGAATTGTTGGCCTTCTGGAAAGTATGTTCATTTACTGTATATGTACTCAATACTTGGTAGGGGCTCCTATTGCTTTAATTACTGCCTCAATTCGGTGTGGCATGGAGGTGATCAGTTTGTGGCACTGCTGAGGTGGTATGGAAACCCAGGTTTCTTTGACAGTGGCCTTCAGCTCATCTGCATTTTTTGGTCTCATGTTTCTCATTTTCCTCTTGACAATACCCCACAGATTCTCTATGGGGTTCGGGTCTGGTGAGTTTGCTGGCCAGTCAAGCACACCAACACCATGGTCATTTAACCAACTTTTGGTGCTTTTGGCAGTGTGGGCAGATGCCAAATCCTGCTGGAAAATGAAATCAGCATCTTTAAAAAGCTGGTCAGCAGAAGGAAGCATGAAGTGCTCCAAAATTTCTTGGTAAACGGGTGCAGTGACTTTGGTTTTCAAAAAAACACAATGGACCAACACCAGCTGATGACATTGCACCCCAAATCATCACAGACTGTGGAAACTTAACACTGGACTTCAAGCAACTTGGGCTATCTAATAAAAAATAAAAGAACAAAGAAATAAAATAAAATAATATAAAATAAAATAAAAAATAAATATTATAAAATATGAAATAAATAAAAAAAGTAAAAAAAATAAAATAAAAAAATTATATATATATATATATATACACACACACATACATACATACATACATACATACATACATACATATATATACATGAAAAGCCCTGTGCTAAATGACTACCCACTGCACGAGTCAATATGCCAAGCTCATAGAGTGGCATATCTACATAACACTGACATTCACCCCTGCTGATCTAACCAGCATGAACAGGAGGTCTACTACTGTCCTATAGCTTTAGCACTCATTCATCTTCATCAAGTGTTACGCATAACCACTTCCTGATGAGATATCCTGGTGCTCTCTTATGAGAACTGAACCAAGCTTTTGTTTCAGCCAATCTTCACCAGCTCCCCTCCTGTTCCAGAGAGGCCAACACTGCGCTTCTGACCCAGAGACCCCTAGCCATGAGTGCTATTACACATCTGATGAGGTTATTGAATGTGGGAGTGTGCATCTGAATGTCTTACTCTGAGCAGTGGGAGAGCGGTTACTCTAGGTGATTGTGAAGCCACCATGCTTTCCAAGTTAAATCATTTACAGTTCAATGAGTCAATGAGGTCTCTACAGAGAGTGTTTTATCTTTGTATCTGAGGAATAATAACATTTATACTGTGTCTGAAGACATTTTTGGAATATAAGAAGTTTTGATCATTTTGACCTCAGGAAGGTGAACTAAAATGACAGAAAGATAAATTTACCTAACTGCAATTCAGAGAAATTTAACACAAGCAATGCATTCTGGGAAATGAAGTGTCCTTCCGCCCTGGTGCACGTACGTTAACTCAATAAATCCATCATCCATCTATCTATCTATCTATCTATCTATTCATCATCCATCCATCCATCCATCCATCCATCCTTCTAGCTATCCATCCATCCACTTCTACCTAAGCTTGTCTTGACAAATTTTGCTTTTCTAGTTAAAAATTCCATCTATATGAATTTATTTGAATTATAATTGTACTTCCTTACATTCAAATTTGAATGCATTAAGTGAACTAAAATTTAAAAGTCAAGCTCGAATAAATTCTAAATGGTGCACAACCCTGTTTTGCTCAGGAGACCTCAGAGTTAAGTATGGGACTAACTAGCTGACTAAGTATAATCTTTATCTTAATCACCACAATGCTGCTACTGCCATACTAGTCTGCAAAATTTGTGACCCAGAAAGTTCTTTACTATATTAAGCTTGCGTTTCACTTGGGAAACATGAGACAGAGAACATTTACCAAAAGAAATCCTCCATCAGTTTGGCAACAATGATCTTTTTACATTAAGAGAAACAATCTTGTGAAGAGAGAATGAGAGCAAACAGAAGGAGCACAAGAGGATTTCACACCACGACGTGAAGACGCCGAGTATAATAAGCAGGTGGGTCAAAGGTGACTGCCAGCCAGCCCAAGCCTAAATCTCTTAATTGGTGGGGGTCAAATTAAAAACCCTCTTTTAAAGACATTACATTTTGAATGACAATAACACAAACACAAAGCACGGCCCCATCCCCACACAGCGCTCCCATTCACACACGGTCACGCATCCCGAAAGGACGGGGGTTCAGTTCTGCTCGCTGTGGCTGAACAGAGAGAATAGGGGCCACAAGACTCAGGGCCATCAAACACTTTAAATGGCTCCCTGCTCGTTTGGGCCGGTCCTAAAAAACAACCAATTAGCACAACTGAGTGATGGAACAGCGGGAAGGATGGGAAGTTGATGATTTTAACTCTGCAGTTTCCTGTTTGGGATGGTTACAATAGCACTGAGTTTGTTCTCAACGGGGCCAAACACGATCACTCACCAACAGATTTGATATAGCAGGGAAAAGACCCCTCACCGGTGATGACGGGAAACCTTGTTTAACCAAGAGCGAGCTTTCAGCGGACAAGAAAAGCCCTTCTGATTAGGGGAACCTTCCTTTTGTCTCCGGGGGCCATTTGCAAATAGTGGGGCTGTCTTCTTTGGGGCCTGCGGCATGAGGCATTTATGGAACAATAAATCTGGGAGGCTTTTAGAAGCGAGAGATGGGACTGTGGACTCTACAGGGCGCAGATGAGTGAAGGAAGGGGGAAGTTGGGAATGTTTTGCTGGATCTAAACACCTGGGTTAAGACCTGGGGGATGCGTGTTTCTAGGAATAGAACCGCCCTGCAAACTCACGCTGGACTCATAGAGACATTGGCACATTTTTACCCTGTTAGCGTCATGGAAACCCGGCATTCCAGGATGGCGAGGCCTCGTCAAGTGTAGGAGTGGGAAAAGACGGGCCACACATGTAAACACATAACGACTACCAAATAAGTACAGCAGTCAAGGATACTTCCTAGGAAGACGATGTTCTTCAAAACTTACTAGGAAGCCTAATAAGTAAACAATGAGTAGCATGGACATTTTACAATTAGGTATGTGCTGATATAAAAATTCTGACTGTTACTGATAATTATTTTAATGTTATGGCCAATAACCAATGAATGGTTTATATTAGAATTATATTAAAAAATTGCCTAAATAAATGATAAAAAAAAAAATCAATAAAAAAAACTGTTTTAAAAATCTACAAGTGAATTATACAAGTAATATCTATTATAATATAATATATAATAATAATAATAATAAAAATAATAATAATAATGTTATATTATATATATATATATATATATATATATATATATATATATATAGCAAATATTATTATTTTGAGATTTGCTAAAAATTTCATTTAATACTGTTTTGTTTTTTGTTTTTTTTTTCTAAAAAAAAAAAAAAAAAAAAACTTTCCGAGTATTAAATTATGACAAATTAATCTAAAATCTTATATTATTTTTAAACAATTAATTATTTTTTAGAATTAAAGTATAATAATTAGACATAATATAATAAAATATAATAAATAAAAATAAAATATAATTATAATTATTTAATTTGAAAATAATAAATCAATCTGATTATAAAATACAGTATTAACCAATACTGAATGATAAATTATACATATATATATATATATATATATATATACACACATATACATATATATTAAAATATAAAAACAAACATAAAAAAATAATGTATTAACCAATACTGATAATTTCATAATAATAATAATAATAGTAAAAAAATGTGTATCACAATTATAATCAGCTTCTCAAGAATGAGTGGTTTCTTCTTTAATGAATCAAAATAAACAGACAAAGAGAATATGAATTTGCAACAGTCCTCTTCCTTTGACCCCAACCCTGTTCAATCATGCATGACTTATTGTAACGAGGCTGATGAGACGTGAGACGTGCAGATCCAAGTGCAAGCTTTATTAAGAAACAAGGTCAAAAATACAGGCAGGGTCGAACAACTGGCAAACAGGTATATAGAGGGCTAGACAAGAGAGGTAATCCGAAACGTGAGCAATAATCCAGGCAAGGCGTGAACAATATCCAAAGGGCAAGGCAGAGAGATAGTCCAGGTACACAGAAATAATCCAGGCAGGGCATAAACAAAGTCCGAACGGTGAGACAGGGGTAAACACAGGGAACACAGACTACAAAACAAGAAACAGGTTCCGTATCACAGCTAACACTAGGGGAGGGAAAAACGCAGGACAATACTAGAACTGAACAGAAACACGGAATGGAATTGAAGAGTGCTAAACGCAGATCAATACTCGGCAGTGACACTGAGGAAGTCCATGGCTTATGTAGTGTGTGTGATAATGTAATGAGTCTCAGGTGTGAGCATGTGATTAGGGAGATGGCTGCTGGGTGTGAGTTGTCAGTGCAATGGATGATGGGAATTGAAGTCCTGGGGGTGACGTGCAACAGTAGTGTAGTGCAAGAGTCAATGTGGTGAGCGAGTGACCTCTGGTGGTGGGTAAACGGAAGTTCATAGGCTGGATTCATGACATAGCGCCCCCCCCCAGCCGACGGAGCAGGAAACCAGGACGGAGAAGACGGAGCAGGAGCCCACCAGGGCGGAGCAGACGGAGCAGGAGCCCACCAGGGCAGAGCAGACGGAGCAGGAGCCCACCAGGGCAGAGCAGATGGAGCAGGAGCCCACCAGGGCGGAGCAGACAGGGCAGAAGACCTCCATAGGAGAGCAGACTGAGCAGGAGCCCACCAGTGAGGAGCAGACAGGGTAGGAGACCTCCACGGCGGAGCAGACTGAACAGGAGCCCACCAGTGCGGAGCAGACAGGGCAGAAGGGCACCACGACGGATCAGGAGAGCACCACGGCGGATCAGGGGAACACCACAACGGATCAGGAAAGCACCACGATGGATCAGGAAAGCACCACGACAGATCAGGAAAGCACCACGACAGATCAGGAGAACACCACGATGGATCAGGCCAATCAGGAACCCACAGCAGAGATAGGAGTCTAGGAAAAACGGAAACACAAGAGACAGGGAGAGCATATACAGTCTCAAGGACCGAGGCAGGGAACAAAAAAAGTCCGTAAATATTTTCCCTAGTGAGAACTGCGCAGGCAAACAGTTCAAAATTTGGCTCATTTGGAATTAGACGGGTAGACAGTTCAAAACCTTGACAGTGACTGGACAGACAGATAATTCAAAATCCAGAGCATTAGTGACAACTGGACAGACAGATAGCTCAGGATCAAACTCATTGACTGGAAGGGGACAGACAGACTGTTCATTAACAATCTCTTTGGCAGTGACAGGGTTAACAGGACAAACATGTGGTGCAATTATAGGTTTAGAGCTTAAAATAGACAGTTCAGGTTTAGATTCCTTGCCAGAGACAGGCAAGACAGACAGTTCGAAATCAGACACATTGGTAGAGATGAAACGGACAGATAGTTCACAATCAGCCACCATGGCTGTTTCAGAACGGGGCAAGAGTTCAGGGATAGCCTCCTCGGCCGGTTCAGAGCAGGACAAATGTTCAAAAGCGGCCTCTGTGGCCATGACGGAGCCAGACAAGGAATCACAGACGGCCTCCATAGCCGTGACAGGGCAAGACAAGGAATCATAGATGGCCTCCATGGCCATGACAGGCCAAGACGAGGAATCACAGACGGCACACACTCGTCTTGCCATGACAGGGCAAGACGAGTGTTGGTGAGTGGATACCACTGACACCTCCGAAGGTTCTGCAGCGGTTGCCACCACCTCTGGAAGTTCTACAGCGGTAACAGTCTCCTCGACCGCAACTCGACAGGCTGAGAGAATATTGCTGGGCGCCACCACCATACAAGGAGCTAAAGTGAGCCCCGCTGCTTCGGAAGGTTCCGCAGCATGTGCCGCCACCTCTGGAGAAGCTGCAGCAGGTGCCCTCGCCTTGGAGAACACAGCAACGAGCATCACTACCCCAAGAGGTTCTGCAGCATCAGCCGCCACCTCTGGAGACATCTCAGTGGACGCCGCCACCTCAGGCAGTTCTGTGGTGGCGTACGCAGCCCAAAGGCAACATAAAGCAATTCCCATCATGGGAAGCACTTCGGACAGGGGAATTAGTTCAGGGACAGAAGGGTTGGAGTGAGTGGATCTGGGGATACCAGCTGTGTGTGCAGACACTAGCGGTACATCCCTCACACTGGATACCAGACTAGGATACCGAAGGACTGACCTTGAATATCTGGGTGTGGCAGACAGGACGTGACAAGACTCTGGCAGATCAACTGCAATGTGACGTGGTTCTGGATGTTCAGCGGTGACGTGAAGAGACTCTGGAAGATCCGCTGAGATGTGATGAGACTCTGGATGGTCAGCGGTGATGTGAAGAGACTCTAGAAGATCAGCTGAGACGTGACGAGACTCTGGAAGATCAGCTGTGACGTGAAGAGACTATGGCAGATCAGCTGTGACGTGAAGAGACTCTGGAAGATCAGCTGTAACGTGACGAGACTCTGGATGATCAGCTGTGACGTGAAGAGACTCTGGCAGATCAGCTATGACGTGAAGAGACTCTGGCAGATCAGCTGTGACGTGAAGAGACTCTGGAGGATCAGTTGTGACGTGAAGAGACTCTGGAAGATCAGCTGTGACGTGAAGAGACCCTGGAAGATCAGCTGTGACGTGAAGAGACCCTGGAAGATCAGCTGTGACGTGACGAGACTCATGAATGGCAGTTGTGACTTGACGGAGCATTGTTGTGGCCGCCATCTTGTGAACGGACTCCGATGTAGCCGCCATTATGTGAGCGCGCTCCGGTGCGGCCGCCATTTCAGTCACGGATGCGGTGTCGCGTTCTTCCTCCGTGAAACCCACCGTGTACAAAGAGCCAACAGCCAACAAAGCATGATCCATCAAGTGAGGGAGTGATGAACGCGGACCCTCACGTCTAAGCTTAGACCGTAACGGTTGATTTATGCCATCACAGAAAATTTCTATCAAAATCATGTCCGGTAAATCTGAATTTACCGGACTTATATGATTCTCCAGTGATCGTGGGCCTTGTTTAACGGCAAACAGAATTCTTGTTGTGTCCATACCTGACAAATGTCCGTTTAAAAGCTGCTGGATCCTTGTGTGGCCGAGTATTCTGTAACGAGGCTGATGAGACGTGAGACGTGCAGATCCAAGTGCAAGCTTTATTAAGAAACAAGTCAAAAATACAGGCAGGGTCGAACAACTGGCAAACAGGTATATAGAGGGCTAGACAAGAGAGGTAATCCGAAACGTGAGCAATAATCCAGGCAAGGCGTGAACAATATCCAAAGGCAGAGAGATAGTCCAGGTACACAGAAATAATCCAGGCAGGGCATAAACAGAGTCCGAACGATGAGACAGGGGTAAACACAGGGAACACAGACTACAAAACAAGAAACAATACTAAAACTGAACAGAAACATGGAATGGCACGGTAAGGCAGCTAGCGCTTGAAGAGTGCTAAACGCAGATCAATACTCGGCAGTGACACTGAGGAAGTCCATGGCTTATGTAGTGTGTGTGATAATGTAATGAATCTCAGGTGTGAGCGTGTGATTAGGGAGATGCCTGCTGGGTGTGAGTTGTCAGTGCAATGGATGATGGGAATTGAAGTCCTGGGGGTGACGTGCAACAGTAGTGTAGTGCAAGAGTCAATGTGGTGAGCGAGTGACCTCTGGTGGTGGGTAAACGGAAGTTCATAGGCCGGATTCATGACACTTATGAATGGTCGATATTAAAATTCTATAAAATTGCCTAAATAAATTAAAAAATAAATAAATAAAATAAAATAAAAACTGAAAGTAATTGTTTTAAAAATCTATAAGTGAATTTAGGCATCACAACATTATAATATACAGAATAAAAAAGCAAATATTATTATTCTGAGATCTGCTTAATATTTCATTTAATACGGTTTTTTAAATAAATTTGAGTATTAAATTGACAAATTAATCTAAAATTTTAAATTAATTTTTAAACAAAGAATTTTTTTAGAATTAAAGTGCAATAATTAAATATAATATAATAATTTATAATAAATTAAAATAAAATATAATAAATTAAAATCTCTTCCTGTGATCCCAACCCTGCTCAGTCATGAATAGCTTATCATGAGAACAATGTAATAATAAAGCTTACGAATATGAGAGACTTTCTAGTTCAGGGCCAGTGTAAAATCTCTAAACATGTCACAATTGAACCTGTTGAGGTCCAATCAAATTATAAAGAGCTTATAGTCTTTAATGTGAACCCCACTTCACAAAAGATTACAAAATACGCTATTATAGCAATGAAACTGGTGTCCCAATATACACAACACCCACCTGCTTAAAAAGTGAAAACAACAAGACCAGCAAGAAGACTCATTATGGTAATTGCCTGCATCATCTGATCAGGGGTCAACAGCATTACAGTCAGCTCCAGAGTGTAGGAGTCAGTAATTTGGTGATCAACATCTTTGGTTACGTGCCTCCTTTATGTCTTTAAGTCAAAAGACTTGGTAAAAATCAGACTACTTAGCATTTAACATGCCCTTTTGACCAGAGCTGCCAGGGTGGACAGTCTAATGCGTTCCTCAGCGCTTCCGGCCTACCCCGGGGCACTTTCTGTTGAGGTAGGTGGGCCAGGTCCTTCCGTGACAGGGAAGCTCCTGGGATCAGGATATTACATGCTCCACGGTAAAGGGGCTTTTTGCGTTTAGCATCTCCCCCTGCCCCAAAGTACCCTGCTGATCCACCTTTCATCCACTCTTTCCCATGACTGCACACAAAGAGCCAACGTTTAAAGGAGCCCCTTGTATGCACACACACATACTCGCATAGACATGCCTTGTAGGTCAAATGGGACTTTGAGAATGCTCTGCAGGTAGACCATTCACCATTGGAAATGAAATATCTTGCAAATTAATTAGCAAATAAATCTAGTCAACAACATTACTGGTGATTTTGTCAAGGATAATGAAGGCAAGTTGAAAAATGTGCATCATGATAAAATAAATATGAATCAAAACATACTGTTGACAAAAATATGAAGAAAAAAAAGACACTGATAATGCAATGATGTTTTATGAAGACGAAAAATCTATAAATAGTGTGTTTCTAATAATCCAGTCACAGTCAATAATGTCAAGAACTGACCTACTTGAGCTGGATGAGCTGAAGATTAACAATCAATGATAATCGGTAAACTGAAGTGATTTACTAGCAGGTTAATTAACCCAAATTTATCATATGAGATTAATCAGATATATACACAAACATAAATGCAATATTACTTATCTGCACAAAATTATGCAAATACATCAGCACTTGAGCATGCTAGTCAGGTTTAAAATATATATATATATATATATATATATATATATATATATATATATATATATATATATATATATATATATATATATATATATAAAATATTAAATTAGGTATAAAATACACAATAATACATAAAAATATATGCATTAATATCAGGGGTGACCCCGAATAGTCGAAGATTCGATGCTTCGATAGGAGGAGCCTGATTCGACGACCAATCTCACAGTCGAATATTCGCGGGGTGTTATGATCATGCCATTTTGCCTATATGGGGGTGCTCAATGTCTGATTTCACATAGAACTACCGGTTTTCTTCCAATAAGTTAATATACAGCCTATTAAGATAATGCTGTAAATAAGAATCTGAAAAGAAAGAAGCTTTAAATAAATATTTTAATGTGCATGAATAAATCCAACAACCTCTGTGACCGACAGAGGAGCATCTTGGCGGCAGGGATCTTTAACAAGACTCAAACTGACACAGGCAGAGTGAAAGACTGGATTTTTTCGATCAGGTAGGGTACAAGTGATTTCAAAACATTTCAGCCGGTTTATATATTGTGTATATTTTATTTATCTCGTATAAGATTGGTTGAGTTGCGCTGCAGTAAAGCGCTTCATTGTAGTACTACGGTGATTATATCTTCAGCGCGAGCAGGACACACAACAATACAGAATATTAATAACCATGACTGGGACATATATAACATTATAATGAGAACACTATTATAATAAAACGCTGTGAATTTTTAGAGTTTAGTTGCCGTGTGTGTGTGTGTGTGTGTGTGTGTGTTTGAGTATGTATGTTTGAATTTATATATTTGAATATTTATGTTTGAAATTTTGCACTCTTATACACTAAAAAGCTATTTTTATTGACTAAATGTAGAATAAAACTGACTAAAATTAATGCATACATGACGAATTTTATATTGACTAAATTTAAAGGATGTTTTTATCAAAACAATAACTATGACTAAAACAAAACCTGTATCAAAATTAACATTGTCTTGAATGTCATAGTAAGGTCACATTATTCATCAAGAGTCATTAGTAATCAGGGCACAAATATGTCTTGATTGTTAAGGAGCCTTAAACACTCCACTTTGAGATGTTCCTCAAACTGATTTTGAATTACTTGTAGAAGGATTGAAGGACAGCTGATTGTGAAACAGGAAAACGTTATTTGCTAAATCCATCCATTTTGGCAAACCATAATATCTTCACTCCCATTAAATATTCCAAGTATTTATCCTTTTAAGTTTCCTGCTGCATATAAACCAGGCATCTCGCGTGTAGACAGGAATGCGCTTGTTGCTTTCATTCATCCACACAGCTGTCGATCACTCAGAGAGCAGGAAAAAAAGACAGCCACCACTCCCTCCTGTTCCCCACGCTTATGAGGAGAACTGAACCCCAGCATTCCAGCTATGCTATATTCAACACGACTGAAAATCTCCCACAGAGCAACGCTGACCAGAACACAGACAGTGTCCAGTGCTCTCCACGTGGATTACCGCAACCAACTCATCACAGGTTGGCCAAATCTGACATCCAGAAGTTAGAGAACAGAAAAAAATGAAGGTGGTTGGGGTTTGTCAAAAGTCAAGCAAAGTAAAATCCAAAAAAGCTTCACAGAGATCCTAATTAACATAATTTACAGAAATCTGCAAGAAAAGGTTACTTGCATTCTTTAAAATGTCATATGATTTATAATATATATCATAAAGTACTGTTAAAAAGTCAAGTTTGGAGTCAATAACTAAAATACAAAAAAGCTTTACAGAGGTCCTAATTACCATAATCTACAGAAATCTGCTAGAAAACCCATGCTCAAAACAAGATACTGAACAGATTACTTGATTCATCCTCTGAAATGGCACATGATTTATATTACATATCATAATGCACTGTTAAAAATTAAACTAACTAAAATACAAAAAAAGCTTCACACATCTCCAATAATTTCCGTAATCTAGAGAAATTTGACAGAAAAATTCTACTCAAAACAAGATACTAAACAGATGATTTGCTTCATACTCTAAAAATGGCATATGATTTACATTATATATAAATGGAAGTTACAGAAACTGAGGAAACCACTGGGGTTTAATTTATGCTGAATTATGCAAAATTCAATACAAAAATCTGAAAAAAAAATTTAAAAAGAAAGAAAGAAAGACAAATAGAAGATAAAAATTGGGCTTTTTTCCTAAAATAAATATTTTATTAATTAATACATTTCCTGACTTAATTTTTATTCAATTTATTCAGTAAATATGCTTCCTGCTACCTGATCTCATGACGAAAACGTACCTCTGGGAACTTTTTTGCAAGACGTGAAAATCGTACCAATAAGTACATATCACTGACCGGGTTCCAACAGAAATGAACACTAGAGGCGGTAAAACAGCAAGCACTTGTAATCGTTTTTGTATACAGTTATGATTACAGCTCTGTATGTTTCACTTTCTAGATGTAACAAGCTTGCTCGGTAATTCAGCTGGCACGGAATTGGACTTAGGATGCCGAATCCTTGGGTACGAATCCTGTCAAAAACATGTCTCACGATGAAAGACCTGAAAGATGAGAGATCGAAAAACAAGCTAAAACAGCATGCTTGTGATTGCGTTTTTACGTCACATTCGCTTTTGTTCATACTATTGGGAAGGTTTAGGTGTAATGCAGATGGTACGTTATTTTAAAAGGTCACGGAGCATTACAGTTATAGCGCCACTCAATGGACATTTCAAGTCAGAACTGTGGTGACACCTACAAAACCAACGTCACAAAAAACGTACTATATGTATGTTCATCTGTTCCGGGAAAAAAAAAAACGAACACTCTTTTAGCGCCACCCAATGGACATTTCACATCGAATATGTCACGAAACATACATGGCAGTATGTATTTCGCATCTTGCGAAAAAGTTCCCAGAGGCAAGTTTTCATCATGAGACCAATTTGCATTTTGCTGCATTCATCATGCATTTTTATGCAACATGCCAAACGTGTATGATAATAACAATAACATTAAATGGCACTGTCATTAACATGCATGGTGCACTAAATTTGTGAGAAAATATGAGTGCACTGAGCACTTAAAGGAGCAGTTCATCTAAAAATGAAATTTCTGTCATCATTTTCTCCCCTCATGCCATTCCAAACCTGTATGCATTTCTTTCTTCTGTTAAACACCTATATATTTCATTCTGTCTTAACACCAGTGGTGCAATTAGCCATAAAGTCCGTGAGAAAAACCAGACAGCCCTTGCTCAGCCAAGGATAAGCCATGGAAAGGGTTTCCCCTCTCAACATGAAGCTGTGTCTCTTTGATGGGCTTTCCAGGGCTCAGGACTCAGATGCAAAACCGGGGCCAATTAATCTTCAACCCCTCATCTTGTACCAGGAACCCATTGCTCGAAAACAGGATTTGAGTCAGATCAAGTGGACTGGCCTATATGGTATCCCAGAGCTATGCTAGACTAGAATAATCCATTCCTGACGATATTGAGGGTAAGGAGTTGGGGGGGGGGGGGCATTAAATCTACCGCTTTTCAGACTATTTTAATCTAGAGCCACTTTAATCTAATCTACAGGATAAATTTACCATCTTGGATGGAAGTTTCTAATCCTGAGCAGTGGGCTTGATTGGGGGTTTGTCTAGTATTAAGGTTAATCTGTAGACCATATTTGCTAGGTTGGTTTGGAGATAAAAGACAAAGCTTCTGGGAACCTCAGGTGTGGTGTCTTGTTACCATTTGCCAACATTATCGTTTCAGTTTCTCAACCACTGTTTAACATTCTTTTGTGTCCTATGTTTGATTAGGTTACAGTTCTGTTGTAAACTTTCCTCATTCCAGAGCTCATGTTTAAGACTTTTGATTAATCTGAACACCTAACAGGATCAGCGGTTACTTACTTCTGGAGCTTCTGTTTTAAGAAATACAAATGTATAAACCTATCTGGAGCTATAATATCAAAATTTGTAATATGAATTGCTGATTTTCAAAAGATTCATTGGTACATTATACTGTTTTGATGTATAAATTCACGTCAGCTATTGGTTCTAGTTTGTAGTGTGTTTTTTCCGTTAAATTGTGTAGATGTTTTGAATAAGGAATTATCCATTTTGAGATGAATAGTTGAAGAGAAAGTTAAATAGTTAAAGGGATAGTTCAGGGATAGTTAAAGGGATAGGGTGAACTATCCCTTTAAATACTCCCACAATAAAGGCAGAAAAATGGGTCAAAATAGTTCTCTTAAAAGGCTAAAATCTTTGCTGTAATCTAATGCTATCTCATAAAATAGAATAAAATAAAATTTAAAAAAATAAAATAAAATAAAACATGCAGGAGTAGATATCATTCCATAATGCAAAAGATACAGCGGAGATGATATGGATACATGAGGGCCAATTATTTTTCAATTAGATTTCATCAGGAACACACTGAGAAAAAACATCACCGTAAATCTGCAACTTGAAAAAGATAGAGCACACAGATTGGGCTACAAAATTCAATTCAGTACCAGAATGAGAAAGAAAAAAAATCAGCCTAGAAATCTTTTTTCAGGGTGGCTAACTGGTAAAACTCCACAAATCAGCAGTAAACAGCAATCCGCAGCCCACACATATACACTGGTACAGCCAGCTGTGAAAACACACACTTATCTATTATTCTCTGCGTTTTGCTCATGGTAGGAATGAATGCGTCACCTTGCCCCACATTCAACTCTCCTTAAAAACTGTAATCTCTACTCCATGCCCACGTTCTGAATGGGCTCCACTATTGAAAAGAAATGAAGTAGAAATAGAACAAAACAGTTAGACTTGTTTTAAAACTGCAATATGTGTATGTATGTAAATGAAATAGAACATCTTCTAAATAAGATTCCTAGCCCTAACTCTACTTTTAATGAAACAAGAAAGTGTAATGTGATCTTCAAAGATGATCTGGACTAATTTACGAGTGCCTTTGAACAAGAATATCTTCAAAGCGACCCTTAAAGTAACTCTTTATTAGAGAACTGACTGGTGGTTACACCATATAAGAAGAGGTCGGCCATTTACCAGGAGTACAGCTGGATCACAGCTGCATTAAAATGCCAGAACAAGCCACCGAAATGACACGGGGCGGCTAAATTTAGGCTGGAAATTCAAAATGGATGATCTCTGAAACAGCATATTGGTTTTCTCAGAGGGCCTGGTGCATGGTCATTTTCCCATCAAACTTCACAGTGGGACAAAGAGAAGTTGTATTTCTCATTGTTTTATATATCATGAATGAAATGGACGCACCATAAGTGTGCCAGTTAGAGAGTATCACATGGGAAAGAAAGAAACCGTAATCCTAAAAACATTCCTGGCTTGATACCAGGAATTACTCATGGTGATGTCTGATAAATGCTGGTGCTGTGAAACACCTGGTGAGAAGCTCAGCACCTAACAAGTTACATATTACCAAACACAGTGGAGGAATTCTGTGAAAATGTCCATTTTGCTCACCTTTCACTGTTCACCCAAGCAATGAAGTCATCCGATACCAATGACTCATTGAGAATACTGAAAGATTTATGCAGCCAAACACTTAAAATGCAGATATGACTCACTTTAAATGTAAAGCACTCTCATGACTCATGACATAAAATCAGCTGTGCTACAACTAATTATCATTTACTCTGAATGAATGAATGAATGAATGAGCTGTTTCCTAAAACTGCTCTAAACACATCTGACATCTCTTCGGGATCAAAGCAGCCCATGTGTATGGTGCATGTGGACCCTCATGCTTGTGTTTGAAGGTCGACGCTCACAGGGCAAACGGTGTGGGTCACCAGCCCCCAAATCACCTCACAATGGGGGCCAGAAAATCAGTTTTAGCCGATCAGAGGAAGCCCCCCTTGCACAGCAGGCTGGAGCACAATGTGGTGCCGCTGGGGATGAAGAGGGGTCTAATCCCACTCATAGACTCGGCCCGCACCCCACTGCGAGGGCAGCTTGGACCCTCCACAAACTCCACAGCTACAATTTGAGACCTTTCCCAGCCATTTTCAACAAATTTGCACAGTATTGGAAAATAAGTGGCTTCCTTTTGTATATTACAATAAAAAATTAGGAGACTTTGATTTACATTGTTCTGTCATTGATTGTGTGATAAAAATTATACTGACCTTTTGTATATTATGCTAAAAAAAGGAAGTTAGATTAGAAAATTATATATTATATATAATAAATATACTGTTCACATATATAATATTAAATTATACATTATTACATAAATATATTATTAAAGAAATATATATCATCATTTATATATATATATGTGCATATATATATATATATATATATATATATGAAATATCTTTATTTTTATAATTATTTTTTATTATTTTTATATTATAGCTGCAAAACCTAAATGTTACCTGAAATAAAATAAGTTGAAGCAGTAAAATTAATAAAAATAAAATAAAAATAAATGGAAGCTAAAAAAAAAATAAAAAAAATAAGAGAGTAAAAAACAGACAAGAGCACATAACAAAATTCCTATGACAAAGTAACATTGAAATAAAACAGGGCGGTCAAATCGATTAATCACAATTAATCACATCCAAAATAAAAGCTTGTGTTTACATATTATATGTGTGTGTGCTATGTATATTTATATTAATATATTATATATTAATATATAATACATACAGTAAACACAAATTTTTATTTTGGATGCGATTAATCACGATTAATCAATTTGACAGCCCTAAAATAAAACTAATAATATAAAATAAAAACAAATTCAAAATATTAACAAATATGTAATAACTAATAATAAACACAAAAATATTTCATAAAAATAATTATTTTTACATTCATGTACCTGGCAGATACTGTTATCCAAAGTGACTTACACTGCATTTCAAGTATACATTTTATCAATTCATGCATTTTATCAATTCATGCATCTTTTAACAAGGCTTGCAGTGGAGGTAGATGCTAAAATGCTGTTTGGCTGTTGGTTATCCAATAGTCTATATGGCCTCAGTGACAACAGCAGCACATTTTGATTATTACAAAGACAAACTTTTTTTTTCTTTGACTTCAAACATTTCTAATCATTATAATGGACTATAAAGTCACTGTACTAGGACAGGACAGTATCACTGTCAATGTTTCATGCCGGTTCTTTTTGTCCAAAGTGTCCAACATTCAGCAACTGTTGATCTAAGACACTAAAGCAACAAGTGAGCATTTGTTCTGGAGGTATGCAGAGTATGTGGGGGGGATGGGAGAGGAGAGGACTGTGTTTCCCACCCCTATCAAAATGATGAGCCCAGACTGCGGTAATGGCCGACCAGGAGAGGGTCAATATTGATTTAACAGTTAAAAATACACCAGGCTGGTCCTCTCAAGGTTACACCAGCACAATCAAACAGGAACCACACAACACTGAGATAAACTGATTCTCCTAAAGTTGAGATAACTGTTTATGTTTGGGAGAAACAGAACAGTTTTAAGACTCCGAAACATCTGTGAGCTATAAAGCAACTCAAAGCATTTGAAATACGAGGGGAATTATATAAATGACCATTTGATTATTTACCCATCCTGCACTTGGGGAGAATAGAAACAATTCACTGTCCCTTGGGAGCTGCTAATAAACAAATCTCCGCTCTGAGAAGCCTTGAGTTCACGTAGACTTCAGGGCGACTAAAGCAGTTTGTGGACTGATAAACATAGACTCTATTTTGAGCTTTGGAATAACAGGTTTCACCCGTCAGCCAATAGCAGTGGATTCTGGTCTGTGTGAGGGTGGTTATGTCAATTTCTCAGCACGCCGGACAGTTGTGTATAATTTCAATATAATTGATACCTTCTAAACAAGCGTCTCAGAGAAATGTCACTTGAATTTGTGCATTCACACAGCGCTTTCCAAATGATTATCCAAAAGGCAAAAAGCTTGCTGTGGTTCCCATCAGAAATGAGCAAGTGTGAATGGAGGGTCTCCAAAACATCATAAAGAGAGCAGTGAACCTTACACACTTTATTTCCCTCAGTGAATAGGGCCAGTATTCATTACAGGCAATCTTGTTTTTCATTTCCAAAATAGCTGACACATGCCAACCATCCTGCTGCTTGAATGAGTCGCCCATGGGACAAACGCAACACCTGACCCGCTCAGCAAATCAAAGACACCGGTCTCAAAATGTAAGACAAGAGGTCAATGCAACAATGGATGCTGTGTAAATGCCACCAGCCATGCTTTTATAGTTATAGTATACTATGTTTGACACAAATAAACTGTGAAATCCAAAACTGTGGTAGTCGAATATAGAGAAGTGTGCCATATTTTAAGAGGTATGTATGGTTTATTTCACAAGTTATGTAAAATAAGCAGTCTGTCCGATACCGATAAGCCAATAATTATTTTATTTGTATGGCTGATAAATGGACAAAAATAAAATTCTGTAATATTTAGTTTTAAAAGAATAAGAAATGAAAATTATATATTTTTAATTAAATAAATTAAAAATATATTTTCTATATTTTTACATTTATATTTAAATATTATTTGTGTATGATTTTTAAAATAATTTAATAATAATAATTAATAATACTTTTTTCAAAAAGCTGAAAATATAAAAGCTTTATCTATACCGCTGAGCCTTAAACAAATTTAATAAATCCATACTGACAACAAAGCATTAGGCAATATAACAACAATATAATGTACAGTATGGAAAATTGATATTTATCTTGATATTTACTGCATTTAACAGTGTTAATAAAGTATTTAATGATTAATTTTAAGTGAGCATTACTTAACAGCTAAGACAATCTGATTGTAAAAATAGGGGAAACGAGCATTCATAATTCACTAAATTCAATATTGGCTGATTTATTAACAAAAAACTCAAATCTGCTGATAATGGGTATATTAATAGTACTGATATGTATTGTACATCCATAATTACTTAAGTCAAAAATTGTCACAAAATAAACCCTCCACACAACATATATCAACACATAAAATCAGTATCTACTTTCTAAATCTTTAAAATAGGTAAAAAAAAAAAAAAAAAAAAAAAAAAAAAAAAAAAAAAAAGTAACTCTCTACCCCCCCACATGAAACTACATACTTCAATACTGACCTCTCAGTTCAGAGCCCAAACTGCCAGTTATGTCCTAGGCCAGCGCAGACCCCAAAATAATCCAATCCAATTACCAACATGTCCATCATGTGCGGCCCCCGGGCAAGGTCACGACCTTTTCAAGATATTCAAAAATCCCTCTCATTGTGAAGACAACTTTATGGAAGCTGTCTAGACCTCATAACTGGGAACGATGGGAAAACAAGCCATCGAGATGTTTTTCCTTGATTCAAATCCATAAAAACTATTAAAAGCTGATCATAAAATATGTGGCCAGCCTCGGTCTCTTAACTGCGCTGTTTATGAGAGTCGCTGTTCAATAATTGCCATTTAAGGTGACATGCTTGACTTCAGATAGAAAAAAAAAATGAATTCCTACTATAGCAGACCACTACTCCCTAAGGAGGGATCTCAAGGTTCTTGCTATTCTTGGATGGGAAAGTCGACTCATTGCCAGAAGCTGCCAGTTTGCTCGAAGAACAAATATAAGGACAAGAGACAAAGGAAGTCGCATGTGAATAAAGCAGCTGTTTTGTAATGTCCCAAAATATTGCACTGTGATAAAGGCTCCATGGTTTCTCTTCCTGAAGGCTTTGAGAAACGAGCGGTGTCTTTCTGCAGCCACGCACTGCAGAGACAATACAGCCATAAACTGAAAGGATCTAACCCACTTTCAATCACACCAGAGCAACTGATTCCCAACAAGCTCTTTTATGCTCTGCTTCAGCCCCACCCAGTTCACTACCAACAATTACCACTCTGAAGATGTGCGCTGATGCAATACACTAATCACACAGATACCGGCCACGTAATGTTCATTTCCTACGCACACCAGTGTAAACAAGGCTCAAGAGCCACTTGTGAATGGAAATTTGGGGTATTTCTTCATTTAAATGGACATCTGAAGTGCAATTTGGGAATAAATCAGGTCACTGATTACACAATAAATCAGTGTAATCAGTGTAAAGAAATGTGATGAATTGTTTGGATATGTGTTGCTTTTATTCATTAAAGTAGAGCTGGGTGATATATAGAATATTTATATTATATTCAAAATTATTTTGTTGGTGATGAACCAGTGTGAATTTCACAGTGATTTTATTGCACTTTAAATTTGGCCATTAAGTTTCCTGAAGACCAGGGTGTTTCTTTTCAAACAATTTGATTCAATGAATATTTTCAACATAATGATTATAATGATTAAAATGTTTGTTAGCATCATCATTCTTTAAGCCACCTATGTGACATTATGTTTATGTTTATTATTGCTTTAAATGACATATAAACTTAAATATTAATATATTTATTTGTCAAAAGACTGGAAAAATGTAGATATATATACACATTTTAATATTAATATAATATACTGTTTAATATTATGTATAACTATATACAATTAAATGTGAATATTTATTTGTCAAAAGGCTAAAATAGTGATTCAATTTTGTTTGCACTTTCCATGGAAAGGAGGCTCTTGAGTTCTCAGCACTCTCTCAAATTCAACTTCCTGTCCAATTAGTCTCTTTTCCTGCATTTAGCTGAATTTCAGCCGATTACAGCAAAAGCGCTGCACCATGACTCATATGTTATATGTTACTAAGCTAATTTATATAATTCCTGCCGATATGCGCCACCAAGGCAGACACACAAAGGGATCTTTTCAGAAATGCTACACAAGTTTAACTGTTAACCTTTCCTCTCTAAAAGTGCAACTGTTTTGGCAATGGTTTTTTTCAGATCTTTAATAAGGTCACTCTACGGAAAGATTCCACGCCCGAGACGGATTTGTAAAGCGCCACACTTTCAGAACTATGACAACAATGTAAGACTGACACATAGTTTGTACGGCTTCAGAGATTGGGAGAGTAACACCCCCGCTCAGATCTGGTGTTCCTACTGTTCAAGGTGCAAAGCAGCAGGAAGGAGAGACCTGGAGGCCAAAAGCACCGGTCACACACTGGCAGCTCTCAGAGTAACTCTACTACCCAGCTGGGGTCAAGGACCCTCCATCACCCCGCCGAACAAAAGAAGAGATTCCTACAGACCCTGGACAACATGGCACAGACACAATGGGAGGCTGGAAACACCCCCCACAACATACACACACAGCCACCCCTCCATCCCCTCTTTATTAAGGAACTCTCAAGCAAAGGCAAGGATTAGCACACTGGATCCGATCCAAACGGACCCAAACACCACTGCCTTGGGAATGCAGTAATCGCACATGCAAGAGCAATCATCCCATTAATCTTCATTCACTCCTCTATTATAAAAATATTTCTTGCTGTTTTAAAACACTTCACTTAAGATTACGGAGTACAGAGGAAAAGCTAATTAATAATGAAATAGAGTATTACTTGATCAAATACTCCCACAATCAAAGCTGTTTTGATTTTTAAATTTATTTCACACCCTAGTAGCCATTTTAATACTTTAATAAGCCATTATTGATTCCCCCACAACGTTCAGAGTAAATATATTGGATATATTGGAAAATGAAATCAGCATCTTTAAAAAGCTGATCAGCAGAAGGAAGATTGAAGTGCTCCAAAATTTCTTGGTAAACGGGTGTAGTGACTATGGTTTTCAAAAAACACAATGGACCAACACCAGCAGATGACATTGCGCCCCAAATCATCACAGACTGTGGAAACTTAACACTGGACTTCAAGCAACTATGAGCTTCTCCACCCTTCCTCCAGACTCTAGGACCTTGGTTTCCAAATGAAATACAAAACTTGCTCTCATCTGAAAAGAGGACTTTGGACCACTGGGCAACAGTCCAGTTCTTCTTCTCCTTAGCCCAGGTAAGACGCCTCTGACGTTGTCTGTGGTTCAGGAGTGGCTTAAACAAGAGGAATACGACAACTGTAGCCAAATTCCTTGACACGTCTGTGTGTGGTGGCTCTTGATGCCTTGACCCCAGCCTCAGTCCATTCCTTGTGAAGTTCACCCAAATTCTTGAATCGATTTTGCTTGACAATCCTCATAAGGCTGCGGTTCTCTCGGTTGGTTGTGCATCTTTTTCTTCCACACTTTTTCCTTCCACTCAACTTTCTGTTAACATGCTTGGATACAGCACTCTGTGAACAGCCAGCTTCTTTGGAAATGAATGTTTGTGGCTTACCCTCCTTGTGAAGGGTGTCAGTGATTGTCTTCTGGACAACTGTCAGATCAGCAGTCTTCCCCATGATTGTGTAGCCTAGTGAACCAAACTGAGAGACCATTTTGAAGGCTCAGGAAACCTTTGCAGGTGTTTTGAGTTGATTAGCTGATTGGCATGTCACCATATTCTAATTTGTTGAGACAGTGAATTGGTGGGTTTTTGTTAAATGTGAGCCAAAATCATCACAATTAAAAGAACCAAAGACTTAAACTACTTCAGGCTGTGTGCACTGAATTTATTTAATACACGAGTTTCACAATTTGAGTTGAATTACTGAAATAAATGAACTTTTCCATGACATTCTAATTTATTGAGATGCACCTGTAAATATATATATATATTCCCCCCTTTTTGTCTGTATACAGTATGTCTCTTAAACAGATGAAGTCATAGTCAGAAATGAAGGACATTGAGTCATTTTTAATTTATGTTATGTTTATGTACTTGTTATGTTTATATAACTTTCTTATTTATTTATATGTCTTATATATTACTATTACAATTACAATTACAACATTTGGATTATATGACACAATTAAAAATTAATCCTTTGCTCCAAATAAAATGCAGATCATAAACGACTAACCTTTCTAAATAAAGAGAAAGTTCTTTCCGACTGTGACTTAATCTTTGTTTAAGATTGCTGGCATTGTTGAATGAATTCACAGTGTCAATGGCAAATATACTTTCCCTTGCCATTATCCAAAAAAGATAACGAGAGGTTAGTGACCGTGAAACCAAGGCTAACGTTGACCCACAACAGGTTGAAACTCTGACAGCAACGAGCTGTCGGTCCCACTCTTACCTTTGGTGTTAAAAGCTTCCTTGAGGTGGAGCAGCACATCTGCAAACCTCCGCACATCGTTGACCAGCTGCATGATGCAGTCAGGATTGGCACCCGCCATGTCCATGCTGTCCGACCCGGAGCTGACGGAGCTCAGAGAGCCGCTCTTCGCCGATCGGCCCAAACCCCATGACCCTGAGCCCGAAGAGAGGGGGAAAAAGTGGCAGTTGGGGAGCCGTGCCATTCCCAGCGATCGCTTGTTCAGTCCTCCGCTGCTTTGCTGCAGCATCCCAGCAGCAAACATCCCAGCTGCAGCCAGTTTGAAAGGATCCCAGTGCAATGTTCCCTGGAGACTCTCAGATTCCAAGAGTTTCCTCACCACTGACAGTTGGTCCTGTGTGCACAATGCAATCAATGTATGGTTAAACCTCTAATGTTTAAAGACAAGAACACTTCTATTTGTTGGACTTTACCGCACATACACAGAGGGGAAATTTAAGCCGTGCTCTAATAGGGATGTCTTACTAAATTGGTTGAGCCTTCACTGAGCCTCAACAGTGATTTACATCTCAAATAAAGAAACCTTCAAACAGACTTAAAGTGATATGGTCGGATATACTTTGAGATGGAGATATTAGTAACAAGCAAACCAGGAATTTCAAGCATAATTTGAGTGTGACCTGAGGCTTAGGAAAGCTTGAGAAAAGTCTTCATTTCACTTTAAACCTCTAACTCTATCATGACTCCAACAGAGTGTATTGTTTCACATATAAGACTTGCGTTCTTTATATCAAGTGCTCTTATTATAACTTAAAAATCCAGGTAAAAACAATCCCAGTGTCTTTACTTTGCTTAAGATTAAACGCTTTGAAAGCCAAGCTACTAACCTCACAGACTAAAGACAAAGTAACATCACACTTTATTTTTGTTTAGGATTTCTGACATTTTTGAAAGAACTCACACTGTGGATTGTAAATAAAGCTGTTCCTTGTTGTTTTTCATAAGAAAAGAGATAAAACGAGGTTAGTAAGAACAAATCAGAATTCCAAACATCTATTTTTCCAACGAATCACAAGATCAGCCAAGCAATAACAAGTCATTCTGTATTAGGAAGTCCAATATCAAAAATATTCCTAATCATATTATGAAAATAAACTTAGAACTGCACAGAAATATAGTTACTGTAACATTTACCCAGACAAGTGTAAAATTATGGGGGGGGAAATGGAAACTGTGCCTTGCATTTTTTTATTCCTAAGGACATATTCATGCATAACTGGTGTTTATGTGAACAGTTTAACCCTGCTGTCATTACCGTCACACCGATTGTTTTAGAGAACAACTGAATTTCTCCTAAAAAGGTGGAGATAAGCAGTGACAGGGAAGCAGTTTGACTGTTTAAAGATCAGAAATGTCATTAATATTAAGATTTTTACATTAGTTGCTTCATGCCATTACCAAACAGGCAGTATTTGATCATTTTGATTTTAAAACAATTGTTTATTTGTATTTTTAGAGAAACATGAATTGACTGCTAGACAACTTGTTGTTAACAAGTCCAAAGCTTCTCCAAAAAAACAAAACACACAGAATGACAAATCCACATCACCACAAAAATCCACCCCTTAAGTGCCCCTAATTTAAAAAAAAAACACTGAAATACAAATACCATAGCCTACCTTAACTTGAATGAAGTGAAATGATGCACTGAAAAAGTAAAACAATCACCTCAAACGAGTAAATTCTAACACAGACTAAACCCAATGTCAAATGGCACATTTTAAGTCCAATCCCAAACAACACGTTTCTTAAACAAAATAAATGTTATAAATGTTAGGAGGAAACGTTTATAAAACTAACCACAAACTTACTAAAAGTTGTACATTTGTAGAACTTTTTCTGTGTTGCTGTTAATGCGATATCGCACGCCTCAGTTTCTATTTAAAATACGCAGTGAAGCCACAGAAGTAGTTCTTCAAACAAACGTAACGTTAGCTATATAATAAATATCCCACCAGTTAAGAAATTCAGTTATGCATCAAAAATGAAATTAAAACATGCATACTCACTTGAGGAGCATATCTCGATCATTGTACAGAGATGCATGTATACTGGAAACCAAAATATATCCGAAATACCGTTAAATCCCCGGTCGCTCTTCCGTTTCTGTCCCGTAAACCGAAATAATGCTCTATGTGCGGTTCACGTTCCGCTTGACTTCGCCCCGCCCTCTGGAGACGATCTAACTCCTGATTGGCCCCGGTGTGAAGAGAGGTGGGGCCTCCGTCTCCACCCACTAACAACAGGTGTACGCACACTATGGACGATATATTGATACATACACGGCTTCTATTCTTTTAGAATGTATAAAAAATGCCTTAAGATGAATTTTCCTGAATTTGCTGTTCATATTCAGGTCATTTCAGGTAATTACGAATCACTAGGGAACTTAAAATCTGTGCTCAAGATTAGAAACTGAAGTATGCTGGTTTGGAAAGGGATTTGATCCATCTAGTGGCTGCTTAATAGTGTTTCGTTCAAGGATGTAACCAAAATATTAAGCATAGTTTAAGCTTTAAAATTTAGTTTTTATGTATTGTGTTGTTTTATGTATTTTTTATGTTTTAGCCATTTTGTTTTGTGTTTTTGTAATTTTTATTATTTTTTAATGTCTATTCAGTTTTTATTAGGTTTAAATTTTTAGTTTCAGTTTTTAGTTTTAATTATTTCAGTAAACTAACTAAAGTTTTTCATATTTTATCTTATTTCAGTTCATGTTTATATTAGTTCAAGTAATTACAATTTTTTATCATTTTAGTTTTAGTTAACAGTAATAAATAAATGATAACTATTGGTTTATTTTGCCTAATTAACCACACTAAAATATCAGAAAAACAGAAGCAATGCAGGAGACAGAAAAGTTTAAATGGTTTTCCCTGCTCACAACTAAGAAGTATAATCATATTTATAGTCAATACAGTCACACTAATACTGTCATTCCCCCCAGCATATAGTGATGGTGGTTTACATAAAGCAGCATACATCATATCCAGTCAACCAGTCAATCCGGCCCGACAGCCAGTTTCACAGAACATGAAAACATGGAATTTACAAGTTCACAATATATAAACTGTTATGCAGAAATAAACCCAGTAGATGCTGGCTAATTCAGAGGATGTGGCAGAGCAATGCTGAGCCATACTGACTGAGATAATCTTGTTCCTCTGGGGAAAATATAAGCATTCACTATATCTTCCCCCATTAGAGCTAATGATCCATCAGGCCTGACAGCATTCAAGCAACAGCAATGAATCATGCCGAAAACAGACTAACAGATGCATAACCAAGATGGATAAAACACATATTCTATAGGCTACAACATCAGAGAATTTCAGGAAATCTTATCTTTTTTTGAGTGTTAAGAATAAATTACATCATTAATCCTTGCCATTTCAAGCCACTAACCCTGAAGGTTTAATAATAGTTAATAATTAATAACAGGCCATTTAGGAAGTAAAATAATTGCAAATCCCAAGTGCTGTTTTTCTGAGAAACAGACTGAAGGCATGTATTACATAAACCATGAATATGATCTTTTTCTAACAAACTAATGAGCCTCATTAGGTTTATGCGAGTTAAACTCTCTTTTATTCATTTTAAATATTAAATAGGCATATTCAGCAAAAGCTAGCCTTTAGTATTAAAAATAATGCACATTTTAAATATTCAATCATAATTTTTAATGCATATTATGTCTCAAAAATTAGAATTTATATTATAATTATTTTGATAATTGTTTATTTTACTTTATATACTAGTTTTATAGATTAAACGGCGCTCTCTAGTGGTCTTTCCTGTAACGTCACATTTCCCCCTCCCTTGCATACGTGATCTAGTCAACTGCGAGGTCCTTAAAGACGTGTATAATATAAAATAGAAATGATAGATTCATTTCCGAGAATTGGTTCTTCTAAACGTTTCAAAGAACAGTTAAACAAACGTCATAGTCATACAATCATTTTTTCACAGAGCATTTTTATATGAAATATTTATGCTTTTTTAATTCTTTTTTTTTTTTTGCTAACTTACCTTTCGATCCATTGATCAAATCCTCGGTTCACTTCAAATGGTTCACTCATCGGTGTAATGTTAACCTGGATCACTACGAGTCGAACATGTTCAAAAGAGTCAATTCAAAGAGTCAGCGCGAATGAATCATTCAGACCGGTTTTCAGTTCAATCAATCCACTGAAGAAATCCGACTCACAAGAATGATTCATTCACGAATCATCATTAATATGAAACAGAAACAGAAAGAGTTTTACAGCTTTACAACGTGTTATATTACGATATGTAGATAATTATAATTAACTTATAATTATCTTAATTGAACGATATACTTTCGTACAATCCATTCTGATTATTGAGCTCGGATTTGTTAGCGCTCACGCCGTCCAGGACCTTTACAATAGTCACACAGCTTAGATTTTGATCCATTTGGCCGCAACGGCAATAACACCGGGAGATGTGTCAGACGAACGGGCTTCACGGAACCGCGGTGGGGTTCTGACCCGCTGTGCAATCCGGTTGTGCGGGTGTAATAAGGGTTGCTTTCAGCGGAGGAGTTTGACATGTCTGGCGCAGGGGCCGGTGGAGGGGCGCAGTCTGCGGGGCTGGGCGCTGCCGCCGCGGGCTGCTGCTCCTCCTCGTCGGGCGCCGGTTCCGCCGCATTATTAGGCGGAGGGTCGGGCATCGCGGGCCGGTTACCCAGCCGAGTTCTCGAGCATATGTTCTCCTATCTGGAGCTGGCGGATCTGATGAACTGCTCGCACGTCTGCTGGCACTGGTACAACTGTCTGGCGGATGAAAACAGCGAGGTGTGGCGGAGTCTGTGCGCCCGTTTGCTCAGTGAAGAAGCGCTGCGCTCTGATATCCTCTGCAACCTGTCTTCATATAAAGCCAAAGTAAGATTGTTCAAATTAGTTAATGTTATTATATTATTAATTTAATTACTATAATCGACAATGCAGTAGGTTACTTACATTCATGCATCATGTCAATGTGCATTTTTAAAAAATGTAATTTGCTTTTATGTTTCGAATAATAAACATAACACATTTAATTTTTAAAATCGTATTTTGTAACACAGTTAATAGGTGACCGTCAGAACAGTGCTGATGGGCTCCAGTGTATGACGTCATTTGTAAATATTGGACCCAAAACATCAATAGCTTGCCTGCAGTTTATGGACACAAAGCTACAAAAAAAATTGGTCATTTACATATGATTAAAATCTTGTATTGATTGGTCGTGTCAAAGCTAAAGATTTATCATCACACTTACAAAAAGTATCACGATACTACCGTGTTTTCTTGGACGTTTACCATGGTGCTTTGAACGTATCATGGTACTGCTAAATATGTTTAACAATTGATTTACCTGTTTTTAAGTTATTTTACCCTGTTCTTGACACAAGAATAGATGCTGATATGGCATAAAACAACCAAATAAATAAACCATGGTATTGGTTTTTTTGGAACGTATATACAGTCAAACCAAAATTTATTCAGACACCTTCTCACATTATCACAGTTTATTTGCTATAGTTTAGAAAATGGTAATAAAATATGACAAGAACTCAAGAGTTAAACTGTGTCAGAATAAATTCATCTTGATAATGTCAGATAACTTTGATAGAAAGGTATGTAACAAAACATGGTCAGGTCAAAGTGTCAAATCAAATTTTTGGTCCCAAATTTTTATCAGTTTTACTGGTAGTTCACTGTATGAAGAATATTTGGGTATAATATGTCACAGTTTACTTTATTTTGCTATCCTCACTTACATGAATGAACTATAGTGTCCTGCACCCACTAGTAAAAAAATATCAAAAATTATATCTGGTGTCTGAATAATTTTTGGTTTGACTGTATGTTTGTGTGTGTGTGTGTTTTGTATGTACAACAAATAAAGTTATTAAAAATTGTTAATGTATCAGAAATATGTCTGTTATTTGAATTTCAGTTTAAATTTTTAATGTTGTTTAAAATATTGTGATACTATCATCATAAACCCATTATTGTGTATCATATTGAATTGTGAGCCGAGTTTATCGTTACACCCCAATATATATAGAGAGAGTGTGGAATCATAATATTACCATCTCATTCTAAATTAAATTTTATTGCACATAAGTTTGGAGTAACTTTAATTTTCTTCTGTCCTCAGCTGAAGTCTTTCCAGCACGCTCTGAGCTCCCATGACTGCTCTAGGAATGTATATATCAAGAAAAACGGGTTCACTCTGCACCGTAACCCCATCGCCCAAAGCACCGACGGTGCCCGCGGGAAGATCGGCTTCTCAGAGGGTCGTCACGCCTGGGAGATCTGGTGGGAGGGTCCTCTTGGCACGGTGGCGGTGATCGGCATCGCGACCAAGAGGGCTCCCATGCAGTGCCAGGGCTATGTGGCGCTTCTAGGCAGCGATGACCAGAGCTGGGGTTGGAATCTAGTAGACAATAACCTGCTTCACAACGGAGAGGTCAACGGCAACTTTCCCCAATGCAACAACGCACCAAAATACCAGGTAACTATATGTAAAAATCGTGCCATTCCAAACTTATTCCAAGGGATATTTCACTTAAAAATTACAATTCTGTCATCATTTACTCACCCTCATGTCATTCCAAACATGTATGACTGACTTTCTTCTGTAAAATACAAAAGAGAATGTTTTAGGTTTTTCGCCTTTTTGATATAGCCTTTAGGTGCATCCATATTTGCGTATTTATGCACTATTCTATGCCATTTTGTAGTATAAATAGTGTAACTTAAATAACTGAAAAGACTTAAGTGTGAATTGTTGGACACTCATCTGTCAAAGCTGTCCTTACGATATCAGACTCTGATTCTCTATGACAAAATTTCCTTACAAAATTACCCTAAAACATAGTACATAGTCTATAGTGCGTCATTCGTGTAACAACTTCTGTATGTGTGCATTGATCAATGTTTTGATTTTATTTGAAATTGAAAACACTTTCTTACAATATACCAACCAAGTCATATGAATTCGTTTTACGCTACCTTTGTGTCCTTTTGTGTCACTGACTTTCCTAAGAAGGACAAAAACAGCTGAAACATTCTATTAACATTCAAACATTCTTGTGTTTCACAGAAGAAAGCAAAATATAAGAGGAATAACATGAGGTTGAGTAAATGATGTCAGATGAAATTTGTAGGTAAAATATTCATTTAAAGAAATAATTTATTTATTTTTTTCTCACTCTCATTCTTATTTTTGCTGTTTTTCTGTGATGGAGATATTTAGAATAATTTTTGTGTAGCTCTATGTGCATTCCATATAACAAAATTTTTAGTGACCACAAATGTCAAGCTCCAAAAATGGAAAAAACACAATAAAAGCAGTCATATTATGACTCATGCACTATATTCCAAGTCTTCCGAAGCTTTATGTGAGGAACTGACCGAAATTATTCTTTATTTGTTGAGAATCTCTGCCAAAGCTCTGGTCTAAAATGTCAAATTGTTGTTTGTGCAGAGCTATTGTATTGCTGCAGAAGACTGAGAATACAGCCTGACTTTGGAAATGGTTACAGTTACAAACTGGCCATCATACACTATACAACTAAGGATCACACGCTAACAGACTTTTTAAGTCATTCTGAAAACATCAAACTCACACAGAAACATGAAAACATGCATTCTAAATCTAAATATACATTCTAAATTCAACTCAAAATATCAAATATGTTTAAAATCCTCTGACTGGATGAAATAAAAAGTCTGAAGCTAAAAGTTTGGAGTCTGTTCCCATCATACACTATGCTATTTTCTATGAAATCTGTCGGTCTGACTGCCCAAATTTTTTGAGCTTTGGGAAAAAAAATGATGTGAAGATTCTTTCAAATTTCTCCTTTTGTGTCTCCTTTTGACAGAAAAAATAATAGCATACAGGTTTGGAAGTTTTCCTTAAAATTATCTATAATATGTTTGTATTTGTTCTCCAGATCGGGGAGAGAATACGTGTAATCCTGGACATGGATGATAAGACGCTAGCCTTTGAGCGAGGTTTTGAGTTCCTTGGAGTGGCGTTCCGAGGGTTGCCCAAAACATGCCTGTTTCCAGCTGTGTCAGCCGTCTATGGGAACACTGAAGTGACTATGGTGTATCTGGGAAGACCCCTGGATGGATAAGTAGGATTATGGTGCCTCTATTAGAACCAGAGAGCATCATGGGAAATGCTGCTTGACATAGATAAGACTCTTGGCTTTTCACATCTGGACTAAAAAAATGGGGAAATTGGTGGTTGGTGGCGGGATTGTTTATGGATGTCCAACACACATCTGCGGATTTCAGTTGAACATCTATTTGCTTTTAATCCTTTTTGAAGACCTGGGACATTTTTTTAACCTGGTTTTAATCTAATTTATGAAATCGCACAGGGAGCAGCTGTTCTATTTTATGAAATGTTAAAAAATGAAGCCAAACTAGAAGAGACAAGTGGCAAAGTTTTCTAATTCATTACAAATATTTTATAACACAACGCATGGAATGAGAAGCTACTGTATGAGTACGAGGACGGCTCAAGCTTTCACACACAAAAACAAATGTACGTGTAGGTAAATGACATGAAGTAAACATGCCAAAACGATGTACTGATATCTTACCGTTGTTGTTTTTTTTTTCCAGAGCAGTTATCTGCATGCAGTATACCAGTCTCTTCCTCTGTTTTTTATTATTATTTTTCAGGACAGGCAAAGGTAGTATGTCGTTATTCCGTTTGTTACTGTACATTTTAACTGTGATGTAGAAGTGTATAGTATTTATTTATTGAGGTCTATCTTTGCTATAACTGAGGTTATGGAGACTCCAAATAAACTCTAAATTGTGCCAGACTGTGAACGTATCTCAGCCTGTTCTATTGTTGCCCTTAATGTGGATTAATTTAATCGGGTGGTATAATAGTCTATCATATTGGCATCTAGGAATTCATAAAAAGCCCACGGTTGTTTTTATTTCACCACAAGGTGGCATCCGTCATCTTGAGTTCCTCCACAAGACAAAACAATGGTTGACAGTCACATCTGCTCTGTAAGTGTTCATTCTGTGCACTGTAATTCTTTTTTTTTTTAGATGATTAAAATTTTTTAAATTATTTCAAATAAGACAAATAAGCTAAAACAACTTTTTTTAAGAACCAGGGGTCCAACTGTCTTTGAAAATCTGAATATATAAAGTAGCCTAATTATAAAGTTGAGATTGATAGACCTAGAAAAGTCATGTAAATTAATAAAATCTTATAACTCTATTGCCATTTTTATAAATTTATGAATAAAAAAATTTCTAGTCATGTCAAGTTGGAAACCATTTCATCAGGTGGAAATTGTGAGAAAAAAAATTCTTATCCTTAATCCTTATCCAGTAAATCATGAACACCTTGACAAATCATTGGGCCTTCGATTATTGTTGTGGACAACGTGGGGGCTGTAGAGTTAAAAGATTAGAACTGCAGTCATAGAGACATAGTCTTTACTCTCCATCTAGAGCAGGGGTGTCCAATCCTGTTCCTGGAGGACCACTGTCCCAACCCCAGTTAAACACACCTGAACCAGCTAATCAAGGTCTTACTTATTCTCAGCCTCAGGCGTCATGCCCAAGGACCACTGGCTGAACGTCTGATGCATATGGCACACAAAATTGGAAACATTTCAAGAGTTTCGAAGTCGTCATTGGATTGTTTGAATTATACAGAATTTCCTGGAGACGTGTGTCACGTTCTTTAACGTTCCGCCTGGAAACAAAGATGCCATGATGCCAAACCCCCTCATGGAAGAAGAAATCCGTTGTGTTTACAACTGTGACAATGAGCTCTTATCAGGATCAACTAAACTCTGGATTTTCAACAGTATATGAAATATGTAAAGTTCGTGCATAGACTCTTTAAAATGCATCCAAGGGTTTTACATGTCGGTCTGTTATTGTGGGAACATTTCCATGCCCCTAAACATGACACGGCACAAAACGAAACATGATTGGTTGCTTTACCTGTCAGGCATATGGCCTCTTGGGCTGGCCTTGGCCATTCAAAGTGACCAAGGTTCCCAGACCTTCTGCCATCAGTCTGAAGGTCTGGCTACACGAGATTAGGCATACTAGAAACTTCCAGGCAAACTTCCAGAAACTCCCTAAGCTCTGCAGGACAGTGGCCCTCTAGGTCCAAGTTTGGATACCCCTGACCTAGAAACACCCTAGCAACTGCATAGCAACACACTAAATGACTCATCACAAAGGCACAGCAACACACTAAAAATATCTTAGCAATGGCATAGCACTGCACTAAAAATGACTCAACACCCTAGCAACCGCATAGAATTGCACTAAAAAATACTAGTATCACCTTAGCAGTGCACTAGAAAACACTACTGCACTAAAAACAACTCAACACCCTAGCAACCATATAGAAACACACTAAAAACTGCTTAGGAACCGCCATGGTGTGGGAACCACACACAGCACACTAGCATCGAGTTTTGCACGAGGAAGCACAGATATCGTTATTTTCAGCAATTGAGATGTCTTAATGTTAACCTGTATGGTTTTCGTGCATGCAGCACTTTATACCACATTTGTTTACTTCTGTAAAACAGGTCACGCTTGACCGACTTAGATTTCACGTGGTATTTTTTATTTTTTTTTAATACCTGCACTTAGAAGCCTTAAGCAACTTAATTCTTATTATTCACTGAATATGCAGTAATATAATCTGTACGTCTTTCTTTTTTGCTGTGCAATGTAAGCTACAGGGAAATTAAAATAGGCTGTGCGGAGGTACATTTCTGTCATGAAAATAATTCTGTGCGTTCACAAACTGGATCACTTGGTTGATGGCTATCAGCAGACGTGTTTCTATATGAAGCAATGTTGCACGCCTGAACGTTTTCACACGTTTTCACAATAGCACAGCTTGTGAGAGGAATGCGACCGTTTCAACGAGCAAAAGTGATGGGCCTGCATCTTTCTAGCAGGAAGGGTGTGAGCTCTTGGTGGTTTCCTCTTGAGTAGTATCTGATAAGTGAAACCAGTAGTGGGTGGCTTGGGTGTGTTCACTTGGTAGGTTTGTGGTCTACTGAACAAGACAGAAATAAAGTCTAAATGTTTGTGCAACATACACTTTTACAGGTGCATTTGCACCTCACGCTCGACGGTTATCACGTCAATATTTTCCTCATGTTTTTTTTTTTACTTAAGAACCATTAAATGTCCTTCGTGCTCATTCTCCTGCTCCGTTAGTCAACTGAAACCGAAATACTTTTGCTGTTGTGGGATGTGGTCGATTTTTACATATTTAACGTGCATATTTCTGACCCTGCAGTGTGCGTGCGCGAGTGAGTGTGTGAAATTTATGATCTTGGCTGCCTTCATGTGACTGCGTTTCCGTTGCTTGCTTGCTTCCGCAATTACTAAAGACACTGCAGAGATGCAGATGTCAAGCACTTTGCATCTCCGGAGAGACCAAGCCAACAGAACCTCCCCGCAAACCGATGTAATGGTCTTCTCTGAACTTCACAGAGGAGCAGAGGGCGCGATCCTGGCCGCTGGGGTAAGTGTGCACGTTATACCCACGTGAGATTGTGTGTAAATATGAAGCGGACAGGGTGATCGTTTAATATCAGCTTATCTTTTGGTTTATCTTTGATTCAATATGACTTTCAGTACACTCATTACAGGGATAGTCACCTGTCGTATCTTACTCACGGGCGCAATATTATCGATTTTTATGGCGATCGATTTTTTTAACTGTTTGCAGGATTTTGATGCATTTGACCTTTGATGCATACAGTGGACATAAAGGTATTTGGACTAGTAGGTCACAATTTAAAAGGTCAAAAACAGTAGGTAATTAAATATCAAACCAACTGGCATCTACAAACAAATGACTTTTTAGATCTTTCATATGATGACCTTTTAGACTTACAAGAACGAACTTCAATTATGTGGTGTATATACATACAGTATATACTGTTTTTATATTTATATTATCTTTTAAAAATATTTGTTATTATTTTTTAAATTCATATATTATCTTTTAAAAATATTTGTTATTATTTTTTAAATTCAAAGTTACATTTCTTGAATACATTTAGACTTTTAATACATTTTTTTAAGTTTGACTTGGACCAGTGTGTATATCCATTAATGACTGTGACAGAACGTGTGCCTAACTGATCTGATTTATAACCTGTATCACAGTTGGCTCAAGTAGATTCATGTTAGCTGTAGCCACAAATTTCCGCTGTCCCTGCCACATGTAGACCGCTAGGTGTCAAAGTAATTTCTGTTATGAAATATAAATTGGAAATGGAGTGTCTTAAAGAAACATTTTTAGTGTCTAAAAGATTTGAGATGCACTTTATATTACAGTGTCTAGGTACTCATGTCAGAAAAATTAAATTCAACTGCAAAAGCGATGTGTAATTTCAAGCAGATCCACAAAATAATGTTTTAAGAACTTCAAAAATAATTATGTAAATACACCGTTACATGGACACTGTAAAGTGTTCCTGTAACAGTGCATTTACATAAAAAGTATACATAAAGTAATATATATATATTTATGTACAATTGTTTTATTACTTCATCACAGTGATCATGTTAAGATGCTGGTGTTCGATTGCCTGTCCATCGTGCTCTGTCACGCAGCGGTGCCGCTGCTGGTGGTCCTGTTTTCTGTCTCAGGACATCCGCAGATCTTCCCCTGCAGGCTGGTATGTGAGAAAAGGGAATATTGTACAAATACATCTAGATGAACACTTATGGGCATGATAATTCTCTGGAAGGGAAATAAGTATATTGCTTAAGCATATTACATAGTAGTTTTTAAATAGAAAATGTACTCAAAATCTTGTTACAGTTGTTACCTTAACAAGCTATTACTTATGGTGTAACACGATGCATTCAGGTTGATTAAGTCATTTTAAATATTACTTTTGACTTGAATAAAACTATTTGATTTAGATGTTACCACATGAAGGACATTTTTAGGTTACTTGACTAAACATTTTTACCATGTATAGACTATTATGAAGTCTAATCTGCAAACCACAAGTGGGCAAAATTTGCTTGTTTGTCTATTTTTGTTGTTCTCCATGGGCTTAGTAAGTGAAATGACCTTTAATGGAAATTATTAATCACATTATGATACTATTTGTTTTTTTTTTTTTTCCATTGTGTGTAAGAATAATCTAAATCTTTCCTTCTCTTTTTTTGTGTCTCTCCACATCTCAAGATCCAAAGCACGGCTCTGTGCAACAGCTGTCGGCTCTCTGTCGTACCAGATTATTTACCACGTCAAATTGAGGAGATCTTCTTAGACCAGAACCGTCTGTTAAATCTTCAAGATGGTTGTCTCTCCAGGTATCCTCTTCTACGGACGTTCAGCTGTGCGAACAATCAGCTAATGACAGTGGAAGAGAACGTGTTCTCTGAATCACCTCTTATAGAAAACCTCAATTTAGCCAACAATGAGCTTTACTATGGACACAAGCAGGTGGCCCAGTCCTTAAGCTCTCTGTCCCAACTGAAAACCCTTGATCTTTCAGGTAATGGCCTCTCGGAGGACATGGTGTCTCTGCTGGTACAGAATCTGTCCTCGCTTGAGTCTCTATACTTGTCCCGGAATGCCATGCTGAGGCTAGATGACTCAACATTCAGAAACCTTCATCATCTTAGAGAGCTGAACGTCGAGAGAAACTTGTTGTTTGAGATCGATGGAGCGTTTGATCATATGAAAAAACTCCAGAGGCTGAACCTGGCCTTCAACTGCTTACCATGTTTGGTCAACTTTGAAATGACCCAACTGCTGGTCCTAAACGCCAGCCACAATTCCATTGAATGGTTCATAACCAATCAAAATTTGACTGAGACCTTTCAGCTGGAGACGTTGGATCTGTCCGACAACCATTTGCTGTTCTTCCCATTCCTTCCAACAAAAAACCAAATAAGAACTTTGCTGTTGTCCAACAATCGAGTCGGTTTTTACCAACACTTATCAAATTACACATCTTCAAACTGGACCACTAGTGTTGAGTACTACAACTTGGGGCAAAATGTAAGCAGCATCACAGTAGAGCTCTGGAATGAGAACCTTCATGGTGATCTTTCCTCAGTAGAGCTCCTGGACCTGAGTAAAAACAAGGTGAACTACTTACCCCAGGGATTCATTCAACAGATGCCGCATCTTTACTGGCTGAGGCTGAGAAGTAACTGTTTACAGTCCTTCAGTTTGACACCTGAAGATCTACCAGTCACCCTCTATGAACTGGACGTTAGCCGAAACAGGTTAACCGAGCTGAAAGCAAACCAACGCTCCATTAGCGATCTGAATAATCTCACACATCTCAATCTGAGTACAAATGACCTTCAGAACCTTCCAACCAGGATTTTTGCTAGTCTACCGAAACTTCGCACACTAGATCTCAGTCACAACACTGTGGACGTGTGTTACTTGCCAAGTTCCTCAGGATGTGTTGCGTGGTCCAATATCGTTTCCCTAAAACAGCTCTATCTTGCTAGCTGTAGCATTCAGAACATCCCGTCTTCAGCGTTCAAGGGCACGCCACTAACCCATCTTGAACTTTCTAACAATCCAGACCTAAACCTCAAACAGGAATCTCTGGAAGGTCTCGCAAACACTTTGCAGCACTTGGGACTTGGTAACACTGGTCTTCAAGACTTTGATTTCTCTTCATATGGCCATTTGAAGTTTTTAAACATCAGTAGAAACTCACTACCAGAACTTCCTGAATCTCTAATGGCATTAAACCTGAAGCTTCTGGACTTGAGGGATAACCTGTTGACAACCATCCCATCCCAACATGCTGGCATGTTAGCTCAAAGACTGCAGACTGTTTATATGAATGGAAATAACTTCAACTGTTGCCATTTAGACTGGTACAAGACCTTCGATGAGAATAAAGGCATCAGTATAGTAGATCTCTCAGAGATTACATGTTTGGACTTAAACTACAGACGTCACAAGGTCATGCTTTTGGACCTTGTCAACTGTGGGGCTTCCAGCATTGAGGAGTCTATTGTTTGGTACATTCTTCTCTTTGTAACAGTCAGTGTTTCCATCATGGGTATATCCGTCATTTACATGCTCACCTTTAAGCCAAGAATGTTGCCTCGCGCTATTAAAAAGAGATGCTGGAGGCCGACTCCTTATTGAGAAGCATGCTATTGTAAAACTAATGTATATCTCTGTATTATAAGGGGTGAACATGTTAAATATGCTCTTAAAGGTTGCTACTTTCAGACAACTGGACATAATGGAAGAGAACTATGATATTAATGTGAAAGATTTAGGCCATATTGGTCTGTAAATGTGAATGTATTTCATTTTATCATCATTAAAATGCATGAAAACTGTTTGGCTGCTGGATAGTTTGTAAATGTGAACGATATGTTCCCTTTCAAACAAAAGTTGCAATTATAATTTCAGCATTCAGCATTTCATGCATTTATTCATTTGCCAAAAGCTTGATCCAAAGCAACTTCAATATCCTAGGTAACAAAGTTTGGTTGTTAAAACATTGAGGGAACATTGTTTTGAAATGTTTCTAAAACGTTAAAATGTCCAGTTTTCTTGTCGTGACAATAATGTTATTTAAAGGTTACAAAAATGTTTTTACAGCGCTCTACTAACGTTATTTTCACCTAAAATATAACGTTATTTCAATGTTTATTTTTAATATTCTATGAACGTTAAAGTTCCAGTTTTCTTGTGATTAGAACGTTATTTAAAGATTACAGAAATGTTTCTTAGAATGTACATGAAGTACAAATAACATCATAAGAACATTTTGAGAACATTCGAAAAACGTTTTCTCAACATTGTGAGAATGTTCAAGTACAAATAACATCACAAGGACATTCTGATAAACTTGATCTCAGAACGTTTTCTCTCAACGTTATGAGAATGTATATATAATATAAATAAAGTTAATAGAATATTCCATAAACATTACTTTAAGAACGTTTAGTCCTAACATTTATATAACACTTAAAATTGTATCATTTTGTGAGAATGTTCCCTTTTAGCTGGGTTAGACGTTTTATTGCTAGATGTGCTCCTTAGCAATCAAACCCGTGAGCTTGTTCTTTCTAGAACTTGATGGCTTGTGCTGTGCCAGAGCTTTTTATATTAAAAATATTATTTGATAAAACAAGTTTCCCTGTCAAATATTAATGTGTGAGATGAGGTTAAATTTCAAATCAGGGCCGTAACCTCCAAAAACATTGTTAGTGGCTGATCAACACGGTTTTTGCAGTGGCAGATCAAACGTTTAAATTTGGTTACCCTGAATATTGAACATTTTATTACGTCCTTGTTTCAAATACATAAACCTCTCACAAACATGCCTCTAAAATGGCCATACTTGACTACTGATAAGAATTTAACATTGTCATATTGATTGACTTGGATATGATTTGGGGGTCACAAGAGTGTATTTTATTATCTTTATATACTATATTGTATTGTATGTCAGTCCCAGTCAGTCACTCATTTGCGTGAGTGCTTGTATGTAGGTTCACAGAAGTTGTGCGTTAAGAGCAGCCGCTAAAAGTAGCAAAGGAAACATGAAATTTCCTGTTTTGCTAAGACCTGTAGCAACTGCCCAGCTCTCGGTATCATAGAGGGGGGTGGCGGTGGTGTGGTTTTGCTCCATGCCGAGTTCTCAGAGGCAGTTGCGGCAGGACGTAAAGGATTGCTATCATATTTATCTTTCCTCTGAAATATTGCAGAAGCGGTTCACAGTCATTTACGTGATTAGGTTATTCCAATGAAATTCTAAATCTGTGTTTGTTTGTTTGTTTGTATGTGTGTGTGTGTGTGTGTGTGTGTGTGTGTGTGTGTGTGTGTGTGTGTGTGTGTGTATATATACACTCACTGGCCACTTTATTAGGTACACCTTGCTAGTACCAGGTTGGAACCCCTTTTGCCTTCAGAACTGCCTTAATTCTTCGTGGCATAGATTCAAAAAGGTGTTGGAAACATTCCTCAGAGATTTTGGTCCATGTTGACATGATAGCATCACGCAGTTGCTGCAGATTTGTCGGTTACACATCCATGATGCGAATCTCTCGTTCCACCACATCCCAAAGGTGCTCTACTGGATTGAGATCTGGTGACTGTGGAGGCCATTTGAGTAAAGTCAACTCATTGTCATGTTCATGAAACCAGTCTGAGATGATTTGAGCTTTGTGACATGGTGCATTATCCTGCTGGAAGTAGCCATTAGAAGATGGGTACACTGTAGTCATAAAGGGATGGACATGGTCAGCAACAATACTCAGGTAGGCTGTGGTGTTTAAACAATGCTCAATTGGTACTAAGGGGCCCAAAGTGTGCCAAGAAAATAGCCCCCACACCATTACACCACCACCACCAGCCTGAACCGTGGCGACAAGGCAGGATGGATCCATGCTTTCATGTTCTTTACGCCAAATTCTGACCCTACCATCTGAATGACGCAGCAGAAATCGAGACTCATCAGACCAGGCAACATTTTTCCAATCTTCTATTGTCCAGTTTTGGTGAGCCTGTGCGAATTGTAGCCTCCGTTTCCTGTTCTTAGCTGACAGGAGCGGCACCCGGTGTGGTCTTCTGCTGCTGTAGCCCATCTGCTTCAGGGTTCGATGTGTTGTGCGTTCAGAGATGGTATTCTGCATACCTTGGTTGTAACGAGTGGTTATTTGAGTTACTGTTGCCTTTCTATCATCTCTAACCAGTCTGCCCGTTCTCCTCTGACCTCTGACATCAACGAGGCATTTTCGTCCACACAACTGCCGCTCACTGGATATTTTATCTTTTTCAGACCATTCTCTGTAAACCCTAGATATGGTTGTGCGTGAAAATCCCAGTAGATCAGCAGTCTTTGAAATACTCAGACCAGCCCGTCTGGCACCAACAACCATTCCATGTTCAAAGTCACTTAAATCCCCTTTCTTCCCCATTCTGATGCTCGGTTTGAACTTCAGCAAGTCGTCTTCACCACATCTATGATGCCTAAATGCATTGAGTTGCTGCCATGTGATTGACTGATTAGCAATTTGTGTTACCAAGCAATTGAACAGGTGTACCTAATAAAGTGGCCGGTGAGTGTATATATACAGGTGTATCTCAGTAAATTAGAATGTCGTGGAAAAGTTCATTTATTTCAGTAATTCAACTCAAATTGTGAAACTCGTGTATTAAATAAATTCAATGCACACAGACTGAAGTAGTTTAAGTCTTTGGTTCTTTTAATTGTGATGATTTTGGCTCACATTTAACAAAAACCCACCAATTCACTATCTCAACAAATTAGAATACTTCATAAGACCAATAAAAAAAAAAAAAAAAAAAAAAAAAAACATTTTTAGTGAATTGTTGGCCTTCTGGAAAGTATGTTCATTTACTGTATATGTACTCAATACTTGGTAGGGGCTCCTTTTGCTTTAATTACTGCCTCAATTCGGCGTGGCATGGAGGTGATCAGTTTGTGGCACTACTGACGTGGTATGAAAGCCCAGGTTTCTTTGACAGTGGCCTTCAGCTCATCTGCATTTTTTGGTCTCTTGCGTCTCATTTTCCTCTTGACAATACCCCATAGATTCTCTATGGGGTACAGGTCTGGTGAGTTTGCTGGCCAGTCAAGCACACCAACACCATGGTCATTTAACCAACTTTTGGTGCTTTTGGTAGTGTGGGCAGGTGCCAAATCCTGCAGGAAAATAAAATCAGCATCTTTAAAAAGCTGGTCAGCAGAAGGAAGCATGAAGTGCTCCAAAATTTCTTGGTAAACGGGTGCAGTGACTTTGGTTTTCAAAAAAACACAATGGGAATTTCACCCAAATTCTTGAATCAATTTTGCTTGACAATCCTCATAAGGCTGCGGTTCTTTTTCTTCCACACTTTTTCCTTCCACTCAACTTTCTGTTAACATGCTTGGATACAGCACTCTGTGAACAGCCAGCTTCTTTGGCAATGAATGTTTGTGGCTTACCCTCCTTGTGAAGGGTGTCAATGATTGCCTTCTGGACAACTGTCAGATCAGCAGTCTTCCCCATGATTGTGTAGCCTAGTGAACCAAACTGAGAGACCATTTTGAAGGCTCAGGAAACCTTTGCAGGTGTTTTGAGTTGATTGGGTTTTTGTTAAATGTGAGCCAAAATCATCACAATTAAAAAAACCAAAGACTTAAACTACTTCAGTCTGTGTGCATTGAATTTATTTAATACACGAGTTTCACAATTTGAGTTGAATTACTGAAATAAATGAACTTTTCCACGACATTCTAATTTATTGAGATGCACCTGTATATATATGTATATAATGTGGTATATATAATTGTAAACATAGTATTTAATATTAATATTGTATTACGAATAGTATCCTTCCAAATGCATAATATACCAAAGTACAAACAAAAGGTAATTATGTGGCCACAGTGAGTATCCACATTGACCAATGCAAGGATTGATTGTCAGACTTCTCACTGTAGGGATCGTCAGGGTTAGACCACTAAACCTAAACCACACTGACTAGCACCTCTGCCTACGTGGGATTTCTCGTGATTTTGTGGCAAAAAGCATGTGACAAGAAGACAAAAGGAAAGCTAAACAGTTCTGTGAGGCAGCAAGCATGGGAACCTGGCAGTGTGTGTCGGTGTGTATGAGTGTATTGTTTACACTGAGCGCCATGTGCGCATGTTAAACCAGAGTGTAACCAGAATACCGCTGTGGTGTTTCTCTAGGTCATGGTGGTTTGAACAGAGAAAGAGAGAGAAAAAGAGAAACAAGGGCGCGCAGTCACAGGCGTGGGCTCCGAGGCACATTTGCCATCATTTGGATCAAATTCAGTTCTGAAAATTCTGTGTTTAAAATTGGTTGGGGGAAGTGGGGTGTTTTATGGGTAGGCCTTCAGATATCTATCAGTATTCGAGCTTCAACTGAACCTTAATGACTTTGAGATTATTTTTAAATTAGATTAAAAGTTGAATTATTGTCAAAAACTTTCTCCAAAAAGGAAATGTGCTTTTAGAAACACTTAAAACAGAGTTATGTTCAACCAAAAACATATTTTTTAATCTTTATGGCAGGAAAAACAATTAACTAATGTGCAGTTTTCATCTGTGAGAATTTGTGACTACTTGGATTGAAGTTTGGTATGGGAAAACAAACATAAGTATGTTATTGCTTCATTTTTTTTTTTTTTTAACATTGTCAGCAGGCATTACTATGGAGGCCCGTTTCCGCCACTGAATAAAAAATAAAACAAGGTAATTGCGACTTTTTATCTCACAATTCTGACTTTTTTTCTCGCAATGAGGGAGATATAAACTCGCAATTGCGAGGAAAAAAGTCAATTGCGAGATATAAACTCGCAATTGCGAGAAAAAGTCAGAATTGCGAGATAAAAAGTCGCAATTGCAAGTTTATATCTCAGAATTGCGAGTTTATATCTCGCAATTCTGACTTTTTATCTCGCAATTGCGACTTCATATCTCACAATTCTGAGAAAAAAAGTCATAATTGTGAGATAAAAAGTCGCAATTACCTTGTTTTATTTTTTATTCAGTGGCGGAAACGGGCTTCCATACATTGCTTTTTGTATTTTATTTTCATTATGAATCATTTTTTTATACCAGAGGGAAATCTCGTGATGTGGTTGAGTGTGGTATGGTGATGTGTCCATTAAAACCAACATCTATCGTTCTATCATTCTATCGTTCTATCTATCATTCTATCTATTGTTCTGTCTATCGTTCTATCTATCTACCATGGTACCATTGTCATACTGTTTTTTTTTTTTTTTTTTTTTTTTTTTTTTTTTACTTACATGTAAAATATTATCTGAGGTATGTTGGAGTACAATCTAAATATTTTATATGATAATTATTCACATTCATATTTTGGTAAGGTTTTGAGCCCAAAGACTAAAGATTAAAGACAAGGGACCCCAAAATAAAAATCTAAAAATAGCTAAAATATTAACATTTATACATTATATAAGTATTATCAAATCATAGTTAGAAATATATATATATATATATATATATATATATATATATATTAAGGCTGCCCCCTAATAGTCGACTAATCGTTAGTCGACGAGGAGAGGTTTGGTCGACCAAAATTTTATTAGTCGTTTAGTCGCAGGAAAAATAAAAATAAATAAATAAATAAATAAAAATCCACAGGTGAAGTCACGCAGTCCATGACGGACAGATTGTTCAAAGCTGGTCTATATATTAAATACAGTACATCGGGCAGGATATCCAAATCCTCCCCTATCATTCATCGACCTCAAATATGGCTTTTTATCTGAAAAGAATCTAATGTTAACCTAGAAAAATGTGCGCTAGTGTCTGTGTGGAGTGTGGAAGCTGAACAGTAGCGCTCTCACTGCATAACAGATGGAGGCGCCGGTGCGCTCACTTGCTCTTAAAATACTCCTTCCTTTTTGGTCATAAAGAAAAAAATATATATCTTTCGAATCTGTAAAGACTCTACGTTTATTTGTGTGCCCTCAGAATAACAACAAAATGTTGCGCTTTTGTAAAATAATGAAAGCAAACAAGATGCGCTTTCTGCCGTCTCGGTCTCTGTGAACTTGAGTGTGAAACTTCCAAACTCTGTGTTGCCTTACGGATATGAAAAATATATCTAGGCCTATTAGAGAGCGAGATCTCTACTTTTAAATGAACCAATACAAATGGAAAACAAATATTCTCAGATTATGCAATCCGTATGAAACATGCATACATGCGCATCACTACTGCGGAGATGATGAGTGTCGCTGACTTCATCTCTTAAAGGGAAACACTGCAGTCAAAAATACTGTTTTTTCATGCACCTGTCAATTTTGAGATTTTGGGCTTTTTGGTTTTTCTTAAAGTGTTTTTTCAGACTAGTGGAAAGAAAACATCCTAAAGACACTGTTAAATGTTTCTTTTATAGTACTTTATCTATTTGTGTCAATAGATTTCAATTACGATACATATTTTTAAAGGCCTTTTTCTCAAAATGAGTTTTTTTTTCTCCTACACTAAGCCATAAATCTCCACTTCAGTAGCACTTACACACACCAAACTTTACATTTTTATTCCTGTCTATATCCTGAAGGTTTTTACAGAGGGATTTGTTCATATATAATTTGCTTGATTATATACAACATTTTATTCCCCCAAAAATTGTGAAAATATATTGTTTTCTGTCTGTTCTAAGTATTTTCTGAATTATGGAGTGACAAAATGAGATACCCAAAATTCCCTCTGCAAAAACTTTTGACTCTAATATGTCAAAAAAAAAAAAAAAAAATTAAACAAGAATTTTGAAACTGACTTCATCCAGTGTTTAGATTTTTGTACTAGAAATGTATGTAAATTAGCGCATATTTCATTAAATAATGCCTCATTTGCATATTTAAACCTAACATTTCAGAAAACTTGTAATACAAAAATGTTTGCAATTATCAATGTAATCAATAAACTAGGTAGGTAAGGCAATAATTATTAGTAATTCATATATATATATATATATATATATATATATATATATATATATATATATATAGATAGATAGATAGATAGATAGATAGATAGATAGATAGATAAATATATATATAGATAAATAGATAGATAAATCTATATATATATATAGATAGATAGATAGATAGATAAATATATATATATAGATAGATAAATATATATATAGATATATATATATATATATATATATATATGCGTGTGTGTGTATATATATATATATAAACTTTTTTAGATGTATTTTAGATTATGATGTAGTCGTCAGAGCTACATTAAAATTTTAAAGTCTCACTGTTCATCAGGCTTGAGGTTTTTTAGTATTTTTTATTTTATTTTTTTTTTTTTTTTGCAGAAGCAGAAAGGAGCACTTCGCAGGTCGGCTCTCACATTGCTGTTTTCGGGAAGGAACTGAGCATTGCCCTCTCGGCATGTGAGGCTGAGTAACGGACAGCAAGAATGAACGCCTGCTGAGCCACAACAGCACAGGAAGTCAACAGCCTGTTTAGCACAACTTCCTCTTAACCCTCCCCTCGCTGACCATCCACGCACTGTTTACACAAGAGCAACACATGAGCCTGTCATCTTCAGCATACGGCAATAAACAACAGCATGTTATATAAAATGACGCATGATTTATATTTAACAATAAAGGGGAGTCAGTGACTCTTTAGATTCATTTTATATGTTCAATGAAAAGAGAGAGGCTATGTTAAAGAAAAGACTTATACAGGTACATTTATTGTACGAATTATTGCATATTATGTGCAACTTTAAGGTACTTTCCGATTCCAAAATATTCATTTAGAAACCACAAATAACTAACGAGTGAAAAGCCTGACCTCTGCTGACATTTGAGAGAACAGTTATTCATATTTCACCATCGATGTTGTGTGCTAAATACTAACACACTGCTTACTGTTTTTCTTGAAAATAGCATGTTAAACAGTACGCATTATGCAATTATATAGTAGTAGTAGTATGCTATACTATTTCCAATTTATCTAATGTTTAATTTAGTAAGTGATGTCCAGTTGTCATCTTTGAAATAAAACGGTTTCATTTAGTTAGTGCCTTGATAGTTTGCCCAAAAATGAAAATTTTCTAAAAATTCACCCTAAGGCCATCCAAGATGTAGATGAGTTTGTTTCTTCATCAGATTTGGGGAAATTTAGCATTAAATTACTTGGTCAGCAATGGATCGTCTGCAGTGAATGAGAGTGAGAGTCCAAACAGCTGATAAAAAAACATCAAGTAATCCACACCACTCCAGTCCATCAATTAATGTCTTGTGAAGTGAAAAGCTGTGTTTGTAAGACAAAAAATATCCATCAAGGCATTTTAACTTTAAACTGTTGCTGGAGAAAGCAATATTATGGACCGAGGACCAGCATTTTAGACAGAAATTAAAAACATTTATTAACTCTATTAAGTATACCGCTGAAATAATTATGTACATAATCTGAACAGCACATGAAATGAGATGAGACAATAATTCAAAATCAAAACAGAAGAGTAAAAAGTCTACACATTTTTGTTTATGTAACAAAACCGTTGTTTATAAATCTATGGTAGTAATCAGAATTTTAGCAGTTAGATAACCTGTGCTTTTGTAGTTATACTGTAAATATCGAGAAAATGAAAAAAATTGTGCTTGTATTAGATGGAGGGTGGCACAATATGCATAAATTTAGCACTCAACTCTCAACAATGTCTTTTTTTTTTTTTTGCTTTAAACAGTTTAAAAACATCAACTCCAAAACAAATGTAAGGCACATTTTATATTTATATATATATATATATAAAAAGTACAGTTATCAGTAAATAGATCTCGTTTTTGTCATGAAATGAATATTGTATCATAACGATGTGTGCTTAATGTGGTATGAAGACTGCATGTATATAAAGGACACAGTTTCATAATGCATAACAGGAAAGGCTGTCTGCGTGCAAATAAAGCATTTTCTTTGTGTGCTCAACCTTTTAACACAATAAAGAGAAAATGTAAACCGCAGAAGATAATAGTCAAGGCACATGTCAGCTACGATGGGGCCGTATATGAGACCCTGAAAATAAATTATGGCATATTTATGTCTCCACCTCTACAGGAATTCCTCTGAAATGTTCTAGAACCTGAAATAAGTTCATGTACATAATGGAAACCACTTTAAGATTCATAAAAATGACAATCAGTCTTAATACTTACTTGTTGTAAACAGATGTAAATACTCAAATAAGACACTCTTGCTTGGTTTTTGCTTGGCATGTCACATCAAAAGCATAAAAAAAAAAATCTGCATTAATTTGTAAACACTCGTCTGGTTAGAACCTCTTCCCATTTTGGGACTGCAAGATGTCACAGCCAATAAAATACTGTTGCATGTGAGCAGCACTAGACATCAAGGTTGCATATACGGTACGCAGCACAGCTGGAATACACTATACGTTTCTCTTTTAGTTCCAACAACACTTGTTTTCTCTTAATTTAGCAGCTCCAAATAAGTAATAGGCACTTTTCCTTTCTGATTCCCACGTTCACCCATCAGCCAATCAGAGTCCATGCCTGGAACGCTGCTCACCATGATCACCTGAAATAAGAGACAAGTTATTAGGTATTCAAACCAAGAGACTGTTGTACAAAATAAAAATGGGCCGCCCACCTCATCGGCCAATAAGGAGAGCTCATTGCTGCCCGCGGCGTCGTAATCATACAGCACCCGTGCTTTACGGCTGCCGCTGAAATTTTGCAGTTCGGTGAAACCTGAAGACGCATTGGCTGTGTTGGCAGGAAGAGGACCTGAGAGTGGCAGGATGGGTACGGAGACACTAGCTGCGCCGCTGGCAGTCGACTGGTTGTTGTTGGAAGAGAAAGCCGTAGGGAAGCTGAAAAGGAAAAGAAAGTCCAGATCACTTATGTAATTATTTAAATTATTATATAAAGGAAAAATATATACCGATAAAAAATTCTTACTTTCCCAACTGCTTTTGGAGGTCGACCATGTACTGGTAACACTGGGCGTAATATGTCATCTGAGCCTCCACAAAGTCATTTAGACAGTGGAGATGATGGGCCTGGGTCAAAAAGAGATTGTAGAGTAAAACTGAAGGGTTGTGAGAATTGAATTGGGTGGCAGGTTTTCAGATGAGCTCACATGTGTACTGCCGATTCCTTCCAGAAGAAGCCTGCTGATCTCTGCCTGCCTGTCAAACTCACTCTGTGTCATCTTCAGGTCCTGCTCGGCCTGAAAGAGAGAGACAGTCAGGGAATGTTTCACTACAACTGGTGCACTTAAAAGGCCTCACATTGTTCAAAGGGAACAAAGCAACTAGGAACTGAAAAAATAGCCAGTGTGTTTTCATACAGATACTGTTGACAGTTGTTTAAGAGAAAAACAATATTCAGGATTCTGCTACATATTTTCAAAATCATCTAGTTGATAGATGAGCAGTCAGCTAGTTGGTATTAAGGAAGCTCTGTATAAATCCTCTTAGAGAAGTTGCATCTCTAACCCGTGTCCAAATATGTGTACTTCCTTAGTACGTGAAAAGCAGTGTGTCAAAATGAGTAGTATTTAAATATGCATTTTAAATAAGTGGAAAATACGCAGATGACATATTGCTTCTGACATAATGCTTATACTGCATTGAAGTGAATGCAGTATAAGGGAAATATGGGGATTTTGGATGCAGTATGTTGTTAACTAAAACAAATAAACATTTTTGGTAATGAAATAAGGCTGAAATTAAATAAAATATTAGATTAAAAAATGAAAATCAGATATGCTGCATGGCAACTAAATTAAATTACTTTAACATTTATACATTATATAAGTATAAAGTAATTCAAGTTAAAAAAAATAAACGAATAAAAATGACTAAAGAATACTAAAATAATTCTGGTGTGGTCAAAAGCAATGAGTTAAAAGATTAATAATAAAAAAAAAAAAACTAATAAGAATGACAAAAATTACTAAAACAAACAAATTAAAATGAAAACCGAAAACATATATATATATATATATATAAAAAAAAAAATCAAAATATTAACTAAAAGAATACGAAAATAATGCTGGTGTGGTCCAAATTAATTCAAGTTAAAATAGAAATAAAAATGACAGAAAAATTACTAAAACTAAAATGAAAACTGAAAATATACATAAGATCAATGTAAAATATTATTAACTAAAAGAATACTGGTGTGGTCATTATAAAATATGAAAAAAATAAATAAAAGAAACGTGATAAAAAGTGATAAACCATTCAACCTCAGTAAAGTCAGTGTCATGCAAGATGCTTTGTGTGGACCTTGCATCTACTGTGTATTTTCAGTTTGCAAGCTAACACCTTAGCTTACTAGCTTAGCACACTGCTGACTTCTAAAGAAAAGTTCTACTGATTACCTATTAACAAGATATTTTGCTGTTTTTGATCATGCACGGAGAAATCTTGTACGACACTGGAAAATTTAAAATGATGTCGGAAATTAAAGGCACAGAAAAAAAGCCTGGTAAACACAAAAAGTTGGAACAGAAATATTAGGCAATGCATTCCATCTGGTCTATTTCCAGTTTTTCACTGAAGAGAGAAACTCATCATGACACAGATTGCAGATTTCACATTAGCGCCAAGATTCACAGCTGATCCAAAATGGCAGAACATTCTTCTTACCTTCGTCACTTCCTCTGCCCACATCTGCACAGCATTTAAAAACAGCAATAATATATTAAGAGAAAGACACTAAACATCCAATAACAGCTAACATCACTGAGGAAAATGTATCATGGTAACTCAAGTTTCTAACAAAATACCACATAATTGTGATTAAAACATTTTTAAAAAAAATCATGTGATGTCCTTCAAATAGACACTTTCAGAGTCGTTTTAATTTCTTATTTTGATTACAGTGATGCTAATACCAAGTTAACAATTTGATCATAGTAATAATAAATAAAACATGGTATTTTGTCAAAAACTAAGGTTAGCATGATTAAGGATTCAACACAAACATGGACTATTTGTAGAAATTCACTAAAAATTACTTGCGCAATTCACAGCGAATCGAAGCAAACTTAACACTTCCTAATTTGGAAGAGGGCAGCTGTTTGTTAGGGTACTGGTGTGTTTAAGTGGTGTGTGTAGGTTGAGTGCTTGTCATGAGGAGATCTTGAAGCACTTCTTTACTTCTCTTGTGAAACTGGGGCCAAGGGCGAAGAGCAGTTTTGAAATGTCATCACAATGTTGAGCAAACATAGATATCCTCTTTCCAAACTCTATATGCACAACAAAAAAAGGAACCTGGGAACACACACACTGCTAATATCCGGGACAAAAGAGCTTAATCAACAGCTTAAAGAGGAACTAACGTGTCTTAAAGGTGGCTCTTCTAAAGCAGAACAGTGCTTGGCTCTCGAGTGAAAGACACACAGACCAACCTTCAGCCACTTCACGTGGAGGAAATTCACCATGAAGGAGAAATTTGAAACATAGCCAGCATCCCCTGGTGGAGGGGTAGTTCTGAGGGGCTACCGTGTGCCGACGCAAAAACAAGAGACAGCGAAGAGTTGCATTTAGGGAAGATGGCGAGTGCCGTCTCTGATGTGCTAGTTTGTAATGAAGTTCCAATAGGAAACCCATTGACATTAAGTCATGTTTAAGGGGAAAATGCAATTCTAAATCATGTAAAAGCAATAACTCACCAGAGCTCTGGCATCAGCCATTTTGGCTTTCTTTAGCTTGGTCTTTGCGGCATCAAGGTCCAGTCGTTTGTTCTGAAGCAGTTTGCGCTCTTTCTATAGAGAAGCAGACAAGTTTGATTTGTTAAAGTTACATTTTTATTGATAAAAACTCTTAGACATCCTTTAAAGTTAAACCTGTTGCAGCTTCACAGACGTTTGGATGGTTTTTGACCTCTTAAAACAATGAACCACATTGTTTTATTTAGACAGATTGCAAAATTGGTCTTGTCTTTTTTAGTGTATTTGATTCAAATTAATTAGTTTTTTTTAATAGCAATAAAATAAATAAATAAAAAATAAACAACATCCAATATTTACAAGCTGATTCATATGATGTTTAAAAATTGAATCAAAATCTGATTTTATGCATCTCAGTTTAAGTTTACCAAGTTTAATGTCAAGTATGATTTTTGTGTTTTTTAAAAGAAGTCTCTTATGCAGTAAAATTCAGTAAAAACTGTAATGTTGTAAAATACTATTAGTTTAAAATTACTTTTTTTATTTTCATATATTTTAAAATGTAATTTATTCCTACGATAGCAGAGCTGAATTTGCAGTATCACATGATCCTTCAAAAATCATTTTAATATGCTGATTTGGTGCTCAAAAACATTTAAACAGCTTAATATCTTTTGTAAAAACAAAACAGTATTCATTTGAAATAGAAAGTTTCATAATGTAAATGTTTTTAATGTCTCATGATCAATTTAATGCATTGTTGCAGAATATATATATATATATATATATATATATATATATATATATATATATATATATATATATATATATATATATATATATATTAGGGCTCACATTGCGATATTTTGTTTTTCTGCGATATATATTGCGATATGAAAAAAAATAATAAAATAAAATTCCCCAGATGTCTTGAATAGCTCTATTTGGAAAAAAAATAATCAATGATTGGGGTAATTTTAGGTGAGTAAATCAGCATAGAAAATAAACAAATTACAAGCATAGATAAATATAATAGAACAAAGATTCAAATGAAATAAACAGTGCTTTATATTTTTCAGGTCAGTCTAGCAGTATTCAGGTACAGAAATCGATCATCAAATGTAAAATAACACTGCATAGTCTTCACTGTATAAATTAAATCTAATAAATCTGTGTTAAAGCTACAAAAGTGATTTTTGTTGTTTTATTAACATTCATGACACAGAATGCTGGAACATTAAACCTCTGTGAACCAATAGATATACTGTTACACATCCATTTTCTTTCTCAATAGTTTACCTTCATTTAAGCCATAAGACTGTGTTTACGAGGATACTTGCAGAGACATGCATTTTGACATCACGCGTATGTTATTACAGACAGAAAAATAGATGCGGAAGTGAACGGAATTCAGTGTTCACATGCATCTGCGTGGTTCTCACCGTGTCTACAACGGGCGCGAGCGGCGCGATGCAACAAAATACAATAGAACTCATAATCAGTGATGCTGTCTACAGTGGATGCGGCCGCGACACGACAAATCCCTGACAGTAAACTAATGCCTCGTTTATGATGTACTCTACTGACACAAAGTTCAAACACATTGCTATATATATATAAAAAATATAAAAAAATTTTTTTTTTTTTTTTTACTGACCCTAGACTTTTGAATGCTAGCATTCATAGCAATGTTTCTGAATAATATATTTTAAAAATCCATGTGTTGTTAGGGTTCTCTGATCTCACCAATATAGTCTTGAAGTCTCCTTCTAAAAAGTTGCGGAATGGCGTGAGGAAATTGATGGCAGAGCTCTGAATGAACTCTCGTTCTGCTCCTCCGATCTGCTTCTCGGTCTCACCGCACTTTATCAGAGCGTTTCCTGTGGACAGACACAGGCCGAATCAATATTTTAACAAAATTATGAGATGTCTAGAGACTATTCTCATAACAGTAAATAGGCTTTCACATCTAATTTACAGACTACTAGTGTTTTAGGCATTTACGTTCAAGCAAGGGGAAATGGGGCATTGGCACACAGCAATGGACTACTATTATTGAATGAGGTACTATGGGTAATTAGGGCACTATGCTGCCCTTGTGTTTGATGCTTACCGTAGGCTGTTCCAGGCCCGAATTCATTCCCAGAGTCGATCATGGACTGACCCAGAAGCTCATGGTTGTTCATCCGTGTGGGCACCTTTTTGTCCAGTTTTTCATACAGGAATTCTTCTATTCTGACATCTGAAAATGCAGATAGTAACAATAACATTACAATGCAAACCTATGTTACATATTAGGACTATGGATCAATGCCACAAAAAATTTATATATGAAGCTTTTGTTTACACATGAAGACTGATACAAATATTTATGAGTACACTGTAAAAATCACTGTTTGATCATTTTTACATGATCAAACAGAACTTCAATTTTATTGGTGTTGAACAGAAATTGAACAGAACTTCAATTTTATTGGTGTAACCTAATGTATTTAGGTAGATTGAGTGGTGTTCAATAATATTTTTTAACTTAAAATCAATTGTAGATGTTCACACTTCTTTTTTTCAGTGTATGACTTTGACTAATATGACTAATGATAATAATAATGAAATAATAATTAAATACTAAAAGCATCATGGTTTCATCCTTGCTAAGCAATCTTTAAATACAAAAAAAGAAGAGTAAAGGAATGTGATTTTCTAGATTTGATTGAGTACAGGTGTGTGCTAGTTCTGTTTTGATCAGCTGTTTGTTCCCTCCTGCTGTGTTTGTGTTTATCTGTCTTAGTAAGTAGTGTGGCACCATAGTGAGGAGAGCAGCTGTAGTTATAGATATATATCTATAAAGTTATACTTTGACATTTCTGTGAGATTTGAACGCTATGAGGAAAAGAATAAACATGAATGGTTTCCAAAGAAGACAAACGTTCTGAGAGAAAAATGCTAATTAAATTGTACCAACAAAACATACAAATAGAAAAGTCATCATTAATGAATTATCTAATTACTGAATGGATCTTACTTGGGTTTGGTTGCAGTAACACTTCTGTCTGCTTCAAAATCTTCTCCGTCCAGTGTTTAGTGGTTTCAGCTCTGGTGAGGAGATTCTCCAAATGTGCATCCAACTCGGTCTTCTCAGCCTGGCCGAATTTTTCTTCTGTGAACTGTTTGTAAAGACAACAAATTTTTTTTTTTTTTAATTTAAAGAGCATACATCTGAACAATATTACTGCCACAAACATCTAAAAGAAGGTAAATTTCCAGTGTCACTGTGTAACACATTATAATGTTCAACGTTTTATGCAGTTACACAACAATGCACAAAATAAAAGCATCTAGAAATACATAAAAGCATTCCTGGCAGAATTGTGTCTAAACATTTATCTAATTTTACTTCCATAACAGACATATAAAGTGTTTGACGCTTGATATACACACACTGATGTGTTTGTTTTTACACAGTGTTATCTGAGTGGTAGTGTCTCAAATCATTTTTGGCCATCATATACACATTTTTTTCCCCTTTTCCACGTCAGCAGCAAATATGACCGGCTGTATGCTGATGACTAAAAATGCTGTCTAGTTAGACAGCTCGGTAGCTTTTAACACACAGCCTTTGTGTGTGGATGTGCTTAGCTCTGTTAGCCAGTTAGCGTTAGCCTCACAAACTGAACCTGGATAAAAGTGAAAATGTCAGTGTATTTTAGCCATATAACAAAGTATACATGCCTAAAAGACATAACCGAGTATGTAATGTGTGGTTTTGCAGTAAAATAAATAATAAGACTATGTACTGCGGAGTCGTTGAACAAAACAGATTTACAACACGAGAGAAAGCGAGGCCCTGAATAATAGAGAAAGATACAGAAATGTACATTAGGATTTTCCTAAAGCGCATTAATGCCCCAAAATGCAGGTGTTTAGGATCAAAGTGTTGAAATAAAAACTTCTTTACAGCGAATCTGAATTTGCACTTACTTGCACCGCCCGACTGAATAAAGTACCAGCGTCCGCTGCCAGTCTCTTCACCTTAAAATCCATCTTAGTGCGCACGAGTGGATGGTGTAAATAAATGTGATGGCATCAATTTTATCCTTTATTACAACGGCAGGGTTTTTTGTGAAAGTACGACTGAAGCAACAGCCGGCGGAGAAGAGGAAGATCCACCCACAGATCTGATTACTGCGAGCACAGAACTGGACCAGGACCACGAGAAGTGTCCGGTATCAACATATGAGGCCTAATATCATTAACATTATATAAAACAAAACGCTTTCGGGAGTTTTCACTGAATCATTTTCATGAATATATTCTGTCGCGCTGCACAGAGATCCAGGATATTGTGTTTTAAGGCCCAGACTGCCATAGGGAGTCAGACTTGTTGCTTCAGGGGCCTGTACCATGAAGCCGGATTAAGGTAAGTTTTAGTTTAGTTTGCACCAATCCTGGGTTTTAGGTACCATGAAAGTGGCTTGGCTGTAACTCTGAATTTGTTCATCTACCATCATGGTACAGGCCCCAGGTTTGAGATTTGGGTAGTATGTTTTTATTTTGTGAAGCTGAGCTATTTTCTCTTGTGGTTAGAACCAAATGGGAGGAGCTGGAGCTCTAGCTCCCCCTCGCTGGGGGTAATGGGTGGAGATAGACACCTAACCACACCCTAACCCTACCCCTTACCCCATCACTAACCCTAACTCCACCCATTACTTCACACTGGAGCTGGAGGTCATTTGGCTCTGTAGTGAGCAGGGGCCTGTACCATGATGGTGGCTGAACAAACTCAGGGTTACAGGATTAGTTTTGAGTTGACAAAACCAAACCAGTCCAGTCCGGCTTTGTTGGTACCATGAAGCTGATCATCAACTTTCTCTGTCAACTCAGGCTTGATCCTGAGTTAATGGAGCGCGTGCACATGAAAGTGTGACATCAGTAATGAGCAGCCAATCACATGCCTTAAAACTATGATTCACATCTTGTGAGAGAGTCTGTGCGAAGATTAAAAGATTGAACAATATGAAGTATTTAAACACATTTACACAGCATGATCATGAAACGATCTATCCATGAAAGAGGAAAACATCTTACCATATAAGTGCAAGTAAAAGTTGTAAAGTTAGTTTATAGAGTTGATAATATTTATAGGTATAAAAACACTTAAAAATCTAAGCTCATATGTAGTCATGTTTAAAGCTATTGATTCTAAAACTTATTTATATTGCATATTATCTATATGTTTACATTGATTTTAAATAAAAGCTTAATTACTATTAAACTAAGCTGGCTTGTGTAATGGATTAAGGGTATAATAATTATTTAAAGAATATAAAATAATTATAAAAAAATAATCATCTCTAAAAATCAGATGATTTTATCTTTAAAAATGTTTTACTATGTAGCATCCTTTAATTTGGAGTAAGAGAAACTGGAGGAGTGGCTTTATTGCGTCAAAGAAGTGTCACTTTGCTTGAAGCTGATTGGTCAAATTTCGGTTTGAGATCTCTAAACCAGAACATAACCTGCCCCAGAGCAGGTTATCTGTGGAGTGTAAGTTACTATGGCGATGAACACTGCTAAAAGCCAAAACACTTTCATGGTACCTAAAACCCAGAGTTGGCGCAAACTAAACTGAAACTTACCTGGCTAGCCAGCTAAACCGGCTTCATGGTACAGGCCCCAGTACTTGCTTTAATCAAGATGGGTGTATGTCTATGTGTTTATGTGTATAGCGCCCTCTAAGGGCCAACAGAGTAGAATGCAAGAGGATATCTATCTATCTATCTATCTATCTATCTCTGACTGACTGACATCAACTGCTTTTATTGACATGTTGAATGGTGGGAAGCAAAAAAAAAAAAAAAACATTGAAAAATTAAGTTAGCCTCTATGTGCTAATACTTAAATACTGACCTTTAAGTGACCTTTAAGTTTGTTCCGCGTGAAAAGCAATATTTCCTCTGTGGAATAAGTATTTTCATATCACAGCATAGTTATCATCGCTAGATGGCAGCATGCAGCAACAATTCTTAATTAATGTGTTTGAGTTCTGCTCACCTGCTTGTAATTTAGAGATAAGAGTTTAATAACAGAGGAGAACTGAAAGGATCAAGGAGGGTTCTGACTTGGCATACTTCAGAGAAAACCAATCACGTCATATTAAATGTCAAATTTATTTATAGATGTTAATATTCAACCCAACATTTGTTGTTTAAATAGGGGTTTCAGATCTTTTATTACATCTCGATATTGATAAAATATAGAAAGATAGAGATAAATATTTATGTGATTTTAACTGAAAGGTTGTGTTCTCAGGACATGCATATTTTTCATAAAGGCAAGCAAGCTGTTACATATTAGCTGGAACAAGTTATCCCATGTTTTTTTATTTAATTTTTTTTTTTCTCCCCTACCTTGTTTCTGGGGTAAGGCTAAAAGGGATACAGCTGCGGCATGCGCACATCAATATAGCGTAATTTTTTTGTCACACTGTATAACAATAATTACTGTTTTTGCATTATTGTAAGGGATAGGTTTAGGGTAGGTGTAGACGTTAATAAAACACAATCTAATAGGTAGAAAATTAAATTTATTGTTAGCTTCCGGTTTTAGCTGTATCCCTTCTAGCCACAACCTGTTTCTGGTCACTGCAGCATCCGCGCTTGTAACCGTAGTAACTGAATGTCAATCCTAGCCCAGCCTCTTGCACGTTACGTCCGCTCGATACACACGCGCACTGATGCTTCCACACAGAGAACCGGAGAGCATCTCATCCTCTTCACCTTTTCTGTTCGTGCGCATGCAAGTTTATTTCCACTGAGGGTGCAACTGTTTTTTTCAGACACCGACAGAAATGAACTCAATATTATTTCGTACGAGAGCCTGATAAATCAAAAAAATATATTTTTAATATTACTGAAAATATTCTGTTGCTCTCATATATAGGAGCAATGGATTTTGTTCTCGTTGCCAGCGTTAAATAAGCCTTTGCCAAAGAACTAAACATTATTTTGGGAAATGGGCAGCACTGCAATGGATCCTAAGAAGAAAGATGAGAAGAAAAATTCAAGAAAAAGGAGATCGCTTCGGATAAACATGCCTGTAAGTTCATATCTGACGATACTGATGTTCTTATCCCACAGATTCAAAGCCAAAAGTTGTGGACATGGACTGGAACGTGATACAAACACAAAAAAGTAAATCTTATGGTCTTTGCTCGCAATGACATTGTGAAATGACCTGTAAAGAGATTTGACTCCATTTGATTTCAGAAGGTTATTTTATCAAAGGCAAAAAGGGTGTTTTTGTCTTATAATTACTGAATATATTCATATTTAAACACACTATGTTTGCAAAAATGTAATATTCTGAGATCCTGCAGAAAAACAAAACAAAAAACAAAAAAAAACAACATTGTTTTACTTATGATGATGATGATTATTAATACAGTCCCAAATATTTACTTTCACTACAAGACAAGTCCATGATGTCATCATTAAGATAGACCAGGTTCAGACTGGCATCTATTGTATTTGTTTTTAATATAATTTTTAATAATTATATTTTTTATATATATTTAAATATAATTTTTATTAAGAGTATGTGCATATCTGAGATCTTGATATTATAATTTATTCATATAATTGTATTTTATTATAGTAAATATTGCAAAATAAGCATAAAATTTTTATTTTGACAGTATTTTATTCATGCTTTTGTATTATTATTATTATTATTATTATTATTATATACTGCATGGTCTCTGAGATATTAGCTCCATATATATATATATATATATATATATATATATATATTAGCTAAACATATAAAGTTTCCCAGAGAATTAATGTTAGCACTTGCTATCCTAATCAGCATCATTATATTCAAATCAACCTCCTCCTCGCATAAATAGCAATGAACATGTTTTGACCAGGTGTGGACCATATTTCAATTGGCCACACCTGACTGAGTTAAACATGGAGTCAGTCATCATCTCTAATGGCTTAAAGAACCACAGATGACAGTCAGTTGATGTGTGGTTTTCCTAAATGAATGTTTATAGAAACACAAAGGCATTTAATGAACTAATGATGATCCAATATAGACACAGATGTATAGAGAGAGTGACAGATGTGATATTTTACACAATTTCAGGTTTCTAGCTTATTATTTTGCTAATAAAATAATAGAAGTATGTATAATTATTAGATTAAAAAGAAATCCCTGTACAAGAAGCAGTGTTTTGGTTCAGTCAGCTCAAGCTATAATGAAACCGTAAGTCTCTGTTTCTTCCAGTGCTGGAGCCACTGAGTAATCACCTGCTAATTAGCGGTTTACTCTCATTATCAGATCAGTGTCATTACTGAGTAATCCTATGAATATATCAACAATATTTATCAGTAGAGAACACAGGCTCTGCAACGGACAAGCAAGCATAATTTGTTACATAGTGGCATTTTTGCCAGTTTCCTGACATTTTAACACGTATAGTTGAAATATGCATGAGGGTAAACAATCTTGAGCCATAGAGATGAACACTTTGAAAACGTCCACTGAAAATATCAATAAACCTCTTTATAGCATGCATTCATGAACAGAATGCAGGTTTTAATGTTTTATGAATCTTGTATCAAGGATTAATATGAAAATCAGGGTTGTAACTTCTTGTCATGCCATTCATGTCCAAAATTAACTCTGTCATATTGACATATGACATTTATGGTCATTCAAGTTTAAATGGGTGAACTATTAGAGTATTTAACCACATTTACTGCTCTTAAAATGTTGGTAAATAAATGACTGAAGTAAAGGTCACAAAGCCAGCTTTGTTACTATGTACACACATACTTTTGCATGTAATCAACCCGGATGAACCCGCATGCACTTTTGTGTACATAAGCAATAGGTTCAGTGATTTCCCTACATTTTGAATTAATACAAAAATAGACACAAATATATATTTCTTAGTGCTTTTTGAAGTTTAATTTGGTTATTTGTGTTTAGTTTTCAGTGGCAGGTGACTTAACTTTAGTGTGGTAAACTGAGATTCTTGCAATGTTGCACTATACAGACTTGTGAAAAAGAAGTGTGCATAATTTTATTGAATATGCACTTATTAAATCTTAAAGTATATTTAAAAAAAACTGCTTTCAGATAACACATGAAATTACTTAAGCACACTTAACTGTACTTAAATGGAGTACACTTTCTTAACACTCGCTTAAAAAGTGCACTTTGTAATAATGTCAAATTAAATGCTTTACTTTAAAGCACATTTTAAATTATTGTTTTATTAATCTTTTGTAATACTTTAAAGTTAGTTAATATATTATAAATGTATTTAATTGTAATTTAAATACTTTATGTACAAGTTTTAATAGAAAAAAAAGTATATTTTAATTTACCATAAGTGCTTGTCACTATTCGACATTTCACTTTAACCATATTTCAAACACAAAAGAATTATGAAATTAAATATAATGATGTACTGTACTTAAGTCCTACTTACATGGGTCAAAAAGCACTCTTAAGATCAACTAATTGCATTTAATATATTTAAACTAATACTTTTTCATTTAATTGTAAATAATATCAAATTAAGCGTCTGAAAACATTCAGTTTGTACAATATTCTTTTTGTACTTAAATAGAGTACACTTTCTTAACACTTAAGTACGCTTAAAAAGTTCACTGTGTAATAAAGTCAAATTAAATGTTTTACTTTAAAAGTACATTTAAATGATTGTTTTATTAATCTTTTGTAATTCTTTAAAGTTAATATATTTTAAATGTATTTAATTCTAATGTAAATACTTTACATACAAATTTTAATAGAAATAAAATTAAAGTATACTTTAAATTTACCATAAATGCTTGTCACTATATGTGATAATTCACTTTTACCATATTTCAAAGACAATAGAATTGTGAAATTAAATATAAAGATGTACTGTACTTAAGTCCTACTTGCGTGGGTCAAAAAGCACTCTTAAGATCAACTAATTGCATTTAATATACATTTAAACTAACACTTTTTCATTTAATTTTAAATATCAAATTAAGTTTCTGAAAACATTCAGATTTTTAAATATAACGTTTATGTGCTCTTTTATGCTAAATACAAAAAGTCTACTACTTTTTCACAAGGTTTCCCACGTTTTTGAGACCATTTGTGTCTGGTTGGTTGAATTATGATCCTTTGCTGTGCCTTTTGACCTTTGCAGGGCCCCAGAGTTTGCTGATCTTGACTTCAGAAGGTAAAAAATTAGTGTTTTTCCGGAAAAATCAAGTCTCAAATATTATACTTTAATTGCTCTATACCTAACCTGCTGTCAGTTTAAACTTCAGCATCACAAGTGCTTGCATTTTGTGTCTATGATTCACATATGTTGTTACATTGTGTCTTTTGTGACTCATGGCAACAGTGAGATGCTGAATGGTTGCCTTGGACATGCCAGATGCAATTTTATGTTGTTTGTCACGTTTCAAAATGATTTGCGGACCCCCGCCAGGCTGAATCTCTCCCTCAGTCATTACCTGCGCTGTATTTTTCTCTGTTTATCCATACACAAACAGACAGAGCTGCAAGCCAGGTTGTTACCTTCCTGTATTTAAGTTTATTTAGGCATAAACACACAAATCCCCAGACCTGCCCCACTGACCTCCATGTTACTGAAGGGAGGTGCTGTATCGTGTCAGTGAGTTATGACTGTCTTTGCTCCTCGGAGCAACCCTGCATTCGTCTAATGGGATTTCCGAATGCTCACATCTCGATACAAGACTGCTACAGCTGTAACTCTGTGAATCTGAGGGGGTGTTATTTATTTGATCGCTCTCCAGTGCTTGTTCACAGAGGTAATATTTTGTCCTGATCGCTAGCCTGCAAATATGGGCTTGTAATCGGGTTTCGGGCTCCAAGGATATGGAGGCGGGGTGCCTTGAGCTCCCCGTCTACAGGACAGATGGCTTTTCTACTTTGGCTGTGGTCCTTCTTTCCTAGATAAGGAAACTGACTCGGATCTGTAAGGGGGGCACTTTGTTTTTATTGCTGATTGGTTTGTACGTTGGGAGATGAGGTATAGTAAATTTACATCTGGCCAACTTCATCAGATCATGATGTGAAAATCAAGCAGTTTAAGTACTTGTTGATTCTCATGCTGCAAACAAGTCTTGTGAAACATTTTCAAGGACGTTGATTTGGATCCTAACTCATGCGTTTGATTTTTCTTGGCTTTTACTCACATTTCTATCAGTCGGGAGTGGAACTGCTGTCTCAGGCTTTGAAAGTCAATCCTGTTACCATGGATATGACTGACCCATTGTGAGACAAGAGAAGATTTGCATGTTGTGGAGCAACATGAATCAGGCTATAACGGATAGTTGTAATGAAGGAGATACGGAAAGGATGTTAAAAGCAATTAGGCAGTTTTGGATTTTACAATTGTTTAAATAACAAATACATCGAATATGGGAATAAAAGTAGTACTAATATTAAGAAACGTGACCGGTTCTAGGTACAGTATCATTGGCTGAGGTTGACATTAACTGTCTGATTCACTTATTAAATTCATTAAATGCTTCATAATTATCAGTTTTATTCAGCTTTGTAAAAATAATAATTTTCAAGTGACCAATATTAAAATTCTGCACTTTTTTTTAATAATAAATCAAAATTAAAAGTTATCAATTTTATTCAGCTTTGTTACTATTCAGTGTGTTTTGCTTGAGTATATATTTTTAACCTTAATGTGAAGCAGGTTTATTGTTATTTATTACCATATTTATTAGTAGGGATGCACCAATATTAATATTCTGATAATTATTTGTATGTTATGCCCGATATTATAATTCTATACTCTTTTGTCTAATAAAAAATAAGAAAATAAATAAATACATAAAATGATAAATTGTATTCAGCTTTGTTCCTATATTCAGTATTTTGTTTGAGTATATATTTTTAACCTTAATGTAAAGCAGGTGTATTGTTACGCATCATATTTATTAGTAGGGATGCACCAATATTAATATTCTGATAAGCTGATAATTATTTTCATGTTATGGCCAATATTAAAATTATACATTTTGTCTTAATTAGTAGAATCTGTAATTTTAAATACTACAAGTGAATTTAGGCATCACAATATTATAATGTACACTATAAAAATTGATATATTGAAATTTGCTAAAAAAAAAAAAAAACAACATTTATCAGGGCTATTAAATAGTTTTTAAAGATGCATTAGATGACATTAATTGACCTTTATTTGACATTTTCAGTTTGTCAGCCATTTCCACTCTAACTTTCTATGTTATCAACCATAGAAAAACCCAGATCAGTCGACCACTAATGCTTATATTGGTATTGATTTCATTAAGTAAATGGAGGTATAAGAAAAGTGCATTTGGAAACTTTCACTAACAGCAGTGCTTTTGTCACCGATTACAGTCATTTTCTGTGTAGTGGTTAACCGGTCAGGCTAGCAAAGGGTTTTTAAACTGCATGGTACAGATCACACTAATACACCTTAAATATATGGAGTGACCGCTAAACAATCACGTCCTCTGTGTAGTTACAATAGTGGATTGTGTAATGAGGATAAAGTTAATGCACTTCAGTGACTCTGTGGTTTGTGCAAGGCCTCAGCTGTTGTTTGAAATGTCACTGCATCACATTTACAGATTCTGAGCATCTAAGTGAGCTTTAGGTTACTGCCAAAGTGAGTTTGTCTGTGTAGGTGCGAGATTCTAGCAAACAGCAGCAAAATGGATGAAGAATTGAAGAACCTGTGTGTAAGTTGAAAGCTGCTGTACTGTGCTTAGTTTCTTCATTTAGCTGTGAAAATGTTTTTAATGTTGTTCTAGAATTATCCCAGTTAAGAGGGAATGCTCTCAGAATGTTCTGGCAAGGTTCTCTCAAAGTTATACACAAATGTTCTTTCATTAACATTAATAGAATGTTCGTTCAACATTAATAACATTACTAAAACATTAGCTAACATTAACTAATGATTTTAGAATGTTCATGAAATGTTTTCCTGAAACATTTTAGTTGGACATAAGTCTAATGTTACCACTTACTTGTTTCAGATGGTTCTGAGAACATTTAAAAAAAAAAATGCTAAAATTTAACATTTCCTTAATGTTTTTTGAATGTTCATTAAATCAAGGACAAGTTCTGTAATAGTTCTGAATGTTCTGAAAACACAGAATATTTTCATAACTTAATGGGAATGTTAGTACAACGTTCTTAGAACATGTTTTAGTTAGAAGGGTTTCTGATTGTAGATCATTCATAAACTGACACATTTAATTTTTAATCTAATTTCTAATCTAATTTCAACCCCCACACAAACCGTCATGCTTGTTTTAAAGACTTGTTCTCATAGCTGGCCTGGTAAAATGACTTATTTCTTAGAACAAATGCTTGTTGATCCCATTGGAGTTTCTTGGAAATCATTGTCTGATGTTCAACAGTGGGAGTCTATTGTGAAGTTAAGTGATACCTGATTTAATCTGTGCATTACAGGTTTTACATACATTTGCACAGACCGGGAATAAATTGCAGGGCGGTCACACAAGATCATGTTACTTTAAAAACCGGTTTAATTGACAGGCTGTGTAGATGTTTTTAATCATTGCATGGCGGTGATGATGTGTTGTCTGAAAGAAGTAGGGATGAAGCAGTAACTGATGTTGATTAAAGTTGGTGGATTTTTGAGAAGGAGGACGGTGGAGTCGTTTTGGATCTGCTGTGAGTTCTTCCAAAGTGTTCTTGTATTACTGGCTGCGCAGTACAGGTTAGACGGATCACCCACCGAGTGTCCATCTGTTAAACTGTCTAAACCATTTACACTCTTTCCTCTCTGCCTGTTATTTGTATAATTCCTTGTGATTTTTGGGTACTGTAGAGCTTAACCTTTGATCCATTTAGAAGAAAGCCACAGTTGATCAGTGAATTGTTCTTTATGGTATTTTTATGGAGTAAATGAGAGGTGGCACAGTCATGAAAGTGATTTTTAATGAGCTCAATCATTTTGTTTGTTTGTTCTCTGCAGGACATGAGCTCCTTCGCCATGCCGTTCCTGGAAGGAGATGCAGAACATGCGAACAAGGACGGCGTGTGCAAGGTAACACAACCCAAACACACACAAGGCCATCCGTGCCAACAGTAAAAACAGTTTTATTTGGTTTTGAAAATAATTACTGTTGTGAAAAAAAGTAGTAGAGTATGTTTTGAGTGAGTGATGTGTTTATTGGTATTTAGTAATTAGTTTTGGGTTCTCCAGTATAGTGTCATGATATTTTAAATGATTAATTCAAAGTCACTTCAAAAGTCATTTAAAAAGCTGTTGACAATTGCATATTTTTCCGAAGAATGTATGTGTGTGTGTGTGTGTGTGTATGTATGTATGTATGTATGTATGTATGTATGTATGTATATATATATATATATATATATATATATATATATATATATATATATATATATATATATATATATACACATACATACACACACACATACACATCACATTTAATTGGTTTGTTTGAATTATGCAATTTCCTTAGTCATTACTATGACATCACTTGCCCTGTGATGTAGCCTATATTCCTCCCCCAAAGGCAAAACGCTACTAACTACATATTTAGTTAAACTTTAGTTATGACTGAAAGCTAACGTTCCCATTAAGTTATGAAATTCTCAACATTCTCTGAATGTTCAAAATATCCAGTTTTTTTATGTTTTAATAAGGAAACATTACATTTTATAATTGTGTAAACATAGGCTACGTTCACACTGTCAGTTTTTGGGATTGAAAACCACATTTAATTACAGGTGTGAGTCTCGAAATGTCCCGTTCACACAGCAAACCACACATGAAAACATGCAACACACGGTAGACACGCGTTTGTGTAGCAGAATGGCTGTCTCTCGCACTGTATGATGTGACAGACAACTAGGCTAGTTGTTCAGTCCTGTTCCGTTCACACAGCGCGTGTTTTTCGAGAATGCTGTTGTGAGTCCTGAAAATTCACGGGTGTGAGTTCGATTACATAATGCAGTTGTCACACCCGTAAATAACCGTATTGTGTGTGAACGTAACCGTATTAAGGACTCAAATACAGTACTGACAACCGTATTCTGCTGCTGTGTGAACGTGGAACGCTACATCTGAACATTCTGAAACAAGTAGCCTAATAACTCTTAAAAATATTAGACAAATGTCCAACTTAAAAAAATAAATAAATAAACAGGAATGGTGTGTAAATGTTTTTGTGCTGCTGTTTTAGGAATGTTATTAAACACCAAATAACTTTTAACAAGCATTCTATAATTGTTACTGGAATAACGTTTTTTCATAACTTTGCCAAAATATTCGCCAAAGTTCTGAGAATGTTCTCTGTTCCCTGAGTGCATCGATTCAGGGAAAGTGGAGTGTGAAAACTGATATCAATCAAAATTTGCATGTTCTGCTTTTGTAGATCAGTATTATACTGAGCTGCTATATAGGCCTATGTATGATCTGGTCATTCAAACACAAAAGGTTGTTGAATTGCGAATAGCCATGTAAAGTGCAGATTCATTCTATTTGTGCCGGTAGTCTGAAAGCTGCCATATCCTCAATCTCTGCTGTCACTCTGATGGGATATGAGTCTGCTCTAATAACCTGATTTGTAATTATGTCTACCATGGTACTTTTTGCCTGTACTGACCTCTTATTTGATTCACAATTAACCACAGCTGTGCTGCTTAATATTTTTCTGGAAACTGTTATAGTTTTTTTTCCCCCAAAGATTTTTTGTTAAATAGAAAGTTCAAAAGAACAGCATTTATTTTAAATAGAAATATTTTGTACCATAAATGTCTTTACTGTCAATTTTGTTTAATATTTCTTGCTTAATAAAAGTAGTAATTCCTTTAAAAAAAAAAATAAAAATACAAATCTGACAGACCCAAACTTTTAGCATAATTGTTTGCAGATGCCATTTGGTTTGATATTTTGTTCATGCTTTCAGAAATTATAGCTTATGTGTCCAAATATCTTTCAATGCCGCTGTTATTGTAGTCATTAAGCTTAACTCATATTGGTTAGAAACTCAGGATCTGCTCTTCAGTTGTTACCTTTGTAAACATTCCCAAGGAATTCTGGGAAATCATCATATCTGACAACCAATCACCCATAGAGGCCAGCAAGGCAAGGCTAGAGAGATAAATCACCTGATAGCTGTGTTTTTGTTGAAGGTGAGTTGGAGTCACTGAATCTGAAGGGCTCTTTTGATGCTTTAGGACAGGGTTGTCAAACTCAGTTCCTGGAGGGCCGGAGCCCTGCAGAGTTTAGACGCAACCCTAATTAAAAACACCTGATCCAGCTAATCAAGTCATTTAGGCTTATTTGAAAACTACATGGTTTGTGTGTTGGAGGAGGGTTGGCAGGGCTGCGGCCCTCCAGGAACTGAGTTTGACACCCCTGCTTTAGGAGGTTTTGGAGTATAAATTTTATGATCAGAAGTAATCTGCTCCACTTCACTGATTTGCCGATGTTTTTTGTTGCTAGCACTCAGGATATTAACTAAGATTTCTCCTTGTTGAACAGATGTTTTATTAACCCTCAGCAAGGTCAATGCAGAAACCAGTGTGGATGAACATTTGTGTGCAAATGAAATGGATTAGGCTAGTGTTGTTTGCTACAGGAAAGGCTTAGACTCTGGATCGGAACCACAATAAGGGTAGTGTGAATTGAAAGGTAGTAAATTGCTGCGTCAGTATGCTTCACTTATCTCATGATCAAAGGTTCAGGACTGTGAAAACACAATGTCAGTGAAGACTTTTTTCCATCAGCTTTTCAACACTGAAACAGTCAAATGTTTCTATGGCAACCGAGGGACTAAAAAAAAAAATATGTCATTACTTCTTTTGTTTAGTGTACAGAAGAAAGGTTTTCTTTCATCTTAGTCTTTTCAGATTTTTAAAGGGAAAGTTCAAATAAAAATTAATACTTTCATCATTTACTCACCTTCATGTTGTCACAAACTGTGCTGGAAGGAACAAGGGAGACGAGGAATACACGAAGCAGTTTTTAATAGAATCCACACACAGGGTACATCCACACGTGGAACCAGGAGAGACACATGAACACAACGTAAGAGACCCGACAAACACTAACTAAACAGACTGAACACTAACTGAACAACAATCAACGGGAGACAGAAACTGGGTCATGGAGCACATGGGGAGCAAAACACAACACAGACAGGTCCATAATCCTGACATTACTCCCCCTCCCGGAAGGTGTGTTCTCGCACCGTAGCTACAACAGAGGGAGGGATGGGTGGGAACTTGGGAGGAGGCTCAGGAGGAGGACGGACACCCGGGAGGGGGCCGGCTGACAGACACCAGGGGTGACGAAGGAGGGAGGAGCCAGTGAGGAGACAGGAGGGAGCCAGAACAGGAGGATCCAAGTTGGACCCAGGCCGCAGCCATGATGACGGCCCATGGTGGAGCCGACTGAGGGAGGAGCCATGGAGGAGGAATGGCCGCCGACTCCAGGGGACCGACCAACGGCGGCAGAGCAGGTGGTGGAGGAGCCCGAGGCGGAGACGGAGAGCCAAAGAGCAAGGGCGACGGGGAGAATCCGGAGGGCCCAGGCAGAGCAGATGGTGCCGGCGACCGAGGCGAAGGCGGGGATCCAGAGGGCCGCAGTGGAACCGGAACGACAGAGGACTGAGGAGGAGCCGAGGGGATGGAGGAGCCTGATGGAGCCGGAGGGACGAGGCGCAGCTGGAGGAATGGAGTCCCGAGGCGCAGGATGGTCGACGCCAGACCAAGGCAGAGCCGGAGGGACGAGGGAGCCCGGCGGAGCCAGTGGACCGATGGGCCATGGCGGAGAGGAGGGAGCTAGGAGCCATGGTGGAGCCGATGGATCAACGCGCCAAGGCGGAGTCCGGACCCCGGAGGCTGGAGACGGAGGTGAGGGATTCTCCAGCCACGGCGACGATGGAGGATGGCAGACCCGTGGCGCTTGCACCGCATTGATGGTGGGCTGAGGGCAAGCAGAGGGGCTGCCAGACGACAGTGGTGGAGGAGGCAGGAGCGGGTGGGAGGGCGGGCATTTATGAGCCTCCGGGCTTCCAGGGCTGAACTCAGGAACGGGAGCCGACACCGGAGTGCCCTTTTGAGGAGCAGGCACTGGAGGGTGCTCTGGAGGCGCAGAGCTGGCTGGGACCAGCGGAGACGAAGGAGACTCAAGAGACGAAGCAGGGCTGGAATTGGGATCTGTGGCCCTCCATGGGCTAAACTCGGGAACTGGAGCCTTCTGTGGGCTAAACTCGGGGACTGGAGCCCTTCCTGGATTTAGGAGGGGATTAGGAGCCCTCTCTCCCTTGCTGTGGCACAGTCCACGCGCCATACTCAGTGGGCGAGCTCTGGCTCTCCATCAGCGGTGGGCTCAGGCATGCGCTCCGCGCAGCGGGGAGATGGTGGGCTGGGCACTGGGTTGGGAGTGGAACTGGCGAGATTATCCTGGGAACAGGCGGGGAACGGAGATCCGTTTTTCGCCCGTGTCCACTCCACAAAGGTGGCGAAATTCGCTCGAACAGACTGGGGCTTTTAAAGACAGGATAACGAGGGACGAAAGGAGACACACTTGGAATCAAATCAACAATCAACGGGAGACAGAAACTGGGTCACGGAGCACATGGGGAGCAAAGCACAACACAGACAGGTCCATAATCCTGACACGTCGTTCCAAACTTGTAAGACTTTTTTTTTTTTTTTTTTTTTTTTTTGTGAAACACAGACCCTTGTCACATAACATTCAAAAAGAATGAAAAAGCACAATAAAAGTTTCATAAAAGTGATTCATGATTGTGTGCAATATTCCAAGTCTTCTGAAAACATTTGACAGGCTTGTGTGAGGAACAGACCCAAAATGAAATTGTTATTTGCTGAAAATGGTTTCTTCCACTGCAACGAATCATTAAGTTGAACTTAAAAACTAGATCTGATTTGGTCTGATTTGTAAATGAATCATTTATAGACTAACGCTGTGAACTGACTGAACCGCTTCACTGAAAAGATCTGACTCAATTCATTCACATCAACACTTTTTCTCATGAACATACCAAGAAGAACTAGTGCGGATCTCAAGGTCTTTTCCTCACACAAAGCTGTCATGTGACATGTGAGAAGAAATGCATACAGGTTACAACATGAGCAGTGTTATTTTAGTATTATTCATACACATACATATTTATTAATATTTTGAATTGAAGTTTTCATTTTACATTTAAAGTAATTTTGTTATGTGATTCTGTCATTTTTATTAGCTTTTTAAAATATTTCTAAATAGTTTTAATGGTCACACTTTATTTTAAGGCCCAGTTCTCGCTATTAACAAACCATTAACTATGACTAATGCCTCAATAAACTCCTAATTTGCTGCTTATTAATAGTAAGGTAGTTGTTAATTTTAGGTATGATTTGGGATGTAGAATATGGTCATACAGAATATGTGCTTTATAAGTACTAATAAACAACCAATATGTTAATAATAGGCATCCTAATAAGCAACTAGTTAATAGTGAGAATTGGTCTCTATACTAAAGTGTTACTGTTTTAATTTATTTTTATTTCAGTTAGTAATTTTAGGCCACATTTCTAATTTTCTCTTTCATATAATATTATATTTATTGTATTTCTTTCAGCATTATTTCAATTAACACAAATGTTTTTAATAGTTTTAGTGTTAGCTAATGATAATAACACTGAATGAGGGCAAGTACATGGGGGCAGAATGATAATTTTGAGTGACTATCCCTTTAAATTCAGTTACAAATCTCACTTTGTTGTATTCTGAAACAAGCGAGATGGGGGTAGTTATGTAGTGTTTTATGTAGGTATACAGTACAGTAAGGTATTTATGCCACTGTATGAGCCTCTGTGATTTAACAAAAGCCTCTTGACAAAATGAAGCCATCTGTTCTTTTGGCTGTCTAAATAGTTTTCAGTGGCTTTGTCTGGCTGTTTTGCTGTGTGAAATTCCCATGTGATTGAACGGTGGAAACAGCAAGGGCTTACGATTTATCTGAATGTTATGACGTCTCTTCATTCAGTATCTCAATGTCTGTCTGTCCTTGTCCTTCAAACATGCCGTCAATGGTCGGCATAACATCACAGCAACAGGAAATATGCTTAGTTTGTAAGAGAATGCCATTCACTGATGATTTTGCAGGCATAAAACCAGTTATCAAACATTTCCGTCATTGCTCTGTGATTTAAAATCTCAAGGATCAATATTTCTCTCAATATGTGCTTGAAAGTGCATTGTTACATATTTTCTTCAGGAAATGTAAAAATCTACATTGACTAATACTGTATGTGATTGTATTTACTCTCCAGGGGGAGCTTAGCTGCCGTTCAGCCAGCCCGACCAAAACCTTCTTCAGCCGGGGTCCGTTTAGTCGGCCCTCTAGTCCCATGTCCGCTCCGGCCCGATTCAGAAACAGCCCTGGATCTCCCAAACCCATCTTCCCCTACTCCTCCAACCACGACTCCTCGCCCAAGTGTTCACGTCGCCGCAGCTTCACCGGAATCTTCCGCTCGTCCTCCAAAGACTCCACAAATCCCTCCACATCTCCTGTCAGCATCAAACTTTTCTCTCGGGCCAGGAAAGGTAAGATACATATATCGCCCATCTCTTAAACAGCTGCCAGAATGCTTACAATCTGAAAAAGCAGGAAAAACGCCGCATTTAAATGGGTCATCATGACAAATCACATTTCCCTATATGCTTTTGCTTGAAATATGTAAACATAGTCTGACTTTTATAGCTTAAAAATCTTGAAACTACTGAAACTACACTACGATTATTATTATTTATTTATTTTTTTAAGAAATTAATATTTTATTTAGCAAGGATGCATTAAATTGATCAAAAGTGCCAGTGAAGATTTTTACACGGTTACAAAAGCTTTCTATTTCAAATAAATGCAATTCTTTTGAACTTTCTATTCATCAAAGAATCTGGATAAAAACTAAAATATTAAGTAGCACAACTGCTTTTAACATTAATAAGAATCAGAAATGTTTCTTACACACCAAATCAGCATATTAGAATGATTTCTGAAGGATCATGTGACACTGAAGACTGGAGTAATGATGCTGAAAATTCAGCTTTGCATCACAGGAATAAATTATATTTTAAAATAGAAAACAGTTATTTTAAATTGTAATAATATTTCACAATACTACTGTTTTTACTGTATTTTTGATCAAATAAATGCAGCCTTGGTGAGCATAAGAGATTTCTTTGAAAAACATTACATAATCTCTGACCCCAAACTTTTTAATGGTAAATGTGTAAATTTGGCCAATTTTTTATTTTATTTAAAAAATTTTTAAATACATGTTTTAATGCAAGAAACCCTGACTAACTTTATCATTTGACTGGGATAATATTTTAATTATTAAAAAAAAATATGCAGGAGATGAGCCCTTTGAAAGTGAATAAGTAATACTTTTTTATGTTTTTCAATCTAAAATATGTTTTATGCATACTGCTCTTCAATTAGTTATGGTTAGTACTGGGTCGCCGGACAATCTTGATTGTTTGTGATGTTAATTCTATGACTTAACTTATACTTAACCTCTTGTTTTGAGTATGAACTTAACATTCAGCCAGGCAAAACGATTGTTTAATGTTATATATTATACCAGTATCCAGATACAAACATCCATAATCTCTAAAATATATAATAAAAGACCGACAAGCTTTAGAATATGTATTAGCATTGTTGAGATGAGATGCTATGAATGCCATTATCACATCAGTGTGTGGAGTGAGTCAGCATTTAGTGAAACCGTTCACAGGTTGTCTGGGTCCAGCTCAGCCTGTGGTGTGTAATAATTCAGATAAATGCGCTTTGTGCTGATTTAATGCAGGTGTGGGTGTTTCTTAATGCATAAGACCCTGATAATGAATTCACATATGTTATCCACGAGAGTCTGATTTAACTATCAGAACCAAAAGGAGGGATAGTGGTCTGTAAAGGCTGCTTTTTAGTAGCTAATACTATTTGAAGTTTACTCGGTTTATATTTTTATATTATTATATTAATTAGTTACATTTTTTTAAAAAATATATAAATAAAATATTGATTTATTCATTCATTTATGTATTTATTAAACATTTATAATGAATATAATTTAACAAATATAAATGGTTTTAAGTTAACCGATAATTATATTTGACTTTTTTTAGTAGTTTAGTATTTTGGCGTCTTGCACTGTGATATATACTTTTATGATATAAGGTACTGTTTGTGGTCATATTTCTAGATTAAAGTATGGGTTATTTAAAGGCATGAGTGTTATCCTTGATGACTAATGACTTTGTGTTTTCTGGGCTCCTGACCATGTTTACTTTCTTGGTTGTGGTTAAAATGGCACTGAGAGACAAAGATTTTGAAGTGTAGTGAAGATAATTAAGAAAGCATGCAGTTATTTTACTGGAACAGTTCTTTAAACTATCCATGTGAGGTGACATTTCAAATGACTGTTATTTAAAAGCAAAACAAAAACATTGTAGACACGTAGTATTTCGCTGTTGTCTTTGTGTAATCTGTTTAACAAGGAAAATATAAATCAGCTGAAATCTCCTTCGTTCCCACACACTGAAAGTGCAATCAGTAATTATAAAATTAAAGCCTGTCTTGGAAGATGTATGAGAACGAAGTGACCTATAATTAGATGATTAAGAGTAATTTAAGTGTTTGCTTGAGTTTGGAGATGTAGGTGGAATTGGTCTCTCTGTCGTAGTGAAAGTAGGTTGAAGGTCATGGGTCTTATATTCTTAAATTTTACACACACACACACACACACACACACACACACACACACATATATATATATATATATATATATATATATACTGTATGTATATATATATATATATATATATATATATATATATATACTAAAACAAAATATTATTTTGTTTTATTTTAAATTAAATTAATGTAATTAAACGTACATAATCATAAAATTATTTATATATATATATATATATATATATATATACAATTTACATTACACAATTTACACAACATTATATTATACAATTTACACAATTTACACAACATTATATTATATATTTTATTATTATTTAAATAATTTTAAAATAATACATATTCACAAAATTATTTAATTATTTATATATAATTTAAAATTCTATATAAAATTATATAAAAATAAATATTAATGTTTGTATTTGGTATATTGATTAAATAAATGTACATTTATTTTAAATAAATTAATTTATGAATGTGTAAATAAGTTTATGAATGTTTAAATAAATTTATGAATGTGTGTGTATATGTATCCTCCTGACTACCAAAAAAAGTTTTGTCAATTTAGTATTTTTAATGTCGTTACATTGTTTAGATAGAACATAAGAAATAATAATGATAAAGAAAACATAAGAAAGATAAGAAAATAGAAAATAAAATTTTTGAAGAATTATATTTTATTTATATGTTATGCTGTTTCCTCTGTAGAGGACACCAGGACTTTTTTTTTAACAAAATAAAAATACATAAATAAACATGAAAAGGCAAAAACAGTGGGATCTTTTAAAATCACCAATCGATTTTTATTCTTATACCAAACTTTGTATAAAGATGATTCTCAACTATGTTATGAAAGATATAACAGAATGATTTGATATGCCATTTTTCTTTTTGCAGCATGTGTGTAAAATGGCCATAAACAAGTTTTAGCATTATATACCATGTATCTATACAGTGTATCTAATTTGGATATTAATGTTTTTGGGGCAACATGTAATGAAAAAAGAAGTGTAATAAATGGATTTTCATAATAACATCTATTATTTCATAGAAATATGATGTATAATTTCTTCCCCTATTCACTTATTATATCTCTCAAGTCCTGGTATCCTCTACAGTGGACATGTATGAAACTGATGTCCTATTTCATAACAGAAAGTCCTATTTTGATTTGAAACCCCATATCATTTTGTGCAGCTAACAGTAGTAAGAAAAATCTAACTGAAAAAAAGTTCTGATATAAATGCAGTGAAAACAAAATGTAGTGTAAATGTGTATTTTGTAGTGTGTGGGCGAGTGTGTGTGTGTATTTGACCCAAAGTTGGGAATATTCTTCTTCATGCACATACACTCTTACATAACAGCACTACTATGCGTCTCCGACAATCCATTAGTTGCTCTGGCTGGCAGACTTTCCTGTCAGCCGAAAACAACAGTATTGATTTATTATTCAATACAGAGTTGGAGCAGTGAGTTGGATGCCTCTGTCTGATTGTAAGGCAGAGCTGGAAAGATTAAAACACATCGAGGGAGAGTATTAAACATCAGAGGCACTCGAGAGAAAATGAAGATGTGTTTCTCAGATTACTTGATTATATTGATTTGTATAATGAGGTTTTTATCTGCTGAGTGCATCTGGTGCGTTTGCACACAGATACACGCTTCTCTACAAGTGCATCCAGATATGAGTTATGGATTCATTTCTGTATTGATAAAATCCTGGTTATTCACCTGTCTGAGGGCCAGGGTTTTTCTAGACAAGGTTATTTTGTGCTGTTATCTGGGATGGGTGTGTTTGCAGCAGTGACACTGAGCTTGATGGACAGCAGCTTCTTTTCAAGCAGTGTTTGTCATTCAGGAGATGACACTCAGAACTTGCCGGAGAAATTCTAAAATCCTATTATATCCGGGAATTGGGCTGCACCCAGACAGTGACATCAGAATGCAGAAAGCCCATAATTCGATCACGCTTGCTTCCATACAAATTATATTAACTGAAATTAATCCTTGGCTCTAAGGCGCTCTTAGAGCTCCTCAGCACAGGCAGCTGGGGATGAGGATGCCCGTATGTCTCTAATATGATAGCAATTCAGTTTTTACCTCAAGAAAACAGTGATGAGGAAGAACTGATGCTGTATCATCCTTCTGTGCGCCACAATATGATTCTTTGGTTGTATTGCCACCTACTGGACGATGTTTACTGATATCACAACTAGAATTTATTTATAAAAACTATTTACATGTTATATATTTGGCTGGATATTATATTATATTATATTATATTATATTATATTATATTATTCAGTTTATAAAACAATTAATTTATGCTCACCAAGGCTGCATTTATGTGACAAAATAATATGGTTTATACTATTACAAAATATTGTTTACATGATAAAAAAAATCATAAAATATTATTGCAATTACTTTTTTTAAATAGTTTTTAAAATATATTTTAATATATTAATTTTTGTTCTAGTATATTTTGAAATATAATTTATTCCTGTTGGCAAAGCTGAATTTTCAGCAGTCATTACTCTAGTCTTCACTGTCACAAGAAACATTTTTATTAGTAGTAATTATTATTTTGAAAACAGTTAATATTTAAGTGGAAATTGTGATCTTTTTTTTCAAAGAACAACATTTTTTTTAAATAGAAATCTTTTGTAACATTACGAATGTTTTTACTGTCATTTTTGATCAATTTAATGCGTCCTTTCTGAATAAAATTTTATTTATTATTGTTATTATTATTTTTTTTATATAAGATCTTACTGACTTCAAACATTTTGAACGTTAATGTGAACAAAAACAAAAAATGGTAGTGCCTTTTCATGTCATGTTCCTCTGTGACCACTAGATGGAGATTAAGTAAAAACAATTATTGAAATGATTATTTGAGAGCGCCGTATTCTCCATTGGGTTTTGCAGCAGTAGGCCTATAATAAATGTTTTACAAAAAAGTAACCTTAAAATTAGCCTCTTGAATTTATTGGTTTCATGCTTCTGAAATTAAATAAATAAATAATAAAAAATAAAAATTAAACAAATAAAATAAAATATAAACAAAAAATCACTGTACAAAATAAAATAATTGTAATATAATTTAAAAATAATTTTATATATTATACTATATATATATATATATATATATATATATATATATATATATATATATATATATATTTAATTGATGTTTCCATGATCATCAACACATTTGAAACAAACAATTCTATATATGTTTAACTTCAAGCCACAGCCAGGCAGTCATGTGGAGAGTGTGAGAAAAAGAAACAGACAATGAGAGCGATATCAAGCATTGAAGCCCAAGAGGGAAACGCTAAATTGAGTCGGAGGGCTCTTTTCTCCTCGACACATCCTCACTCACTTCACGCCATGAGCTCTGAGCCCCTGGAGCGCGCGTTCACAATGACTGGTCACCAGGCACCGGTTAAATAAACAGCAGCTGACAGGTGACCGCGATGAAGCACAGCATGGTGTCTAGAGCTGCGGCGGCGCGCAGCGGCCTTATCTCAGCAGTGACTGTCACACACGTCTGTGTCCATCTGTGTGACACAATGCCCTCAGTAGTGACCAAATAAGGATTTTTCCTCTTTTACCACCATCTGTAGGGAAAAAGAGAAAGTGCATGTTATAATTGTGATAATAGGGTGACCAGAATTTTCTATTTAGGCCTAATATACAGTATGTTGTTTAATATTTCATACTAGCCTACTAAAAAAATAGACTGGACATTTATTCATATTATCCAGCATGGCCTCTTAACATTTAAAAGTACACATTACCGCATTTTTATTTTTTTGGACATGGTACCACAGTAATATTTCAATTGTAATATTATACAAAAACATACCATGGTAGTGGTACCATGGTAATACTATGGTAGTACTATGCATTTCTGATTTTCCTTTCTAATAGTATTAAAAAACAAAATACATATACAAAAAAGTACCATGGTACTACCATGTTTTTAGGACATGGAGTACCATGTAAATTGCATGGTATCAGTGTTATTCTAATATTATTTACAATAATGGTAATATCATAGTATTTAATTAGATTTTGTATTTATATTTTCGTTTTTCAGTTTAATTTTAGTATTAATAATTATTATTTTCATTCGTTTTTGTTAATATTTCTATCTAAATAGATATTATATTAATATGGTTTTCATACAATACCATGGTATATATCAAAATATAATTGTATAACTGGACTTACATATTTGGAAAAGTATGTAGTTTATAGGAAAGTTATGTATAATTGGGTTTGGATTCATAATATTCTTCTTACATATTGTAAACGGCTGGTCACTGTCTTGTAGTTTAGGTGTTTTTAAACTCTTATAGGACATTCAGGCAGACAGGCAGTACATAACCCAAAGATTTCAGCAGCACCAGTCCTGTGATGATATGAACACAAATCCAGTCTGCGAGAGACAAGAGTTCATTTTAGTTCGGAATGTGTGGAGTGATAAGAACCCTTTAGGAATCATCTGACCCTGCTGAAATATTCAGGCTCTTGCCTTTGCATCTCTTTTTTCCATCTACACACACACACAGACAGAATCTCCCTGGGAAAATGCATGCTTGTTTTTCAGAGGTCCAGGTGGTAGTGAGATTTTGACCTGCCAATTGTCATGTAGGTCTTCGTGTACTAATGTATTTCTAGTATTTGTATTTCTAAATGAATCAATCAATAAATATTCTTTAAAAAATAACAATTATATTATATTAATGTTTTTTGTCCTGTAATGATTAATATCATGATTTTTTTTTTGTATTCAAATGCAAAATAATTGTAATAATTATTAGATTTTTAAAATATATATTATAATATATAATAATGTTATTATAATATATTACTTAAAATCAGGAGATAATTAAACACCATGCAATTTTATCTATATATATCAGTATATGTAATTATAGAATTTTATATTTTAATTAATATTTAATATTATTGCTTTTTACTAATATATTAGTAAAAATATGTATTATGTATTTTATTTTTTACTTTGTCATGATTTTTAAAAATGTAATTGAATTAATTAATTATTTTATAAATAATATAAAATAATATGAATTTTTGTGTATATATATATATATACATATATATATACATATATATATACATATATATATATACATATATATATACATATATATATATATATACATATATATATATATATATACATATATATATATATATATATATATATATATATATATATATATATATATATATATATATATTACTTTCCTGTAGCTCAAATAGTAGAGCATGGCGCTAGCAACGCCAAGATCATGGGTTCGATTCCCAGGGAAAGCAAGAGCTGACAAAATGTGAAAATTGTAACTTGAATGCCATGTAAGTCGCTTTGGATAAAAGCGTCTGCTAAATGCAAAAATGTAAATGTATTATAATAATTTTGTGTGTGAATTTTTTTATTATTTAATTAAAACTTGAAACTGGAATTAATTAAACAATTTTTAATTAAGGTACTATACCTTACAGACATTATTTTAAATTAAAAGCTGAATAAAAAGTCTAATTATGGCAGTCAAAATCACTTTGATGTCTTCTTCACTGTGCCATTTTTAGCTTTCTAACATTTACCCAAACATCTGGATAACATCTAGATAATGTTAGAGGAATGTGTCATTGTGCCAGTACATTCCTCACCCTCATTCAGGCCTTATCTGGGAATACTGTTCATCACTGGATCTGCGGCTGCATAGAGCCCCTGCTGTGTATTTACAGAAAACTGCCATGTTTGCACATCATTTCCTGTCAAAAGATATAGCATATCCTTATTAGGGAAGATTCTACAGACTGGCCATGAACGTGTCTTTTCTGTGGCAATCTTTCTAGAACATTCTCACTGAGAGAAACAGCAAAAAAGCACCTCTGACCTCTGAGAACGTAAAGAAACAGTTCAGCAATAAACGATAATTCTGTCATTATTTACTCACCCTCATGTCATTCCAAACCTGTAAGACTTTCAAACAGGACCCTATATATAATCATACTTATAATTTCATGCAATTTTATGTGTGTTGCACTGACTTTCTCTGGAAAAGTCAATTTGGCTTGACTCCAAAAGTACAAGGTGACCTGAAGTAGGAAACAGCCCCATTCTTAGATATCCAGTGACTTGGCATCGTTCACTCTCACATGAAAGCTTATTAAATCAGGCAAATGGAATAGGAAGGCTTTTCAAGCTCTGACACCATAGAAGAGCAGGTCAGTACTTGCTGATGGACACAAAAGCTCTTGTGAGCGGCCTTGTTGTCTCCTGCCTACACAAGCAGCCTGTGCCAACTGATACAGAATCTCATAAGTGACTGATTTGGATTGCTCTACATACTGTAAGCAGCAACTCACAATGGATTCTAATAGAGTTTGATGTTAGTGTGTTGCTAAGCTGCGTGGGTTGAGTTCCAAAGTGAAGAACTGGCTCCCTTTCAGTTCATGAGTGTGAAATTGAATTGCCTACACACCACAGGAAGCTGAATTGTAATGATAGAGGAGTTTACTAAAATGCAATTCAAAGAAATTCAAAACAGGTGATGAAAACTGGAAAATAAATATGATCTTCCACAGCCCACAAGACATTTGTAATATTACAAACATTTCTACTTCAAATAAATGCTGTTTTTTTTTTTTAACTTTCTATTCACGAAAGAATCCTCAAATAAATAAATCAATAAAAAGATCTAGCATGGTTTCCACAAAATTATTAAACTGCACAATAGTTTTCAACATTGATAATAATAAAAAGTGTTTCTTGAGCAGCAAATCAGCACCATAGAATGATTTCTGAAGGATCATGTGAAAAATTAAAAAAAAATATCAAACTAGTAAATGGTTATTTTAAATTATATTAAATATTACTATATTAAATATATTAATAGTATATTTAATATATTAAATACAAATATATAACAGTATATTACAATAAATAAAGAATATATTAAATTGTAATAATATTTCACAATATTACTGTTTTTACTGTATTTTTGATCAAATAAATGTAGCTATAGTAAGCATAAGATAGATCCATTAAATACATCCAAAAATTATTATTATTATTATTATTTTTTTTTATTTCTTTTTACCTTTCAAATAAAAATTTGTCAAGCCAAAATTCAAAGTTTGGCTTAATAATCTTTGTTTTTCTTGTCAAAATGACAATGATTCGAATTTCTTTGAATTTCAATTTACTTTTAAATCTGCTTTCATTACAGTCAGATTTGAACTGCAATTCAATTCCATTCTAAATGGCACACTACCATGATTAATAGTCAACATTTATATCTACATTGTGGCTGTATTTATCATTGAGCATGTTGCAAATCTTAGGATTTGTCAAAACGAAAGTATCCTATATCGCAACATAATATTCCCACCAACAGTAACATTAAGAACTGCCTTAAAGTGTTGTCTTGGTAGTCAGCTCACTAGGTTTAAGAACAGAGCTGCTGTCTGTGGTGGATCTAGAGCACACAAAACCTGAAAAAAACATGACTTTTACATGATAACTGTTTAACAAAGACCGTTTTTCACTCCGGCTCCATTAGTGGTTCCTGACTGCATTTTTGTTCTAAAAACCAATCCTGTTCTTTCCAGTGTCTTGTTGACCCTAGTCCTTTGAAGACGTCAGGAAGCACAGTGGATTTGGAAGGGATTAGCTGTTCGCTTCTCATCGAAAGCACTTTTTGGGCCCAAATGAACGTCTTTAGAAGTGCTTAGCAGGACCCTAAGTGCCCCTGACAAGGAACGACAGCGGAGAGTTTGGAAAATGAGAGGTGATTACTCAAAGCCCATCTAATTCTGCTTACACAACTATCTCTTGACGTAGAGCCTGGCAGTGTGACTTTACCCACTATTAAGTGATTAATTTGGTGCCTTGAGTGCACTGAGAGAGAATAATTTGTTTATGATGGTACAGGAAGCAGGGGGTGATCAGATGTTGATGGCAATTATCACCAGGGACATGCATTCATTAGCTAAAGTGATTGTCACCAAGATTGTTTTTCCTCCTTGAATGGAATACCCGTCATGACCCAGATATAGGATTTCACCAGGGTATTATTTTGGAGACTTCCAGATTTGCTGTGCTACAGGGCAAGATACAGATTTGATCTGATATTTTGTGCATCTATTTTAAGTAAAGGTCAGTTTACAGCCAGAGTAGAGCAGACAAACTTGCGATGCCAATAAATAATGCAGGAACATGTTCAAAGCTTAATGAAGTTTCATTACTTACAAGTGTAAGTGCTAGCAACAATGTGCCATTAATAATAATAATAACAACAATAATAATAATAATAATAATAATAATATATATAATAATATATATATATATATATATATATATATATATATTCACTTTTTAATTCATGTAATTAATGTAATACATTTAAATATTTGCAATTTTTTGGAAAAAAATAATTAAAATAAAATAAAATAATTTTACTGCAATTTAAAATATCTGTTTTTGTAAATTGCAATATATTAAATATATTAAAATATATTCTATTTAGGTATAATTTATAAAGTAATTTATTCCTGTGATCCAATGTTGAATTTTCAGCACCATTACTCCAATCTTCAGTGTCACATGATCCTTCAGAAATCATTCTAATATGTTGATTTGGTGCTTGATTTCTTATTAATGTTGAGCTGTGCTGCCTAATATTTTTGTGGAAACTGAATAAAAGTATTAATTTCTTTATAATAATTGTAATAGTGATACTTACTTTAGCTTGCACCACTAATAAGCAAATAGAAATATGATTTCACCTTGCATTAAACAGGAATGTTCTCCCACAGCGCTGCATTCATTTCAGTTTGGCAAGGTATTTGGAAAGGTTAAATCCTATTTTATGGTCCCCTGATTATTTTTTGTGTTCTCCTTAATGAGATTTTTTATTAAAATCAATTGACTCCAAACCAGTGGAGGTCAGAGACCACATGAAATTAGCAGTTTCTTTCATATTAAAACATTTCAGTTGCACAACTATATATTTTTTCTCTTTTGCTTTATCTAATATTAAACCCAAAAAACAGTTCACTCATGCAGATAAACTTAATATATGTAAAAGTACTTTATATATTAATGAGTGGGCGGAGTTTACTGCTGTCTGTCCAATCACCAGCAATTCCAAATCAAGCATGGGTCGGTTTCCTTTTACAGTCTCCCTGTTACACATGCTGTTTTGAAGGCATGAATTCACACACACAGACACACACACACACATGCTGGCGTACACACAGCTGCACTTGACAATCTGCTGCAGGCTTGCCAGCCGGCCGGCCACTGATTCAGAACTGTGAAACAGAAACAAGAGTCTGTGAGAGAAAAGAGCAAGAACAACAAGCTGAAGAACCCTAAAGGAAGGACTTTGGTTGAAGAGCATGGAATAATCTTTGAAGAGCACATCTCATTGGCTCAATGATTTGGTGATACGGATCCAAGGCCTGGAAGTAACTGAAGAGATCCAACTAAAACTTCTTCCAGCACTGTCTATGGGTACGGAATGAGCTATTGCACTGTCCACAGCCTCTCCAAACTCCCTCACCACCCATGAAACGCTTTAGCAGCCTGAGAGGGACCAAAAAACGCAAGGACCAAGAAGGGCGGACAGGGAGACGGCAGTCAGAGCCCCACGGCCTCCTGGGAACCAGTAAGATGGCAGTTAATGCTTATTTTGCAACATTGTTTTTTTGTGTAGCAACATGCAATTTATTTACATGTCTTTATATTATATATATATAATGTATTTATATTTTCCATGAGTGACATTTGCAAATATTGTTTAAATCTGGACACTTGAAATGTAAGATTATCGTTGCATTAGGTATCAAAATATCAAACAAGCATTTTTCAAGTAAAACAGTTCAAAATAAGAAGTTTATTAGGTCTTAAATGAAAACAATAAATGTTTATTGTAAAACAAATGATGTTTGAAATGAAGATAAAGAAGTATTTGGACAGTTTCTGGTTGACAAACGTTAGTGGAACATGTTCATAGTTAACTACACCTGTGTGAACTTGAAGAGATCTGACTATATATATATATATCTCATTGAGATATACTATTATACTTTTTATTAATATTTTGAAAGTTTTTTATTTTTATATATTTTTTATTTTTAATTTTAGTCAAAATTTCAGTATTTTGTTGTGTTGTCATTTTTTTATGTCTATACAGATTGTATTAATTTTATATCAGTTGTAGTTATTTTAGTGAATCAAGTTAATCTAAATCAAAATGATATATGTAGCTGAAATAAAAAAATCAATATTTACATTATGTTTTTTATATTTATTATTTATATTATATTTTTATATTTTTATTTATTTTTTTATATTATATTTATTTTATATCTATTTTTTACATTTTGTTTTATTTAAGTTAAAGTTTTGTTGTAACATTTTTAAAAATTATTTTATTTATCATTTTTATTTTTATTTTTAGGTAACTATAATAACCCTGATATGCCGACTAAATATCACCATGCAAACATGAATGAGAAAAGTTCATTTGTTTGCATAAGAGGCATTTATTTTGTTATCTAATGCAATGACATTCAGACATTTTTAAGTGTATAAGACCACTGAATTTCTTGAACTTTCAGTCTTACATTTGCACTCAAACAAGTAGACGGATGCATTCAGATCTCAGTCCTTGAAGAGTCTCATTTTTTCTTGTGTGTTGATGGATTTGCACAATAAGAGCATGAGCAATAGAACCCTTTACCTGTAAATTTGACGACAAGAAACCTGTCATTTCTCAGTGCATCCTATCAATTAAACATCCTGCAAGATGATTCCCAGAACCTTGAAAACTAGACTTTCTTGTCTCAAGATATGTATTATGTAATGCTAGGTGATTTTGGTCAGAATGTGCCAAGTTCTAAAAATTAAGCTTGTCTGCAATGTGGATCAACAAAAAGCTGTTAAGATTTGTGTGACTTTTTCTAAATGAGATGTTTTGTTTTCTACGGGTATAATGATTGTGAAGGACTAATCCTGCGATGTTAATAATGCGAGTTGTTATTTGTAGTCTACTGAGAGCGAGTTTCATTGGGACTCATTAAAATATAAAAATGACATTGGAATACTTCTGTGAGGAAATAACAAGGGCTAACAGGGGTTTGCCACTGCAAATTGGGTCTCACGTACAAAACATACACTTTAAATGACATTTTATTCATTTTCACGTTAACATCAAACAGCCTGTCGAAATGGTGTCTGCCGGAGTGAACATCTGTCATGTTGTAATTGTGTTATGTTCATATTTTGTCTCTTATGGACGCCAATTTCAGCCTAAGAGAGAAAAAAAGTAATTGTGAGATAAATTTTAAAATAATAAACAAAGTCATATGTGGGATATGAAGTCACACGTTGAGGTTGAAGTATAAGGCTTCTAGTCTTTCCAACACTTTAATTTGTGTGTGAGTATTTATAGCTTTCTGTATTTTATTTGAGCATGCATTATCTTTTAAACAATCTGTGTTTTAGTGAAACGATAATTTAGGGATGTCAAAATGACTAATTGTTTGGCCACCCACATTTAATTATACGTATTAATAGAGATTTCATAAAATTGTGTCATTAACCCCACCCATTAGAAAAAAAGTGGTTATTATACAAATATATCTACCATATAAATCAACTGATACGTTTCTGAAGGATCACGTGACACTGAAGACTGGAGTAATGATGCTGAAAATTCGGCTTTGCATCACAGGAATAAATTATATTTTAAAATATATTAAAATAGAAAATGGTTATTTTAAATTGTAATAATATTTCACAATTATTACTGTTTTTATTTTTATCATGTAAATGCAGCCTTGGTGACCAAAACTTTTGAGTGGTAGTGTATACAGTTGCTGCCATATCTGAGGATATCTGCTACAACCAGCCACTTACCTACATTAACCAACAGATCACGTTCCACTCTGTATCTAACAGTCAGCGGATGGAAAAACGATTGACAGAAATTAAAGAGAGAGAGAGCGAGAGGAGAAGGGAAAGAGAGTGGATCATACTCGCCCGCTGTGAACAGTTCTGGAAGTTGGAGTGATATTGAAAAGCTGATGGATGATAGAGAGACACAAATTACCAGTTAGCGGCTGAAAATGTAAGGACATAGTGCAAATAGCAATTGAAGGATGTCCCTCACTGATCTGAGACCTGTCACACACCCAGTATCAGTATTTTCCCCTCAGATGTCCATAATAAAATCTAAAAAAATAAAATACATGCACACAAAAATTTAAAAAATTAACATAAAATATAAATACCAAAAAAATAAATAAATAAATAAACTATATAGCAACACGCTGGAAACATATGGAAGCCAATTTCCGCCACTGAATAAAAAAATAAAAAAGGTATTTGCGACTTTTTTTCTCACAATTGTGTTTACATCTCGCAGTTCTGACATTTTCTCAGAATTGCCTGATACAAACTCGCAATTCTGACTTTTTTTCTCAGAACTGTGAGATATAAACTCGCAATCGTGAGAAATGAAGTCAGAATTGCGAGATGTAAACTGGCAATTCTGACTTTTTTCTCATAATTGCATAATATAAACTCGCAATTGTGAGTTATTAAGTCAGAATTGTGAGATATAAACTCGCAATTCTGAGAACATATCAGTCTTTTTTCTCCTCAGAACTGGACTTTATAACTCGCAATTGCGAGTTTATATCTCATAGTTCTGAGAAAAAAGCCAGAATTGTGAGATACAAACTTGCAATAAGAAAAAAAGTCAGAATTGTGAGATACAAACTCGCAATTGTGAGAAAAAAGTCAGAATTGCAAGTCTCACAATTCTGACTTTATTTCTCGCAATTGCGAGTTTATATCTCGCAATTCTGACTTTATTTCTCGCAATTACGATTTTATATCTTGCAATTCTGACTTTATATCTAGCTATTCTGACTTTATAACTCGCAATTGCGAGTTTATATCTCATAGTTCTGAGAAAAAAGCCAGAATTGTGAGATACAAACTCGCAATTGCAAGAAAAAAAGTCAGAATTGTGAGATACAAACTCGCACTTGTGAGAAAAAAGTCAGAATTGCAAGTTTATATCTCACAATTCTGACTTTATTTCTCGCAATTGCGAGTTTATATCTCGCAATTTTGACTTTATTTCTCGCAATTATGATTTTATATCTCGCAATTCTGACTTTATATCTAGCTATTCTGACTTTATAACTCACAATTGTGAGTTTATATCACACAATTCTGAGAAAAAAGTCAGAATTGTGAGATAAAAAGTCACAATTGCCTTTTTTATTTTTTTATTCAGTGGCGGAAATGGGCTTCCATACTACCTGTAACATCCTTGCAAATTTTATTTAGAAAATATCTAGCTTCTCTTATTAATTTTTCATTTAACTTGTATTAGGAATGCTATGATGGTTATGGTCCCAAAAAACTGTGTCTCTGAACTAACAGAGCCCTAGCGAGTGTGATGAAGGAACTGTGAATCACCTCTGAACCCTTTAAAGTGCAGCTTCTGTTGAGTCTTGCTTCTGTAAAAGCGGCCGTGTGCTGAAAATAAGAGCAGGAAGCACTAACTCTCACGTGTTGTGAATGTCACACACACTGCATGAGATGCAATCCTATTGGTTGAATGGATTTTGACGGGCGTCACTATGACATAGAGATGGTGCCTGCTGGGAAAACAGCCTGGATTTTGAGACACATGAATGCATGTCATCAGACAGAGACACAATCCAAAACAACAGTTATAGCAGCTTGTGTTCTCATTGGCCTTATTTAAACTATGAGTATGCACTTTAATTCATAATACACATTGCCTATGTTCAGAATTAAACACTACTGTAGCATACTGATTACTGGATACTGTGTAGTATACAGTTTTAATAGTAGTATATGTGCATTTAATTCATTAATTAATAAAATCTCAGTTCATTAAGTAAAATGGTATATTTAAAATATTTTTAGATTAATAAATTGTAATAATATATATATATATATATATATATATATATATATATATAATTATTGTTATTATTATTATTATTATTATTATTATTTTATTTTAAATTTAATAAATAATAAATTATTTTAATTAAAAATTACAGGTGATTTTGATTCTGACAGAAATGGAAAGAGAAAATCAAAACATGCTTTGAATTATGGGGTGCAATTTTCCAAGCAATATTCTGAAAAATTGCCATCCAGTAAAACTGCGTACTGCACAAATTTGCTATTCTGAATATAGCAATCTTCCTGTTCACAAGCCAGATGTCAAGGGGAAAAAAGTTTAATGGCCTGCTAATGCAGTTAGAAAAGCCTATATTCATATCTAACCGAAAAGCCGTCCCAGTTTTTATCATACGAAATTCTGCATAAATAGCTTTAGGGGGCGCTGCTCAGCTTACTGTGTCTTTATAGATCCAGAAATGTCCTTGGAATTTTGATAAGATCCACATCTATGTCTGTATTGTGTCTTTAAGAAGGCTTTTATCTAGTTTTATGGCATTAAAAGCACATCAGTGCAGTTTAAGGTTTGTGTTTGGAATATTGGTTTAGCTGTCATGGCTCATTGAACAGTAAGTGTTCTGACTGTTAGCAGGGTTAAATGTAAGCAGCGTTTGGGTTAACTTATCTGACACTGGGTCAAGGGTCAACGGTAACTGAGGATGAGGTTTGTTAACCTCTGTCTGCGAGGTAAACATCAAAAGACGTCATGATGACAGCAGAGGAAACTGTATTTACAGAGTGAAGTTCACTTCTTAGAGTCAAAAACAACATCAAAATGAACAATGTCTACCTTCTTAATACACATTCTTGGTCTAATTATTAATAAGTGCACATTATTACAAAGAAAAACATCTTTAAAAAGAAAAAAAGTCCTTTTTTGATGTGGGGAAAGACCTTCACACTGTCTGTTTTTCCCAACATGAACTGAATAGAATTGTTCCTTTTTATTCTTAATTTAATGTGTAAACTCAAAGCAGAATGTATTTATAAAATAAAACATAAATGTGTTTTGAGGACGATAAATGGTTGGGATTCCACTAGCTACGCTAAAAGCCAGCAGACATTTCTCAGAATGAATTTTTTTCCTCAATTTAGCCATTAAATCGGCCTCAGAGGCTTTAAATGGGATTTACAGTCCTGGCAATTTATGAAAAGGTCACGTCAGCATAATGATCCAATGGAGACACCACGTCTAGAATGAGCAATCACGTTTGAGGAACATCACCTTGGTATTTACTTGCTTAAATGTGTTTGAATTGAACACAACAAGGCTTTGGATGTCTTACATAACACAATATCAAAGATGCATGGAGCCTTTGGACTAGGCCTGTCTTCAGCCTGGTTTTGATTCGATTATGTTCCATAATTATATTAAAATGATTTGATAGTAATATGGCTTCATAAATATGCCACTTGTATTGCTCATGAGGACAGTTTAATTCAATAAGTGCCGCAAGTATGGCCTGTGGGTGTGTTCTGTTCGGCTCGTACTGGATTATGTCTGTCTGGATGTGCAGCACCCATCGGTCACATCCAGCTCTGCTGCGATGATCATGTGACTCCGTGGACCTGATGGTAGATGATCCCTATGAATTTGTGTGGAAGATGAGAATGTAAAGTCCCTGTGGATGCATTCGGGTGGGGTGAGCGGCTATTGCCATTCTGATGACATGATCACGGAGACCTGCTTTTTCAGCTCCCTCTATGTTCCTCCTACCTTGCTGTCTATTTTCTATTATGAGCAGTGTTTACTGGGCTGATGGCTGACTGCTATAAAATAAGCTCTTTACTCATTCACAGCCATGGCCATGCGGTCTCGGCTGGGGGAAGATAATGGCTTGGTGCAGTGAGTTGAGGTAGACAGGATGGCTTGTTAATCATTTCTCATTGCACATCTGTAATGAATTCCTTGATCGCTCTTTCACGCTTGATAAATTCTTATGTTTTTTTTTTGTCAAATATGCTCATCAATCAACTTTGCCTGCCATCTTTGCACCCACGACATAGATAGATAGATAGATAGATAGATAGATAGATAGATAGATAGATGAAGGACGGATAGACAGAAGAAAAGACAGAGGGACTGACAGATAGATTGAAGGATGGATGGGCAGACAGACAGATGGGTCTGAGAGAGAGAGAGAGAAAGAGAGATGGATGCAATCTTGGCTGTTCTCCTGGAAATATATTCGTACCTCATTGGCTTGCTGATGGTATCTTGGACTCTGCAGGCAGTGCTACATTTCACTCTCCTCTTATCGACTCATCAAAGCAGAAACTCAATAAGTTTCCTCCACACACCACTCTTTGGGAACAAGCCGCTTGCTTAAGGCTCTGCAACCGAATCCAGCCAGGGGAGAGGACAGCACACAGAAGTGGGTCACGTTCAAACAACAGGGAGCTGAAGCAATCACAAAAATGCAATTAGAGGGCCCACAATGAGACTGATTTTATCATTTTTTAACGGCCAACTAACGTGCAGCATGAATCCAAAACGGACAGGCCAATTACTCAGGCGATTGGTGTGATGAACACTTAGGGGAAATTTGACAAATGTGTCATGTTTGGGCCTTTGCGATGTATTGGAAGAATCGTGTAGCCTCAGTAACCGAATAAACACATCCAGAGTGGTGTTGTTTATGCTGGTCATTTTCTGTGATCTGACTGCAGTATGGAGGGCAGAGCCTGGAGGAATCACAGCATGAAATCTGCAGATGAAGTGTAAAATTAGGTGATAAAACTCTGCTCTCTACACTGCCTGCGGTTCAGGCCTTATGGCCCCTTCTATTTCTGCAGCCACGGATCAGAAATTACGACAGGTACAGCCTAACCTTTAAGTGACAGGTGGATCTAAATCATCCTTTGTGGGCAGAGAATGGGATACAGTGAGACACTGTAGCACAGTACACAGTCATAAAGTCTTAAAGGCGCAGTGTATCATTTCTGTGAAAGTAGCAACATCAAACTGAATTCCAGATAGATTGATAGACAGATATAGACAATATCTAATGTGTGTTATCTTCTCTCTGTTTGTACAGCCTCTGGTATCTCCTCATCACCCACCACTCCAACACTACTGACCAAGCAGACTTCGGAGTTTCTTCTGGAAGTCAGTCGGAATGACACAGTGCACCGTTCCTCCTCCTCCCCTCTCGACACGGGACAGCACCACAGCCCGCCTGCCGCAAAACCACCGCCCTGTCCCTGCTCAGCACCTATATCTACCTCACGTGCGGTGAGCAATCTGCTGTGGGGCATTTTCTGCATCATTCATTTTAAAGTCATCATCCGATAGATTTTTTTAATTACTGAATACAAGCAAAAACATTAAAGACAAAGCATAATGCTTCCTGACAGAAATAGTTACGTCCAAAAAATTATTTTTCTGTACAAGAATTCAAAGAAAAGGATCACGTAAAGCTCCTGATCTTTGAAAATATGTTTTATTAGACAAGATTTAAAAGAAGGCATGCAGATTTTGCAAATGTATGAACTATAAAATCTGAAGAGTTTTTAATGGCTTTAGACATATTTATTATAAAAAATAAATTGTCAAAAATTTTGACCAAAAAAAAAAAAGTAAAATGTTAACAAATTTTAAATTATCTATTTATTTATATTGAAATGCTTGCTTGAAATACTATATATATATATATATATATATATATATATATATATATATATATATATATATACCTGTATATATAATACATTTAGTATATATTTTTATAATATTTTTATGATGGATATAATGTCTAATGCCACACTTTTTATAATACATATAATGTAATATAATTAATGAATAAATAATAAATATAATTCACAAAAATGTAAATGATTATTATAAATTAAATTACACACACACACAATTTATTTATCTGAAGAGTCACATGAATGAGAGTCTTTAATGTCATTACACATTATATTTATTTTAAAAAACTGTCAAAAACTTTTACCAAAAATACTAATTTATATTGAAAAATATTTTTAATTATTGAAAATATATTCAACATTTATAAATCTACAAAAACAAGCACACAATACTTTCACAACTCGCCAGTTCCTGTCGATTGGATCTAATCTGATTTTTACGACTCAACCCACTGACCGTTCATCACGTTCACAAGCCAAAATCAATACAGCAGTCACCATCTGCAATGCTGTTGTCCTTGCCTCCCGCCCGGTAATCTAAGCAGAGGTCCAAGGCTGTACTCAGCAGATGTGTTATCAACTTCATGTGCATATCATTTCCTCTTCTCCTCTCACAATTTGAGTCTCATTCACCTACGGTATGTACAGTTTCTGTATGTAAAGTTTTAATGCAGATGTAATAATTTATCAATAAGGTCCTATAATGAGCCAAATTTAAATACTCACTGTGCCGTAGTGTTTCAGCATAGATAAAAATAGTGCAAGTTTTGTGAATTCGTCCCTAAAAATCTGCTACTCAATACAGTGCAATAATGTCTCTTTATCTTAAACAACCCCTGAAAATCCACTCTCAGCGATTCTCATTTTATGTACCATTGATCCGTTGACGTGCTGAGTGCGGGTCTCACATGGGTCACTAAGGATGAACAGAATCACGGCTGCTCAGACACCTTCGCTGTTCACTGCTGTCTTTTAAATAAACTTAATGCCTCTCACTCTGTAAAGGTCTGACACTTTGAGTTACTACTTTTTTCCCACATTCCCATTACTTGTAATTCCCCAGATTTGTGAACTAACATTTTTCTCGTGGCCGCCCCTTATGTTTGTTTACTTCTGTTGTTTATTCATGGGGTTTTCTCACAAGGGCTCAAGTTCGTTCAAACAGCCACACCCACTGATTCATCAGGCAGGAATTTGGGCACAGTTCATTTTAATTACCCTCCATGCCAGATGTTTCTCTGGGAAAGGCCAAAAACAGTTGTGTGAAATATCTTTGGAGCCGGATGACCTTTATAGATTTCTGTGATTTTATACAGCTATATATGTATGCTAAATCGATTCCATTCTATGTAGGTCTAAGGAGGGCCATTAAGGGGAGAGAGATGGAAAAAGATGCAGGAGGTTAAGAGAGAGTGTCACGGCCAGATGGGCACGACACAAACAGCAGCGCTGCTTACACTGCAGAACTGATTTAAATTTGGACGCATAAATGTGAAAATGCATTTTAGACATAAAAGCGTAAGAATTTGATCTTGGAAAACCACAAAGCACAATCAAGGAGAGAAAAAATGATATGTAATGTCACTAATAAGACTCAATATTAAGAATATGAACTTTTATGGTTAACATTTCATGTTCAAACATATCACACATTTTGTAAATAAGTCATATGAATAAGACTGAAGGTATTATTAGAAGGGGGATTCCCTAATATTATTAAAAATTTCTTGGTAGAAAAGGCGGCAAACTCTACATACTATGCATTTTGACATTAATTGATGTTGAGCCCTTGAATCTTTTGTTGTCTGTTGTGTAATGTGAAGTACTTACAAATTCCCTGCAGGTTTAAACAACTAATGTTTCATTTATGAGTGAATCACTGTTGTTGAATGAATCTTTTATTTCACTGAATTCTGTGCACTGACTCATTTGATCTGTTCGCTGAATACAAGTGTGTGTCTGACTGATTATATCACGAACAAATAGCTTTTTAGAGCCTGATCTGAGAAGATTGAATTAATTAGAACTTTTCGGCATAACTGAGGTGTTGCTCTAAAGGCCCTAGAGATTGATAACTATATTAGTGTTCCACAGCAGTTATGTTGTCTGTAGCTTTAAATAAGTCAGGTGGCTGCCAGGGTTTTAATTTTTTATCAGAAAAAAAAAAAAAAAAATACTCTGAAAGTGATTCCAACAACATCATTTCTCTGTGTAGTTATTGTTATAGTTTTGTTGTGGACCCTATTCTCATAAAATTAGAATGATTATTAAAACTTTATATAATAAAGGCAATAATTACTGAGACAATGATTTTATATTTATATAAATATACACATAACACAAGAACGCTTACTTGTCTCAACCTATTGGGGCATTAAGCTGTACAGTGATTTTTCTCTTAATTTCAAAAGGAATCCATGCAATCGAATGTTTGCAGATTTGCAGATTTCGCAACGGGTTCAAGTGGTGTCACGTGAATTAGCATGTGACTAGAGCTCACATTTACCATTGCTTGCCAAAATTTTGATGATGAAATCCAGTCATTCCAATCCATCATTATGCGAAAGTAAGCCTATGGGCGAGACTTTCGGTTCATTAGCCGCTATAGGGAACTACAACGTGCAGTAAACGGTAAAACTGTTTGCAATACAAACCAGTATGTTCATAACTAAGACGATATATTAAAATAATATGGTAAGACACACCAGTTTGCAATATCAAGCAGCAAAACGAGCGGTTTTGTACAGATAAAAATAGCTGGAAGCAAATGAGACCGGAAGCAAGACCCATCAAATTTACAAATGGTCACGCCCATTTTTATGGGAAGAATAAGGTGGATATGAATTCACATGATGTGGAGTTAGTTGACATATTTGAAAGTGACTTTTTTTGTGAATTGTGCTTTATAAATTCGCTACTGACAATTTCTGCACGCGAAATTTTGCTGTAACTTCGCTAATGTAACCGCACCTTTAACCTGCAGAAAGAGTCACTGAATCAGTGAACGAATCGTGTTGATGAACAAACTCAAAAGATTCGATTCACCGGGATGAATCAAAATCTCCACCCACCACCAGCCAGTCTGGACAGGCGGTCTCCGCTCGCTTTCATATTCGCACATTGTCTGTTGCTCATAACAAGAAATGAGTAACGTTAAGCGGAATAGTTGATTTAAAACACTCCTGTCAGACCGTTGGCGGCTCGCGACTGCAGCAGACTGGAACAGTCCATTTACAAAAAGCCGGAGGGGGAAGGTCTCTCATGACTGACTTCACATCGGATGCACGGGTACACAATCGGAGCACGTCTGCAAACACTGACGGTCCCTACAAACACCGATGGACCCGAAATCATGAGCACTTAGTCTGTTTATTTTTTTCTGCTCCGAACCGGTTCGGTTTGCGCTGCCGCCGTTTATTGTTTACTGTATCTTTATTAAACTCTGACAGCCAACTTCCGATCTCACCGGTCTCCTCACCGTGTGTGTGTGTGTGTGTGTGTGTGGCGAGGGGAGGGCAGCCTGAGATCGCCTCGTCTGTGTTTGACACTGTCACTCTGTCCTCAGGTCCACGGTTTATCTGAAGACATGCTGGAGAAACTCGATCTCGAGGATGAAGGTAAGCCTCTTTGGGAAATATCTGTCTCTCGCGTCGTGATTGTAACGATCTGCCTTCGGTGCCTCTGCAGCTTCGCTGTCTTGACATTGTGATGTTCTTTGCTGATTTATTTAGTCCGCACACTTCCAGGGACACTAGTCTATTTTAATCTCGTTCATAATCTAACCCGGCTATAATCACGCGATGCGGGTTTTCCTCGGTCGTTTTGGGTCTCAGTGGTGTTTTTATACAAGGTGTCGATTTCACATCAAGCTGCTCGGCAGGAATCACTGGAGATCCCAGGAATGTATCGGGATCCCCATTCGTCATTTCTAACCTGTTGGGTGTACGTGCGTCAGATGATGCTATTGGCTGGAGAGCGTCTCACCCACGTCAAGGAGTCCCTCAGGGGTGAGGGTAATGCCCAATTAACGTTATGTTTATTCCTTTTGCAGTTGTAGATATTGATCACATATTGATCACTTAAACGATGAGAATGTTTGAAGTGGGGGAACTCAGTCAGTGTGTAATTATGCACAACCATTTAATCTAACGTAGGATATGAAATTAGCAGGTTTTTATTTTTTATTTATTCGTCTATTTATTTTGCTCAACAGCCACTGTTCAGTATTACCAGGCAATATATATATATATATATATATATATATATATATATATATATATATATATATATATATGTATATGTATATATATATATATATATATATATATGTATATGTATATATATATATATATATATATGTATATGTATATATATATATATATATATATGTATATGTATATATATATATATATATATATGTATATGTATATATATATATATATATATATGTATATGTATATATATATATATATATATATGTATATGTATATATATGTATATATATATATATATATGTATATGTATATATATATATATATATATATATATGTATATATATGTATATGTATAACAAAAAATAGATAAATAAATATAATATAAACACAGTTATATAAAGCAAAGATAAATAAAATTAAAGAAAATGCTTGGTAAAAAAAAATATATACACACATATATATATATATATATGTATGTATATGTATGTATGTATGTATGTATATGCTTGGTAATTTGTATTATATTATATTATATTTTTAATATTTTAATAGAATTTAAAAAATCATTAGCAATTTTTCCAATATATACTATTTTTTTAAATTCTAAACAACTAACAAACATATATATTCTGTAGTTTATTATATAGATAAATAATATAATATTATATTGTAATAAAATAACATTTTAATATTATTTTTTAGTGTTTTTGATATACATTGCCTTTAAATAATATTTTTTGAAAGAAGTCTCTTGAGCTCACCAAGGTTGCGTTTATTTAATATAGAATAGTAATATTTTGATATATTATTACAATTTAATATTGCTGTTTTCTATTTTTATATATTTTAAAATGTAACTTATTTTTATTACGGCAAAGCTGAATCTTCAGCATTATTACTTCAGTCTTCAGTGGCACATAATCTTTCAGAAATCATTCTAATATGCTGATTTGGTGCTCAAGAAACATTTCGTTTTTTTTTATTATCGGTGTTGAAAACAGTTGTGCTGCTTACTATTTTTGTAGAAACTGTGATTATTATTATTCTTTATTAATTCTTTAATGAATTGAAAGTTTATTTAAAACGTTTACGCAGAATATTGTTTGTTAATGTGATACCCAGGGGCGGATCTAGAAAATATTTTTTAGGGTGGCATGGGGTCTATGAGGAGTGGCAACACCAAAGCAAGCCCCCATGAATAGTTTTTGGGGATTTATTGTCTGACATGCACAGTTGTGTTCACAAATATTACATTACCATTAAGTAATCATCTATACTGTTTAAAATGAAAAATAAATAACATTTCAGTATCCATCATGGCACCAAGTCAATACACAATATAAAAAACTTCAACAGGTTATAAATGTTTCTGAGCTTGTATCATTAAAGAAGTCATGCGGTTCTATTAATATTACATAGGCTACTTAGATGGTATAAATCATGTTTTAGTGCAAGTTTAAGAGTAACACTTTTGAATTTCCTAACATTAGAAAGAAATACAATAATATCAAAGCATTGAAACTGGATCAGTTTTGAAAACAGTGTTTGATTTTCTGTTATTACCAGAGGTGGGAATGTCTGTAATCACCCAGAACACTATCAATAGTTTAGCAACACCCCAGCAACTGCATAGCAAGAGCCTAGCAACCACCCAGAATATCCTAGCAACCAACTAGCAACACTTTAGCAAACATCTAGAACATCTAACTGACCAAACTATTTATGATTCTTAAACAAGACTTTAAGACAAGCCAGCGTAAATTTGTTACAGGTTATTACAGGTATTCTTAAATGCTTACACACAATTCAAATACACAGATGACTTTCCTGCCCAGTGAACACTCATGAGATCAATAACACTTAACAAAAAACTCTTATTGGGATTCAGGAATTATTTTTCCATCTCAATGTCTATTACAACATAAATTAAATTACAGATAATAATAATAATAATAATAATAATAATAATTCAGCAATGAACTTTTGGGAACAGATCATTTTCAATTTACTACTATAAAATAATGTAAAGTAAAACACTAGAAAAGTTCAAATACCAAAGAATTGTATATGAACTTCGTATGCACCACAATACAGTACAGTAAAAAATTAAATAAAAAAAAAAGTAAATTCAGAATCCTCTGCACATTTGGACAGATTTCATTACAGTATACAGTACTATAGCAGTTTCCTGGTCTCCTGACACAAGATTAGCTATATCTCTAGGCAGTCTTTTCTCAGTTCTGCAAACATGCAGTACACATAAAAAATGGTTACAAATAAAATTTGACAGTCATACGTTTGAAGGTGTACAACATGTGCTACAGTTTACTGTATATATAGAATAGTGAAATTTCCATCATCTAATGTACTGTACTGTAATTATACTGAATGTGTAAGTATGAAACCCATGTATATTATTCGTTCAGCTCTCCGTTGTTAGGATGCAGAGACTCTGATTGGTGTCATCAGTTTTGCTACCTAATGTTTAACTTGCTCATTGTTAAACTTTTTGAGAAATGTGTCTTTGATTTGAGAACTGAATGAATGGTTTTGGAAAATGGGCCAACTGAAATCATTTATATTATGTTAACAATTGAGAAAACTGCAATACAAGATTCTTACCTAACTCCGCTATTAGTTTTCGTGATTGGCATCTTCTTATTGTTTTCATGTTATTGTTTCATCCGATATGGCAGAAAGGCCTATATCCATGATGAAAGTGGAGCGAGCGGTCGGAGAATCGGATCACCAAACAATTACGGGATGAATCTCAGACATATCCAGACGGGATTAGATTTCTCAGAGGACTTCTGAATAAACCGAGAAGCAGTATCTGATTCACGAACAAATGTAAAAACAATTTGTGAGTGAATGGGCTGCGATTTGTGTTTTTGACTCAAAAAGAAGCGGTTCATAAGAGTCATTTGTTAATGAAGCTGACTACACTGGGCGCGCTGCGTGCGCGTGCAACCATCGTGCACAGTTTAGTGAAAGACTTGTTTTTTCGCCATTATTTTCCGTTACGCTTTCATTGCCGTGGCTGAAAAGTAGCACATGAAATACTGCTTACATTTATATTTTATTCTCTGATAATTCTGGGGTGGCACAGCTTTTTCTTAGGGTGGCAGTTGCCACCCCGGTAGATCCGCCCCTGGTGATACCTGATTTTATTTATTTATTTTTATTTTTTTTTTAAAGTAGCTTATGGCTGCTGTTTTAATAAGCAATCAGTCCCATAATTATAACTAGACTTAACAAGGAATGCTGTGCGACAGAGTAAGACCCAGCCCTGAAACTGTTTTCAGAGTGGACATTTTTCTCTGAAGTGCTTTCGCCTCCGGCAAGGTTTTCCCAGCAATATGAGGCAAGCATACCACACTGATCTGGCAGTGCAAGTCTTGCCATTATTTATAAAGGCTTTTGCTGCTGTTCTTTCAACTGTTGTACCTTTTAGGGAAACAGAGAGCAGGTCGTGCAGGCTGCAGATCTGCACTCTCATACTGAGGTTGAGGGTTTTCCCCAAGGCGTCACCGAAGTCCTCAAAACCCTCTCTCACACTTTCACCTCTCACAGATATCTATCTCTGAACTGTAAAACCCCAGGCTGGTGTTTTTGGTTATGCTGACAGTAGCTGGTCGGAAGAGACCAAAACTGTATCATTCAATTTTGATCTCAGTAAAGCAATAACTGTGCAGAGTTTTTAGATGAGTTTGTATTGGTGTGCTGTATTCTGTACTGACACATTGACTTAAAGGAATAATTCACAGACTGAAAAGATCATATTTTAAGGTGTTATTCACTGCAAATCAATGAATAAAATAATGAATAATATCTTAGAATTTGCAACCAATCTGATGTCATGTGAAGAGCAGAGCAGTGTGCAGTTCTGAAATATTAATAGCATGTGCTAGATTTGAAGCTCCATCATTAAATGATGTCTGAAGGCATTGGTTTGAAGTATGCGGTCGTGGAGCGTTCCAGCACGGCCTGGCTTGTCGATCTAATAGCATGTGAAAATCAGTGTTTTCAACAAACAAAAGATTCATTCTGCTGTAATTCAATTCTTTGAATAGCCACGGTGGACTTCAGCCAAAGTGTCTTGCCTCTGGTTGTGGTAGATCCAAACATCCAGACTTTCTGAGTAGCTTTCTTTTGTCATTTGTTTGGGCTTATTTGCGGATAATAATATTATTTTTAAATTATGATTAGCACAATCCTGCACTAGATTTTGTGTATTGTTGTTCTTGTAATGAAGTTTAAAAAAAAAAAAAAAAAAAAAAAAAAACACCCACGTTTGTTATTGGTCGGTGCAACAGTAGGGTTCCAGAAGTAAAAATCCCATTCATTTTGTCCATTAGGGAACTGATTTTCAATGTATTTTAAAGATTTTTACATATAAACCTTTAAAAACAGACTTATCATGAGCTATGATGCTGTTAATCAATGGTATATGCTTCTGTTGAAGCCATCAGCCCACATTATTTCAAATTAATTTTTAAATAATTGTCTTTACCAATGGAATTGCTGGTGAAAAACTACATTACCCATGATTCTACAGAAAATCTCCACCAATCAGAGAATCGAAACAAACAAATCACACTAAAAGAGCTTTTTATCCCTTGAACTCTTACAAATGACGCAATCGAGCCAATCTCCCTACTTACCTACGTATTTTTTGCTTGATTTCAAATACTTTTTTGCTTCAAATCAAAGAAATATTATGATTGAATTCATAGCTGGTTGTTTTGGTTTATAGCTTAAACTGCTTTAACAAACATTTTTTAAAAATCTGCATGGGATTTTTAAATAATTGTGTTTACCAATGGAATTACTGGTGAAAAACTACATTACCCATGATTCTACAAAAAATCTTCACTAATCAGAGAATCGAAACAAACAAATCATACCAAAAGGACTCTTTATCCCAAGAAGCCTATAGAATGACGCAATCGAATCAATACGTATCTACATAGGCCTATTTTTTTGTTTGATTTCAAATACTTTTTTAGTTCAATTCAAAGTAATATAATGATTCAATTCAAAGCTGATTGTTGTTTTGGTTTATGGCCTAAACTTCTTTAAAAAATATTTTATTTTTAAAATCTACATGGGATTTTTAAATAATTGTTTACCAGTGGAATTGCTGGTGAAAAACTACATTACCCATGATTCTACAAAAAAATCTATACCAATCGGAAAATCTAAACAAACAAACCACTCCAAAAGAACTCTCTATATCACAAAGCCTTATAAATCACGCAATCGTGTCAATCTCCCTTCGTACCTACGTATTTTTTGTTTGATTTCAAATACTTTTTTGCTTCAAATCAAAGTAATATTATGATTCAACCCATAGCTTGTTGTTCTGGTTTATGGCTTAAACCGCTTTAACAAAATCTGCTTTGGAAAAATAAACGGGAAAAATACTTCTGGAACCAAGGCTGCTGAAAAAGTGGGTGGGGCACTGTTTATACATAGTCCCGCCCCCAAGCTCATGTCATTGGTTGAGCCTGTTGCTATGTCAGACAGGTCTGGATGTTCAAAGACTTTTGTGTTTTTTTTTAAAGCGCCACAGTGTTTTCACTCTTTGCGGAGTTGTTTTGCATACACTTTACATTGTATTAGCATATTAAAAGTATGCTAACTTCTCACAAAGCACATATTGTCTCAGCTGCAAGCTTTTCTACGTTTATTTTTTTGAATCCCCTCATTAAAGTTTCCTCGAGCAGCAGCAGCTGGACTGTCCTATTTTAATCGTTTCCATGAGCTAATACTAGACCTGCTGCAGGACTATTCTTTGACAATAGCCAGTAGTGTTAAACTGCACTGAGCAGAAGCGATGGTGAGAAATACTTTGAACACCAGGCTTTTATTAACCTCATGCTTTCTGTGGCCTAGCATAGTAAAAGAAATGTTAAGGTCAATCACTTACTGGAAATACACCGTAGTTGGACAGGGTTGCGAGTCAGAGGTTAAATTTCTCAAAGCAGTGCATAAAAACAGATTGTGAGTAGAAACTGTCAATCAAGTGTTTATGAACACAAAGCAGTGGACGTTGCTGTCAGTAAGAGCTGCTTTCTCTACTATTCCTTTTGATCGATGTTTGTTGAAACAATCAGGCTAGTTGTCTAGACTGTGGGGGCAGATGCGCCCGAGTCCTCCTAGATTGCAGCCACAGCCTTGTGACAAAAGATTTCAGTGGTGTTTTTAGTCTAGACAGCTTCTGAAGAAGCAGTTCAGTGTCTAAGAATAATACTGTAAGAATTACCATGGCAACTGGGGACATTAGGCAGGATGCTGCTGAAAGGAACAACAAGAGACTCCACAGTTCAGCGAGTTCATGTCACCCATTTATGTCATGCTGCCAGATCTACTACAGTGTTTTTTTTTTTTCTTTCTTTCTTTTCTTGTTTGCTAGGGATCTTCCAGATAACATTTGAATAATTTACTTTGGCTTCAGTACACAGTGTAAAAGCCCTGATATTATTATTATTATTATTATTATTATTAGTTTTAATAATAATAATAATAATAATAATTTATTTCTTATTACTTTATTCACTATTATTATTATTATTATTATTATTAATATTATTATTATTAATGTTCATGTTATCTTTATATGACACTTGATATTTTCTGTTCATGCTATAAATTTATTAAATATAAGTATCATAAAGATTGAATAATAATAATAATAATAATATTATTATTAATAATAGTAATTAATATATATATATATATATATATATATATATATATATATATATATATATATATAATATATAAATTACTTTGTTCATTATTATTATTATTAGTATTAGTATTAATAGTATTATTATTTTTATTTTTTTATTATTATTAATGTACATGTTATCGTAATATGACATTTAGTATTTTCTTTATGTGGTATAAATGCATTAAATATAAGAATCATAAAGATTTAATGTACAAGTTATCTTTATAATATGACTCCGAATTTTTCTTTACCTAAAATAAATGTATTAGGTATCATATAATCATATTATTAATAATAATAACAACAACAATAGTAAATTATATTATTATTATTATTATTAATATTAAATGTTGGTTAATATACTTAATATAAAAAGACTCTTAATATTTAGACAGTATAAATGTATTAAGTTTCATATTGTAAAGGTAACACACAATAATAATAATAAATTATCATAATGTAAAAACTATATTATTGTAATATTTCATGTAAATGTTAAAATTTAACTTAAAATAAATTTTCACAGTTCAAATGTATTGAGTATGATATTATATTAAGCAATAATAAATTATTATTATTATCATTATTGTTATTGCTTAATATAAATTTATGTATTTAATATAAAATTTATATTTTATTTATGGTATACATTTATTGTCAAATTAATAATATGAAGAATAATTCATTATGATTATTATTATAATATTTCATGTGCTTTTTAATAATATTATGCTTAATATTTTCCTCACACAATATAAACGGGTCTTTACAAATTAAATTGTATAGCTGCCATTATATTTTAAGAAAGGCGTCCCTCATAAGTGGATCATTTTGTTGGGGCCCTTGACATCAAAAAGTATGAAAACTGAAACTGACGAATAAAGTATACGAAGCAGACAATAAAATGTCTAGTAACATATTCTAGTTTGAATTATTTATTTTGTTTTATTTTTTTTGGAAATGTGTAAAGGAATTCATGTATTTTTATCACAGCAGTTTTTTCAGCCTGCTTTTCTCTTTGCTCGCTGAGTAAGGAATATTGGTATTCCGAAGCTTGCTCAGCTTAATGTTTATTAATTCATTTAAATAATAAAACACACTTTCATTATGAATGCATCAGTTCCTCAGCCTTCTAGCAGTGTGCTAGTGCTTAACAACTTATTGACTTGTACTTATGTCTCACTTTGCTTTCATTGACTGTGTTTTCGTTTATTGCTGTCTTTACAGCTGTTGAACGATCTGAGAGCGACATTTACATGCGGTTTATGAAGTCACATAAGTGCTATGACATCGTCCCTACAAGCTCCAAGCTCGTGGTCTTTGACACAACGCTGCAGGTAAGAGCTCTGTGGATGTGTTAATGTCACTGATGATAAATCAATGTCAGACATGTTTACTATGACTTACAAAATACTCACTCTTAGCAAACTTAGTTAATGAAAAAACATGTTTTTTTTTTCTTTTCTTTTTTTTCCCCGTAAAGGGGCATATTGCTATGATTATCGCTCATCATACTTAACGATTATAAGTATACTGTTAAAAATTAGTTTTCAAAATTGTAAATAAGACAAGTTTATTGGAGTATGTTTTACAATTTTTTTTTTTTTCAGTTTTCCTACTTAAAAATGTAATGTTTAATTTAATGTGTTACTTGCCAATTATTTGTGAAATTTATTAGCAATTTCTCTACACCAGTGTATTACACTTTTGTAACATGTCCCATTATTTTATCTAAATAAATAAATAAATTAAATGTGATTTTAGACATAACGGTATTATAATTTACAATATGGATATTCATTTTGAAATTTGATAAAGATTATATTTTATTTATTTATGCTTAAAGGTAAGGAAAGAAGTCCTGAATCAAAATGTGGCCCCTTTTTGTGTGTCATGTATTTCATTAAAATTATTTCAGAATTTATTTGCTTTCCATAGAGATAATTGGTTTGACCAATATTTATTTATTTATTTATTACAGAAATTGCTATTTTAAATTAACATATTTAATGCATTATTTGGATAGCTACATTTTTACATAAGCCTTTAATTATTGTGAAAAAAATGAAAAACACAAATAAATAAAAACATTTTAAATTCTACAAGTAATTTTAGACAATTCCATAATGTACAGTGTGAAAAATGGATATTCATTTTGAAATTTGCTAAAGATTATGTTCAAGTTGTATTAAATTTATTAATATTTAAAAAAAAATTAAAGTTAATGTTAGATGACAACAAAGGTTAAATAAATCTAAAAATATGAGAAATGAGCATGCACAGTTAAATATTCAAAATAAATCAATTTAAATAAAATGTTATACATTTCAAATCATTTTTTATTTTAAATAAAATATTTACATTTTTAAATACATTTAAAAATCTCTAATATCCACAGATAAACAATATGGTATGAATATAATGATCATCCTTACTTGAGATATTTTATTTGGTAATTTTCTATCAGAATGTCATCTGTTTCATCTGTTTTCAAAATCATCCATATGCTGTTATCTTCAGCTGATCACATGACCTCTCAATCAAAATGCTGCAGCTTTTAGAAAGGAGGGAGTTTCATATCTCTAATCTTGCTTCACTCCTCCCGTTTGTCTCTCACTGTCTCTTTCTGTCTTCATCCGTCTTGTTTTTTTCCCCAGTGGTTTGTTATACCACATACTGATGTTTTCATCCGCTGTTCTCCTAATGTGTTACACATATCACATACCGTGTGATCAGCACATATGTTTCCAGTCTAATGCGGTATTGCAGATGTTGTCATAAACCCCTCCATCAGCATCAGTACAGTCTGCATGTAAAGTTCAATAGAGGCGCAGGAACCCACGGGGTCACTGCTCCACTGTCGATACATGTAAATATTTGATAAATCCTAGATGAATGGTCTTCTCGCTGCTGGTAGGATTGTTTTGGACAGAAGATCCAAGCCTGTGTTCCTGATCACTGATTCACATCAGTGATATACTAGCCGCCCACTTCACAACAGCTTCCATACGTCAGAAGGGCCAGCCTTGGGGCACGTCTCATTGTGTTTCTTGCTATAACTCGATTAATATTTAATAATCTCAGATTGGGCTGGAACATCACCCAAAAAAAGAGGCTCACATGATTTATTTAAGAGCGCCCGTGAGACGCCATGATTAATGCTTTGTTTGGCTCCATGGCAGTATTGACAGTGTTTGAAAGGATCAGCCCGCCCAAATCCTCCTTGGTGGAATTTATTCCAAGATGAGGAAGGCTTTGTGCTTAACTTTAGATGGTACTTATAATTACATTATGTATGGTTTCTGTTAATTGGATTTGGATTTACTCCCGTTGTAATCAATGACATGCCAGACAAAGTGCAGAACGGAGTTTTGTTAAAGGCTTGGAATGAAATATTCGCTCTACAGGTCCATACAGGCCTGGTTGCCCACCTCAGGTTGTGTGAATGTGTTGAGGGAGTTATCATAGGAGGTACATTGCGAGGAGATATTTATGCTTAAAGATAAGGCAAGAATTCCTGCATTCCTGCAGTGTGGCCCCCTTTTGCGTGTCATGACTAGTAGCTATATGTTTCATTTTTTTTCTAAAATTGCTTCAGAATTTATTTGCTTTAGTTTTTACTAATTAGTTTAAACAATGTATTTTTTTTTTTTTTTACAGATATTTCTATTTTTTTTAAAGTAACATTTGATGCATTATTTTGATATATACACACACACACACACACAAATTAGAAATAATCCTAAACAAAAATTAAAATAAATTAATTTAATAATAATAATTATTATTATTAATATTGTTTGTTTAATAATAATAATAATAATAAATAGTATTAGTAGTAATAGGTACTGCTAGTGGTAGTATTAATAGAGATGATAATGTTATTATTATGTTTAATTATTATAATTAATATTATAAGTATAATAGGAATACTGTTAAATGCATTGTAGATCATCTTCTTAGGATTAAATGCATTATGGGCATTTTAATATAATAATAGTATTGATTATTGCTATTATAAATATTACTATTAGTAATATTATTAAATGCATTGTGGTATTCTTTTCATTAATTACTATGTGCATTATTTTAATAATAATTAGTAGTAGTATTAAATATGGTCATGCAGAATATATGCTTTATAAATACTAATAAACAGCCAATATGTTAATAATAGGCATGCTAATAAGCAACTAGTTAATAGTGAAAATTGGTCCCTATACTAAAGTGTTACCAAAATACTAAAACAATATCCTGTGATTTCCTATGTGAATTCCTCATGAATTCCGTTGGTAAAGGTATTTTGCTTGTGGCTAAATGCTTAGACAGGAATGAACATCTGTGTGTATATCTGTGGATGGTCTTCAAAGGTGTAATTAGACTCCATACTTGCGTGCATACTGCATATTTGGACACACCTTTGGAGCTGAAGAATATTTATTTAATTTAATCATAGATGCTTGGAGTAAACATTGCCCTCTTCCTGTCACCGGTGGTGCGAAAAAATTAGGGTGAAATGTGACATAACACATTTTTTGTCCTTTTCTTTTTTTAGGTAAAAAAGGCCTTTTTTGCCTTGGTAGCCAATGGGGTCCGAGCCGCCCCTCTATGGGAGACCAAGAAGCAGAGTTTTGTGGGTGAGTATGTTATGATAATGAATACAAAAAGCATCACTGTGTGATTATAAGTGACAATGACACTTTTTTTGAAAGAACAAGCACCTGATCTTTGACGGTAGAAGTTGTTTTAAGTATTGAAATTCTTCGTACCCTTTGGTTACGTCGTCTTATCAGTTTCCAAGGGCATTTTCCTTATCTGCATCTTCTTAAACCAAGGATTGTAAGTGGAGCTGCTCTTTGACAGACTCTCTGAGGGAGTATAACATATATGTCCAGATCTCTGTGGCCTAGAAGATATTCACACTGGAGACGATCCTTGCTGTCACCCTCTATAGCACTCAGCAGTTTTATCTGTTATCATGACAAAACCCGCTCAAAATAGAAGCGTGTGCTGACCAGAGTCGCAGAATTTGCCTCAGGCACCACTACAAGTGGAATAATGATTTCTGTAAGTTAAGCAAAATTAGCTGTCTGGGGGAAACATTCAGAACTTTCTAAAAACAATGTGGTGGAAAAGGAACAACCGGTCAGTGTGAAATGATATATATTAGGGTTGGGCGATGTCTACAGTGAAACATCGTGATGGACGATGACATCAGGGGGCGGGGTTAGGGGTGTGCCCGAAGCGTGAATCCATATGAAACGGATTTTAAAACAAATAACGCGTTCTGTGGAGCCACTAAAGGGACATGGTTAGCTGCTTGCTAGCTAGCAGCCTGTTACATTACAGTACATGAAAGTTCACTTACCACATACACAGAGTAAGGAGAGATGACTGACAGGATGATAGCGAATGATTTGCAGATACTGAGCACCACTGACAAACATCTAATCTTGTAAAATGTATGGTACTGCAGCTCAGTAGTATAGAGTCCGTGTGATCGCGAATCTCGAAAGTGAAAGTAAAATAAGAGTGCGGATTCGAAAGTGGTTTCAGTGCCCTGCATATTAGTGGCGGTTCCCTGATGCCCGCAATTTATATACAGTATAATTATCCAACGATATAATTGTGAGAGAAAGTATTTAATTTTTTTTTTTTTTTTTATCCTCCCATCTCATAGGCTATTTATACCATTAGGGGTTCCGTAGTATACTTAATTTCCTTTCAGAACACAGATTGCGGAAGAGGGGATGGGGAAGGAATCACGATGCCGGCTCAACATTGTGATGTTTGTCAGCCATCGGCGATGGACGATGGCATTGTCTATCGGCCCAACCCTAATATATATATATATACTGTGTGTGTATATATATGTATATATGTATATATGTATATATATATATATATATATATATATATATATATACATACACACACACACACACACACACACACACACACACATATATATATATATATATATATATATATATATATATATTAGTGCTGTCAATCGATTAAAAAATTTAATCGCGTTAATCACAGTCCTGGACTGTGATTAATCATGATTAATCACAAATTTAAAATACTAGGATTTACCTGTAAATGTGTTGAAATAAAGAAATGCATGACAAACTAGTTTAAGGAAACAGAACCTTTCACACTTCCGCCAGGTATGAGACATAATCCTTATTATTCTTTTATCATTATTCTTTTGTTTTTATTCAGCCATTATCAGTGTTTATACTGACAATAAAACGTTTACTAAGCCACATCGCTTCAATCTCAGTTTACATTTACCCAACTATTATCAAAAGTATTTCTAAATAAATACAACAAAACATTTTCTTGCGACCTTACGTGAAGTATTATGACAAAATGCATTATGAAGGAGAATTGGACCTGTTCTTCAGGTGCATTAGCGCTAATATTAGCATCATACTTCATAAGACAATTTATGAGATTAATAGTACACTTTTACTCAGAACTCACTTTAAACCACCATCGAGTGTTTGTAATAACTTCCTTTTGCGATCACATGTGGAATTTGGTCGTTTATTGTTGTTAAAATATGCTATTTATAGCCTTTTATATCGCTGCACAAATTAGCATAGATGTACACATTCATCTCAAGAAAATCACATACAAACCATATCCTATCGTAATCGTGTGTTTATTATCTTGTATAATCTATAGTGGCTGTTGTCATGTTTATTTCTGCTGTGTAAAAGCCTCAACGTGTGCTCTGCTGAAACTCATGTTGTTTGTGATGTTATAACCGCCTCTCTGTTCTTAAGTTGCCAGGGATACATTCCAAGTATAATACACATTAGTAAAAGGATCTATTTTCATTTTTATTTGTCTTTATACACTTTGGGCGGCCGCGGTACATTATAAAAGTAACGTTAGCCCAAAAACCCGCGGCTCTGTAATTTTTCCCGCGACTGTATTTTCAAAATAGCCCATGGCCACTATCACACAATGATAGATAACCTTCCGCGCTGCGATGACGCGAAGTTGGGGTCAAACATTATCACATGATTAATTTGCGTTAAAAAAATATTAACGCGTTAAAAAATTTTGATTAATCGCATGCGTTAACGCGTTAACGTTGACACCCCTAATATATATATATATATATATATATATATATATATATATATACACACATATTTGTATGTATGTATATATATGTATGTGTGTGTGTGTGTGTGTGTGTGTGTATAAATTAAGTTTATACTCACATTGTGGGTTTGTTAGGATAGGAGAATATTTGGCCGAGATACAGCTATTTGAAATTCTGGAATCTGAGGGTGCAAAAACATATAAATATTGATAAAATCACCTTTAAAGTTGTCCAAATTAAGTCCTTAGCAATGCATATTACTAATCAAAAATTAGGTTTTGATATATTTACTGTATGAAATTTACTAAATATCTTCATGGAACATGATCTTTACTTAATATCCTAATGATTTTTGGCATAAAAGAAAAATCGATAATTTTGACCCATACAGCGTATTTTTGGCTATTGCTACAAATATACCCCAGCGACTTAAGACTGGTTTTGTGATCCAGGGTCACATATGCAGTGTTTTTACACATTTGATTACTTTATACAATGTATGTAGGATTTCTTATTTATTTGTTCTACTGTTGTTTTTTTTTTTTGTCCTATTATTTGTAACTAGTTTCTTATTCTTATTTAATTGCTGACTGTTTACTTGTCTTCAGTGAGCTTGAGTGTTTGTTTGTTTTTTTTATTTAGGCCAGTACTATTTTTTTGTGATATTGACACTGGTGACAATAAATATGAAATGTCTATGGTATCAAAAATTATGATATCATAAAGACCTTATTTAAAGCAAAAATTAGTATATTGTGAAATATATCGTTATCGTGACATAAAATTACTCATATTACTCAATTTATTTTGGAGTTGTAAGTTTTTTTTTTTTTTTTTTTTTTTTTTTTTTTTTTTTTTTTTTTTTTAATGTTTTTGAAAGATGTCTTATGCTCACCAAAGCTGCATTTATTTGATTAAAAAAAAAAAACAGTAAAAACAGCAATATTGTGAAATATTATTACAATTTTAAAAAAACTGTTTTCTATTTTCATATATTTTAAAATGTAATTTATACTTGTGATGCAAAGCTGCATTTTCAGCATCATTACTCCAGTCTTCAGTTTCACAAGATCCTTCAGAAATCATTCTAATATGCTGATTTGCTGCTCAAGAAACATTTATTATTATCAATGCTGAAAACAGATGTGCTGTGAACTGATACATTTTGTTTGATATTTTTATTAACAAAGTTGAAAAGAGCAGCATTTATTCGAAATGGATTTTTTTTATGTAACAGTGTGAAAGTCTTCATTGTCACTTTTGATTGATTTAATGCATTCTTGATGAATAAAAGTATTAATTTCTTTAAAAAAAAAAGGACTGACACCAACGGTAGTTTTGATATCCTTTTGTCTTTTAAAGGAATTATTCACCTAGAAATCCTGCCATTTACACAGCCTCATTTCAAACCCATGCGACGTTCTCTCTTTTGTGAAATGCAAAAGGAGATATTTAGAAAAATGTTTATGCTTCTCTTTTTTTTAATTTTTTAAATATTATAATAATATAGTTATAATATATATTAATAAATTTTACTTTAATAATTTAATTTAATTAACTGAAAATCCATCTTCCATCTTATTTAAACAACAAAAAAAGAGGAAACAATCACGGAACTTCTATTTTTGTGTGAACTGTTCTTATAAGAGAGACATAAGAAATTAATGAAAAAAGAGACAAGTCCTTGATTACATCAGCAAGGATGGTAAAATCGTTTAGTCCTGATCTTTAAAAAAATAAATAAATAAATAAAAAACGTTATAACCCAGATTAAGTGCCTTCACCTTCTAAAACTCTTCGTTTCATTATGAAGGAGTCATGCTGGGATACCCTCTCAACACCAACCGCACAGACTCAATGAGTCACCGGAGAGGAAACTCATGAGTGACTCAGAGACTGATCCACTGAATATCAAATATCTAACTGTAAACAGACATCCTCTGAGGCATGTAGGGACAGTATTTGTCCTCTCAAGAGAGATAATACAATCATAACAGACAATCTACAGGATACAGCTCATCAAAACACCATACAGTCTTTAACAAGCCCCTGTAAAGACTGTGTCACATATCTGATAAATATAATGTATTTATAAATTTAATCTCAGCCTCATAAAGCCTCATATTTCCTGCTTTGTGTGGCCAGCTGTGGCTGTTTCGGTAGATTTGCTTGTTCTCCCCAGGCTGCTGGTCTACCGTAAGCCTCTCAGCGTTGATAAAGGGCCATTTGAGTGTGTCTGAAGTGCTGAGTCACTTACCTTGCTGTAGACTCAGCCCCAAATACAGCACTTATTAAAGTGATAGTTGACTAAAAATGAAATTCCGCCATCGTTTGCTCACCCTCATGTCGTTAATAGGAGTTATTAATGTTAAAAAGAGTTGTGTGTTTGTCAGAAGGAAGGAGAGCAGGCGGAGGTGTGATATTAATTAGCGGGGTTTTGAAACCTCTCACCTTTGAGAGCTCCGTTAGGAGTCTCTGTCAGCTTAACTCAATCACCACAACAGCTCCAATACCTGCTTATTAAAAGCTCTTCTGCTGAAAATGATCAGGGGAATATGATGCTGTTCTGTACATTCACACTGTCAGTTGGGTTTGGCGCACTTCCTTTATGAGACTTTGTGAACTAGTGATATCAGATGATTGTTCTTTTAAGCTGGTTTTCTGTCAAACTGATTTATTTGTGAATTTAGGAGTTAATTGGATATATAACAAATAAATTAGTTCTTTCTGTCAAATCAAACTGATTTGTAAAGCGTTTTTGAATCGCTGATTAGAACTGCATAAAACTATAAGATGACATACTTAAAGAAACGTAACTGAAAACATTTTTTCCCCTATAAATTAAACCAAATGTTTAAAATAAATTAACCAAATTTTGAATGTATATTTAAATTATGTATACAATTTTTTAAATAAATTATATGTATAATATTAAAATATGATTAATAATAAATATTTATTATTTTCAAATAAAAAATATAACAATATTATTAAATAAGCTAATTAAACATTTACTTAAATATATTTAAATTATTTAACACTGCTTCTAATTATCTTAGAGTTCTGTATAATGTATTGTGAACTGCATAAAACTATAAGGTGGGTGACATGCTGAAATCATAAACAATATTTCATATAATCTATTGTACAGAAACTTAAGAAAAAACACTATTTATAGTCTATAAATTAAACCAAGTAATTTATTTTTATATTATTATTATTATTATTATTATCATTATAGTGTAATGAAATAATAATACATAAAATTGTAACCAATATATTAATAATATAAAAATATATTCATAGTCTATAAACCAAGTAATTTATTATTATTATTATTATTATTATTATTATTATTATGTAATTAAATAATAAAAATGCATACAATTGTTACTAATATATAAATAATATAAAAATATGCTTATATTGGGTAAATAATATAAAAATATATACCTATAATATAAATGGACAAAATTAAATTATATTATTATATGTTAAAATAATAATAATAATAATAATAATAATAATAAAAATAATGTAAAGAAAAAATGTATAGCTATATACAATTTTGTATATATATATATATATATATATATAAATTCATTATACTTTTTATAATAAAAATAATAAAGTGATAATAACAATAACATTTAAAATATTTAAATACAATGCAAATATATAAATAAATATTTTAAGATGTTAAATTTTTTGTAAAATACTCAGCTTGTCATACATCTCACAGTTTTACTCTGAAAGATCTTAGAAGTGATTATTGATTTTAATTTTGAAATCAATTTGTTCACCAATCAGACATAACTAAATAATTCAGCAATTTTAAAAAATAGAGTACGTTTTTTGTAGACTGACACCATCCAGACCAGGTCTCTGCCACTGCTCACGTCCTGAAGTGCGACAGTTCCTCATTTCTCCTCTTGCTGATTAAGACTGAGGCCACAATGTGGGCCGGCTTGGCAGGAACAGATATAAATACGCCTGTACCCTTCATCACCTTTTAATCAAGAGAGTGATTACGCCGTGGCAGTGTGAACATCTCAGAAACTCTCTCTGCTTCCCTCCGGCACTGATTTAGACACGGTGTCCACTAGTGTGCTGACAGGGTTTATGTAATGTTGTAAATACTGCCCTCTCGGATAACATCTCCTCTAGGACACTGAAGTGATGCTGACCTACTGTCTCCACCAGTATCATGTTCATCTGTGTGGATGAAGTCTGTTAAGATTATATATTGAGATCTATTTTGATCTCTTATAGCTCATGGCTGGCAAAACGCCACATCCCGTAAAAAACTGACTCAAAGAGCTTCACTGTAGAGAGCTGACTCAAAGAGCTCCACTGTACTTGGAGAAGGGAAACTGTTATTGGAGACCCCATGTTCTCCCACAGTTTTTTTTTCTCTGGTTTACGGGTGGTCCAAATGAAGACTAAAGAGTTCTGAGTTAATGCCCTTTCACACTAGAGTCTTAATATGTCTTTCTTGTTTCTCTGCAGGCATGCTAACCATCACAGACTTCATCAACATACTTCACAGATACTACAAATCACCCATGGTACGTAATGCATTCTGTATTGTATTATTTTTTTTCTAGTTTTCAGAAGAAATGCTCTTAGGCCAGAAATGTACTCTCAATGTCACACTCTCTGGTGTTAAAATGTAATAATATTTTTATTTATTAATTTAGCTATTCATTATTTTATTATTTCATTTATTTTCTTACTTTTATAAAACAGAACTTTATATATGGCATTTCTTCTGTTATTTTTTCTAGTTGTCAGCTGAAATAGTGAACCCTTAGGCCCAAAACATAATCTTGATTTCATGCACCATTGTATTAAGATTTTATTTTATTTTGTTATTTTTTTTTAAATATATAAATATGACCCTTTTATGTATTTTTTTTTTCTATTTTTCATCAGAAATTCTGAACTCTTATGCCCAAAAGTATTTTTATTTATTTATGTGTCTATTTGTTCTTGTTTTATTATTTTTTAAATGACATAACATAAGAAAGGCCATATATAAAGTAATTTTTTCTAGTTTTCAGCAAAAATACTGAACTTTTAGGCCAAAAACATCTTGATTTCATGCACCGCTGTGCTAAGAATTTTATTTTACTTAATTTTATTTAATTTGATCTTATTTTATCTTATTTTATTGTATTTTATATTATTTTATAATAAATAATTATTATAAAGCATTTTCGGTTTTGGTTTTCAGGCCAAGTGCATCCAGAATTTTCGGTTTTGGTTTTCGGCCCAGAATTTTCATTATGGTGCATCCCTAATAAAATATGCTCATTTACGTAATAATAATAATAATAATTATTATTATTATTATTATTATTATTATTAAATAGCTTATTTTTCTCACATCGGTTATGAAGTTATACTGCTGTAATAATTCACTGTATAACCTCTCTTCCTCCTCATATCCTTGTTTTTTTGCATTTTGTTTTTAAATATAGATTCATGTGAATTTATGCAAGAGCAAAGAAACCACTAATCACTTTGAATAAAAGCAACATCCTCTCATCCTTTCACCCCATCAGTTCTTTTCTGCAGACACAGGAAGTAGTTGAAAATGCTGTAAAGCTTCTTCCTGCTTTTAGAGCAAAGGCACAGCTGTGGCTTAATTATTTATATTCATATGCGTATGCAACATACTGACGATAATCTCCACTAGACTGACACAACATCCTTCAGAAAGCATTCCAATATGATGATTTGGTGCTCAAGAATTTTTTTTTTTTATTATTATCAATATCGAAAACAGTTGTGCTGCCTAATATTTTTGTGGAAACTGTCATACATTTTTGTTTTCAGGATTTTTAGATGAATAGTTAAAAAACAGCATGAAATAGTAATCTTTTGTAACATTATACATGTCTTTAGTGACACTTTTGATCGGTTTAATGCAATCTTGCTGAATAAAAGAATTAACTTAGTGAACTATGTAACTATCCGAAAAGATTAGCCAGTCTTAACAGAAATCATTTACACCAAGAAGTCTTAAATATACAGCATTCTGTGTAATTGGACTTCATATCTACTAAATCTTTATATCCTTCTATAGACTTTATATCTACAATAAAGAATATGTCCCCTTTAAGCACTGTCACATGCTCGCTAACACTGTCTTCCCATCATTCCTCTCCAGAGCCAGAGAAATCGCGAGCTTCAGCATTAACCCATTTTCCAGTCCCATCGGTCTTATCACGCACTGAAAGGTGCACACGCGCGTGCAAGCGCTCGTGTCCACAGTAATCATTAGCTAACATATGGAAGCAGGAGGCTGTGCATCCTCTGATCAGCCGTCCTTTTATGATTAGTCATGTGGGTTTAGACGTTAGCCTGCATCAGCAGTGTGGTGCGGCTCTTTAATTGGTGCCGCTGTGGGAAGCTTGCTGTTTATGTGATGTGCGTCCCACTTTCTTTCACTCTGTCAGCGTTATCGCTCTTAAGGGTCGGGACTACACTCCTGTATCTCTTTTTACCAGCTCCAGGAATCAGTGCCTAAAGTTGTTCTTAGTTTCTGAACGCACACCTGTACCTCGTCTGTCTGAAATTCTCACTAGTCCACAGATGCCTGTCAGATTGTGTTGCAGGAAAAGGGGAAAGTTATGTATTTATTTTTTTGTGTAATAAATGCAATGGTTTTGGTCAAATGAGGAATGCTAACATTCGCATTGCGCACAGTGGCTCAAGAGTTTATACTATTATTAATTATAAAATACAGGGATGCACCGAAATTTCATCCGCCAAAAATTATCGGCTGAAAATGACATTTTTGAGTTTTAGATGAAAGATAAAAATGTCTGAAAATATGAGCTGAAAATATATTCTGATTCTGTTGCATAGAACTGAATAATAATAAAATATTGATATTTAATATTAATTTATTTTCTGTCCAATTGTATTGTTTTACTTTCAATAAAATGTGGTTATTTTATTGGCTTGTATTTTTTAGATTCAGTATCATTAAATCATTATCGCATTAAATTAAAAAGTCTTACAAAATTATTTTGTTCTTGTATTACTGTATTGTTTTATTATTGTATTGTATTTTACATTATTTTATAATAAATGATTATTAAAAAGCATTTTTGGTTTCGGGTTGCAACCAAGTGCATCCAGAATTTTCGGTTTTGATTTCAGCCCAGAATTTTCATTACGGTGCATCCCTAATAAAATATGCTAATTTACATAATAATAATCATCGTCAGTATTATTCTTATTAAATTTTTTTTAACTTATTATTATTATTATTATTATTATTATTATAAACTTAAATGTCTAATAATAATAATAATAATATATTATTGCTACTGCAAATAAATATGGATTATCAATAAGTTACATATTGCTTTTGTTACATTAAGATTTTTAAACGTATTTTATATAATAATGTGTAAAAAATAATATGTATAATAACTTTGTAAAAGATTTTTAAATATATTTTTATATAATAATGTGTAAAAAAATATGTATAATAACTATGTAATTGTAATGCTTAAATAGTAGTAATAATAAAAAATAATAATGATAATAATAACGAGTCATTATTATTTTAAAAATATAAACCTATAATAATTTTTATTATTATGATGATAATTATTGTTACTATAAGTATGGTTTGGTTACATATCGCTATTTTATGTTACACAATATAGATTTTCAAATTTGTAGATATAATAATTTATAAAATAATATAATTGATTATAATAACTTTATTATAATCAAATATATAAATTATACTCATATTTAAATGTAATTCTATTTATACTACTAATTGTTGTTGTTGTTATATACTGTGAAAATTTCATTAAAATTTAAATTTGTTTGCAATTTGAGTGACAATCTTGTTTTGTTTTAGGTACAAATCTATGAGCTTGAAGAGCATAAAATTGAGACGTGGAGAGGTAAGAAATTCTCACAGGTGGTTATTTCTAGTGTTTCCTGTTTTGTTTTCTAGATGTTATATTTCTTTTTTTTTGGACAACAGAGCTCTATCTACAAGAAACATTTAAGCCTTTAGTGAACATATCTCCAGATGCAAGGTAAGAGCAGTTCATTTCTGTTAACATGCATGTCTTTCATTGCCTTACATGCTATGGGAAGTCACATGCTGTAGTAGGGTGATCTTATATGTATGTTGAAGAGGACATGAGTGTAGTGAACCACCAGAGTTCCTTTAGTAAACCACAAACTCTTTTCCTCATGTATTGCCCTTTTCTGTGTGCATTCTGCTGTTTGCTCATATTTTCAGTGTATTAAATAATTCAGTGCACGTCGTCTTGAAGGGCAAAACACTGAATTTCATCAGGGTCCTCTGAAGTCGCCCTTCTGTTCCTCAGGTCACCGCAGTGAAATTGACTTTCTCTGTCTCTGTGTGTTGTGTGTTTCAGCATATTTGATGCTGTGTATTCACTGATCAAAAACAAGATCCACCGGTTACCCGTCATCGACCCTGTCAGTGGAAATGCACTTTACATTTTGACGCACAAAAGGATCCTGAAATTCCTTCAGCTGTTTGTAAGTATATTCTATGTATATCACTTGTGCACTTAGTAAGATTTCGGCTGGCTGTTTTTTGGTGGGGTTTGGGGTTTAACCGATGCTGTAATATAGCGCACAGTCATTTCCTCTAGAGTGACAAAGAATGAGGAAGGAATCGAATAGGTTGAAAAAGTGCAGAGGAAGGGAGGGGTAGAGCAGATGAAGAGGAAGAGAACAGTGCCTAGATTAATGTCATCTATCTGATCACAAGTCCATGGCCTTTTATATACTTCAGCAGTGTAAACAGCTTCCATCTCTGAGGACAAGGTCACAAAGTCTTAGAAAGACAGAGGTTAGTTGAAGTCTCAGCAGTACATTTTACATAGAACTGCACTGCAAGGGGAAATAAAATGTACTTTATATACTAAAAAGTCTCAGAAAGCGTTGTTTGTTTGACAAACAGGGCAGACAGCCAATATAATTCCTATAATTACCAAAATTACTTATGTTTTTATGAAGTGTAAATTATAAAATATTCAAAATCTGACACAGTAGCTTGTGTTTCAGGTGTGTGAGATGCCAAAGCCCGCCTTTATGAAGCAGACACTGGAGGAGCTGAGCATCGGGACGTACAGCAACATCGCCTTCATCCACCCTGACACGCCAATCATCAAAGCACTCAGCATCTTTGTGGAGAGGAGAGTGTCAGCACTGCCTGTGGTGGATGAGTCAGGTATGATTCAAAAGAAAAAAAGACACATTTTGTGTGTTCCAGTACTCTTACACTCATGAAATTACTTTTGTAAAACGTTTTTCTTTGTATTTTTGCCTTTTAGGAAAAGTTGTTGATATTTATTCCAAATTTGATGTCATTGTAAGTATATAATGTATTTATTTTATTGTTGAAATTGGAAAACGTTTGATCTGTACTACAGACATTCATTATCTTTGTGTGTGCCTGTAGAATCTTGCTGCTGAAAAGACGTACAACAACCTGGACATTAGTGTGACACAGGCGCTGATGCACAGGTCACAGTACTTTGAAGGGGTCATGAAATGCAACAGATTTGAGACACTGGAAACGATAGTAGATCGGATAGTCAAGGCTGAGGTGAGCTGTCCGCTGCCTTTATTTCTGTCTTCCTGTATCTGCAACCTTGTTATTATGACCAAAAAATGGATATGTACTTGGTTTTATGTTTTCTTTAGCTACTGTAGTTCACTATAGAGGAGATATGCTAGTGCAGCCCTTGGTAGTATATATTCTACAGCTGATCTTGCTCTTTTTAGAGGAAATATTCTAGAGCGGCTCTTAGTAATCGATATTTGATCGGGTAACATTTAATAGTTGCTCTAGCTCTTTATAGAGGAAATATTTTAGAGTCACGCTTGATAACAGATATTCTAGAGCAGCTCTTAAAACTTCTTGCTCTTTGTAAAGGAATTAGAGTTACTCTTAGTAATGTTCTAGAGCAGATCATGGTAATATATACGCAGGTCCTCCGTTTTTACAGTAATTCTTGGTAATATTCTAGTGCAACTGGGTAATAAATGCTCTAGAGCTGCTGTTAGTCTTCATACTAGGGATATTCTATCATTAAAGTTTTTCCCTAGATATTCTATAGTTGCTCTTGTTCACTAAAGAGGAGATATGTCAGAACTGATATTGGTAATAGATATTGTATAACTGCTCTTGCACTTTATGGAGGAAAATTTAGTTGCTCTTGGTAATTTATTCTAGAGCATCTCCTGGGTATATATCTCCTCTGGTAACAATCAACAGTTGCTTGTACGCTTTGATAAAAGATCCAGATCCCTAGAGCTGCTCTTAGCCTTCATAGATGTTATTCTAGCATCACTCTTGTGTCTAGATATTCTGTAGCTGCTCAAGTTCATTTTATAAGATATTCTAGATCATCTGGGTAATAGATGCGCTAGAGCTGCTCTTAGTCTTTATTGTGCTCATATTCTAGTGTAAATCTTGTTTTTAGATATTCTGAAGCTTCTCTAGTTTACTATAGACGAGATATTCTAGACCATCTGGGTAATAGATGCTCTAGAGCTGCTTTCAGTCTTTATAGACATGTTAATCTAGCGTCCCTCTTGTGTCTAGATGTACTATAGCTGCTCTAGTTTACTATAGAAGAGATATTCTGGATCATCTGGGTAATTCATGCTCTAGAGCTGCTCTTGGTCTTTATCCAAGTGTTATTTTAACGTCACTCTTGTGTATAGATATTCTATATCTGCTGTAGTTCATTTTATAAGATATTCTAGATCATCTGGGTAATAGATGCTCTAGAGCTACTCTCAGTCTTTATTGTGGTCATATTCTAGTATCAATCTTGTTTTTAGATATCCTGTAGCTGCTCTAGTTCACTATAGAAAAGATATTCTAGATCATCTAGGTAACAGATGTTCTACAACTGCTCTTAGTCTTTATAGATGCGTTAATCTAGCGTCACTCTTCTGTCTAGATATTCTATAGCTGCTCTAGTTCAGTATAGAAGAGATATTCTAGATCATCTGAGTAACAGATGCTCTAGAGCTGCTCTTAGTCTTTATTGTGGTCATGTTCACGCATCACTCTTGATTTTAGATATTCTATAGCTGCTCTAGTTCAGTATAGAAGAGATATTCTGGATCATCTGGGTAATTCATGCTCTAGAGCTGCTCTTAGTCTTTATTGTGGTCATGTTCACGCATCACTCTTGATTTTAGATATTCTATAGCTGCTCTGGCTCACAATAGAAGACATATTCTAGTTCATCTGGGTAATGAATGCTCTAGAGCTGCTCTCAGTCTTTATTGTGATCATGTTTTAGTGTCGCACTTGCTTCTAGATATTCTGTAGCTGTTCTAATTCACTATAGAGGAGATGTGCTAGAGCTGCTCTTGGTTTTAATGCGTTGTTCTCAGTATTTGAGAGCTGTTTATTGTTATGCTTATTTTAGAGCTACTCTAGGTCACTACAGAGGAGATAATCTAGATGCTGATGTTGGTTTGTCTTCGGTCAGGTGCACAGGCTGGTGGTGGTGGATGAGAACGGCAGCATCGTGGGCATCGTCTCTCTGTCGGACATCCTCCAGGCACTCGTTCTCAACCCCGCAGGTATCAATGCTCAGCATTCCTAAAGCACATTTCCAGCAGGACCCTCCTCCTCCCATCCTCTCTCACCCGAGCCACAGGTACTACCGCCGCTGCTGAGGTCAAGGAGACGGTGCATGACCGCTGCCTGGCTCATGATGTGTGCGAGGATGGCATGTGCCAACTTATACTTTGTGTTTCCACCACAAAACCAGACGTGATTTGCTTTGATTCTAGAGGGCAGTGTGTGTGTATGTGTGCCCGCCCACATTTCACCGCCTATGATTTTGATTAATGAGACACTTGCAGTACATCAGAGCCCCTCCCACTGCAGGGCTTCCTGTCTACTGATGGATAGTGTCCTGCAGTAACTCAACCACACACTCTGTGTCCTCTCAACACATGGATACACATAATGTCATAGGTCTTCCCAGTAAGATCATTATACATTTCTGCTCATAAATTTACATACCCTTGCAGGAAGTGGAAGATGTTAATCGTTTTAACAAAATAAGAGAATCATATTATTTTTTATTCAATACTGTCCTGAATGAGCTGTTTTGCATTACAAATGTTTACATATGGTGCACAAGACAAAATAATAAATAAATGTAAACAAATTAACCAAAAGTTTACACACCCTTGAATTTAATAATAATTTAATGTCATTACCTGGATGATCAACAACCGTTATTCATGAGTTTTTGTTCTGAGCAGTTAAACAGCTCATTTTTCTTCAGAAAAATCCTTCGGGTCCTACACATTCTTTGGTTTTCTAGCATCTTCTGCATATATGGACCCTTTCCAACAGTGACTGTATGATTTTGAGATCCATCTTTTCACACTTATACAACTATTACAAAAAGTAAAAACATTCACTGATGCTCAAGAAGGAAACGTGATGCGTTAAGAGAAGGGGGTGTAATTTTTTTTAATGGTCTTATTTTTTCATTTAATATTGTCCTTCAAACCCACTTAGGATATGTTTATTTCCCAGATTTCCAGTTTTGGTACAATTTTTTTAACATTTTGCATATTTTGCAAGGGGTATGTAAACTTATGAGCAGAACTGCATAACCAATGAAACATGATGTACATACGACAGACATGTTAATCAAAATCAGATGATGGGACATAATACACTTCTCTCTATTTTGACAAAAACTTTCTGAATTTCCTTCTGAGAGGTCACTGTGTGCTGGGTGTCTGCCTTGTTGGCTGTGAATTTATAACACTGCATATTAATTGCTTCTGTGAAGAGTGTTATGAATCCTAAGTAGCAGATGTGATGCTGCTAATATCGCAAATAGTATGCGAAGGTCAAAAGGCATTCTGCCCTGTGGTCGGTCCTGCTCCTGAAGATGGACCTTCCTGCAAAGTCATGTTTCTACTAATATAAAAACACTCTAAACCAGATAATTTTGACGGAGCATTGCAGTGATGTATTTTTGTATGTCAACTCGAGAATTAGCATCACCCTGGATCCCTTGACAAAATCCCATTGATTTTCCCATTGGCTTTTGGATTATTGCAGAAAATAAGCTCTGCGACCAATAAAAATGAATGATTCGTACATGTTTTGTACGAAACTTTCATGAATTTTGAATCACTAATGTCACCACCATGAAGCTTCTATCAACTCTTTCAGTCTTTATTCAAATAATATTTTCTCTGAAAGTTTAAGTTGGAATAGTTTGCAGGAGTACGATTATAAACAACAACAAAGCTGTAAAAGGGCACTAGTTTAGTTTATTAAAATGCTCATTTCTGGGTTTTGGCCTACAAAAATACTAAAGCAGGTGGATTACAGGCTGTCTAGAACTAAATTCGGCACAAATCCAGATCTGCGAGCCGCCCCTGTTGAAAATACGTTCATAAACTGCCTACTAGTGGTTGTAAGCAGTATTGCAACTAAAAGCAGGCCTCTCTTTTACATATTGTCTGCTTTCTTACCTTTGCAGGTATGACCAGGAAAGAGAGCGAAGCGGAGATGGAGTGATGCGTGTTGAGGTTGCTGGGTCATGTGATGTTGCTGTAAGAGACTGAAGTAGAAGTGGAGACCAAGTTTGGGCCACATCTCAGAATGACAGAGTGGAACCAGGAAACTTGACCTGGAGGGCAAAAGAAGGGGTACACGGACTGGTTATTTGGTCTGATGTCTATATGGATGTAGTGGCCGCATGGGGCGATTAAGGTGGATCATCTCTTATTCAGAAGGATACTGTGAACTCTGCCTATTATATCACACTACGCTTCTGCACGCACACTATTATAACTATACCTTTAGCTAGACATAAGACTATGCCATCTGGTGTTTGAATAGTGGTCTGCACACAGACTACGGACTGTACCATAATTGCCTCTGTTGGAGGGGGGTGTCTGTGCGTTGGCAGGGCATTCAATAATAATCTCAGTATTCAGTGCATGTTATGACTGTTTGTTCCTCCTGTATATACGATTTTCGGCTTGTGGCGTATGAGCCAGTTCACATATTTGTATTTTGACTACTCCTGAATTTAGGAACTCGTTTAGTCATTCTCCACCACAGTCCCTTTGTAAATGCAGACAGAAATGGTTTCCTCTGTATCTGTCTATGGTGCCTTCTGTGCAGCAGTTATCGCCCACTACTGGTTGCCAATAGAACAAGATTAATTGAATGTTTAAATATATCAAAGTGAATGTTACAGTTGTTAAAAAAAACCAAAAGCCCCTTTTTGCTGTTTTAGTGTGCGTCACTGATTTTATTTATTGCAGAGCTCTACATTTCTTCACTTTGGGTGTTCATTATTTTCTTGATGTTTTTCAAATGATGCTGTAAATGATAATTAAAATGGTTATTTATTTATATTTAACACTTTTGTAATTTTGAAAGCGATATCTAAGTGTGAGGTGGAAAGATCTATGGAGCCCCTATGCAGTAAAACCACGTGCTGATCAATTACTTGATGTTCAATGCAATTCAACCTTAAAATCCCACTTTTTTTCCTGTCTATGAGGCAACCGACCTCTTGTTTGTATCGATTGTACTGTACATGCACACAGAGCTTCTGTCTGAGGAATCTACAAGTGCCAGAGAAAGGTCTATTTTTCTGTGTATTCGATGTTGTTTGTAATACTTCACATTTTAAGTTCTTGTCATTTGTTTTGCAGATATGTTAGTTGTTTTTATGAAAGAGTAATGTCCAGAGATAAATGCACATCACTGGCATGAGAATGCTAAAGGATAATCATGCTTTAGATTCATTTTTTATTTTACAGTTAAATAAAAAAGAATAAACAAAGAAACTTTTTGTGTTAACATGCCAAAAAAAAAAATATATATATATATATATATATATATATGACCCTGGACCACAAAACCAGTGTTAAGTAGCACTGGTATATTTGTCAAAAATAGGCCACATTCAGGGATTGAAATTAACTTTTTCACTCACCAGCAATTTGGCTACTAAATTTTTAAGTTACCGGCCATTCATTACTTCTACTAGCCAAAAAATAAAATAAAAAAAAAAACCCAACAGCTTGAGGCTGTCTACACTGTATGTGACAAAGTGACCATTGCAAATCATTTTGTGTCAGTACCAGCGGTGTGTGATATTGACAAAAAAATATCTCAATATTTTCTGGGATTTTATTGATAAAGATAATTAGATGATATTTTGCTGAGTGTGTTATTGTGCTGATATCTTAAGGACTGCCGTGGACAGCTGACTCCTAAAGTTTTTGATATTCTTCATATTCTGTGTAGCGATCAGTTCACAGCAGTGGTAGAAATTGATCTTTTACAATAAGTTTAAATAGATTTTTACCTTTTATTGGCATTTTTACTTTTATAAAGCCATTTTTCTAAAAGTGTGCATCATCTTTCGAGTCAAATTCTTACATTTAATCAGTCAATTATAATAATAATAAATTTAGGCTGTTATTAAACAAATGAAATCAGTATCAAGAAAATTAATCTTTGCAGAAGTTGCATATGAAGTGGCATTTAGATGTATTTACACGTTAATTCATGGAATATGGAACATGGAATCTTTTAACCCGCAGTTACAAATGCATAAATAATGTTTTGATATTTTAAACATGAAATGTTGAATGCTGATATTTGAAATTATTTACAAAATGAAAAGATACTTTAAATGTGAAATTAAAACCGCCAGTAGGTGGCAGCAAGTCACTGTTAATAAGTGAGTCATTGCGATTGAACCGAATCATTTAAACGGTTGATTCATTCAGGAACGATCACCATCATGTTGCTCAGAGACGCAAAACAGTGCTGTGGTGGCTGTGTTTGGAATGTTTTTGTTGGCGAAATAGAGCAAAAAACAGACACTATGGTGTCTAAAACGTGAGTCTCTTGATATTGACTTATTGTTTATTGAACTGTTGCATAAAATCAATATCACATTTGTAACCATGCTGATTTTTTAAGAAAAAACGGCACTCTTCATGCCATATTGATTAACTTTATGCATTGATATAAATATATACATTTTCTGCCCATTGGCCCTATTAATAGACCGAATCATGCTGTGAAAGACCGCAGTCTAAATGCGCACGCGCACTAAGTCTAATTAGGCTTCATCAACAGGTCGCATATGTGCACTCTGTTTTTTTGGGGTTTTGTTTGGTTTTTGCAATATACTCAATGATGTCTCACGAGCTCAGATTTGTGCAGATTTGGCTTGCATAAACTTCCCCAAGAAATTAATGAGTGAACATAACATAACCCGCCAAATTGGCTAGTGATTTGACAGGGTTACCCGCCACAGCTGATTTTTACCCGCATTTGGCAGGTTGGCGGGTGTTAATTTCAAACCCTGGCTACATTGTATGGGTCAAAATGATCGTTTTTTTCTTTTATGCCAAAAATCATTGGGGATATTAAGTAAAGATCATGTTCCATGAAGATATTTTGTAAATTCCCTACTTTAAATATATCAGAACTTAATTTTTGATTAGTAATATGCATTGCTAATAACTTAATTTGGACACCTTTAAAGGCATTTTTCCTCAGTATTTTATTTTATTTTATTTTATCACCCTCAGATTCCAGATTTTCAAATAGTTGTATCTGGCCAAATATTGTCCTATCCTAACAAACCATACATAAATGGAAAACTTATTTATTCAGCTTTCAGATGATGTATAAACCATAATTTCAAAAAGACCATTATGACTGGTTTTGTGGTCCAGGGTCACATATAAATTGGTGTCAATTTATGAAATTCAGGAAATCTTTCCAGGAGTCAACAGCTGATGCTGTGCTAGTTGGAGGCGTGGCTTGTCATGTGACCTATCAGTTGCGCCTAAAACCTGACAGAGGGGAAATAGCCTATCTTGTGTGACTTCTTCGAAATACCATTTCTGCTCTTAAGTGCTAAAAAATAAAAGTTTGCAAACTTCACATAACCTTTTATTTTTATTTATCTCGAAAATACCTTATTTGTGGCTCCTGGTCAGTTTCATACAGAGGACCATATGCAATTTGGTGTTGTCGGTGTTATTTATATGGCCAAATGTAAGATGAAATTCTGAGACCTTGTAATGTAAATAAATGAGATCTAATCAGATAGCTATCAATCAGATAGCAGGAGAGTGTTCTTTTATCAAAGTTTTGATTATGAGGCCATAATTCACAAATATGACATATAGGCTTTATAGGTTCAATTACTGTTCTTTCCTTCCCTTTTAACTTAGTAAAGCAACATACAGGCTAGACTAAACAGAAGTCAAAAGAATATGTGGAGATTACCAAAACCTGCCTGACAAAATCATGTGCCACATTCCTAGATGTGAGTAGAAACAGCATTCAGACATTGCCGATGAAATACAAGTCTCTCTCCAAGAAAAAACCGTGTCTGTCAGAATCAACCTGTAGCTTAATCTTGGCCCCTCAAGCGTTGCGCTCGCTGTCTGTGCGCCTCTGGCGAGCTGGTTCCTGCTTCGCGCTCATTGGTTCATTTGGCTGATAGCGATAGGCACCTGACTCACAATCCACCCGCTTCTAACTGATCCATGAAACCATAAAGACAGAGCACGTAGGCAACTTCTTGTCGACAAGCTCGGACCTCCATATCTCAAGGTAAATTCATATATGTGTGGTGTTGAGTACTAAATAAATAGTAGGTAAATATTAAATCTAAATAGCTACTCAGTGATGCTATTTTGCTCTATTCCAGATGTGCGTGTGAGATTAACTAGACGCGTCAAGTTTAGAAAGTTCTTTTTGAATGAGGCCATGCAAATTAGGCTATTTCCTTAACTGGAACTACGCATTTATATTAAAATGCATTTATTTTTATTTTTTGAAATAGTTTTCTAAATGTTGAAAATGTTCGCTTTTGGATATTTTGGGATATTTTTTTTTTTTTTTTTACAATATTTTGAGCTTGAAATAACATTTTGTGCGTAGACGAATAATTAATGCTGTAATATTTAATAGCTACTTAATATTTTTAGGCTACATTAATGTCGCAAAGCATGTTTGCATGAGCAATAGATCTTTACAACAACATCTGTCGTTTGTAAATATTGAAAGAATGCGCGCGTGATGACTTTATATTTAGATTCGTATTGTTTCACTTTTCTCGGATATTGATGTCACGCCCCCCGTGAAGTAATTTTAGCGGCTGCAGAATATTCCACAACACTACGTGACAGCAAGCACATAGTCAATTTCTCCAAGTCTAGCTCAATACCTGTTTGGTAATATTTAAAACAAGCATATGTGGCAGGTGCAGGAGGATGAAATTTTATCTTTTAAATTTATTTCCACAATCATAAGCATTTCCATTTGCATGTATTAATCTTGCAGACGAGCTACATTCAAAAAGCTACATTCAAGGTCATTGGCTGTGTGTCCTGTGACCTGGATACTTTCACTGCATATCTGGGCATCATAAGCGAAAGTTGTCCAGTCACTCACTCACTCATGTGCACATTTATTCTCTGAACAGGCCCCCCACTGTCATGGAAAATCGGGACAGATTTGGGAATTTTAAGAGTGTGGAATGAATAAATGAAAATGAATGAATGAAACGAATGAAAAATCTAAAATCTTAAAAAGTCAAGGAAATGTCATGGACATAATTACCATTCAAAAGTTTTATTCATCAAGGATGCATTAAATTGATCAAAAGTGACAGTAAAGACTTTTGCATTCATTTCTATTTCAAATATATGCATTAAAGAATTCTAAAAATATATATCATGGTTTCAGCAGCATGAGTGTGTTCAACATTCATAATAATAAAAAGTTTCTTGTGCACCAAATCAGACTATTAGAGTGATTTCTGAAGGATCATGTGACACTGAAAGCTGTTGAAAATTCAGTTTTGCCTCACAGGAATAAATTAAATGATAAAATGTATACAAATAGAAAAGTTATTTTAAATTGTAATAATATTTCACATTACTGTTTTTAATGAATTTTTAATTTAAAAAAAATTAGATCATTTTAGATTAAATCCAACTCAAAATTTTTAAATGGTATAATTTCAAAAAGAAATTTTTTAGTGCCAGCTCTATAAAAGTGCAATTTCTTGTATGTACATGAACGTTAAAACAAGATATTTTGAAGAACAGTAACCATTGTTTCAGTTCCCATTGACTTCCATTGATGAAGTGGTATGGACAAAAAATACACTGGAAGTCAAAAGGAACCATACCTGTTTGATAACCAACATTCTTCTGACTTCTTTAGAAGAAAGAAATGCATACAGGTTTGGATTGACATGAGAGGGAGTAAATGATAACAAACATTTCATTTTGTGTGAACTATCCCAAGTTTATTTCTACTGCTGAGCAAGAAGGTTTTTGAAAAATGTGGGTATCCAAACAGTTGACAGTAGCCATTGACTCCCATAGCATGGAGAAATATACAATGGAAGTCAGTGGCTACTGTCAACTATTTGGTTCCAAACATTCTTCAGACAGAATAATCAACAGAAGACAAAACTCATGCAAGTTTGGAACAACTTGAGGGGGAGTAAATGATGACAGAATCTTCATTTTTGGGTGGACTTCCTTCTAAACCAGTATAGAATGCTATTGTTTTTAGGTCAAAGGTTTTTGCAAAGGTTTTTAGGTCATATTTGGTATAATCAGTGCACCATTGTAGCACCAATACTTTTTTTGTAAGGGACTAGGGTGAAAACTATGGTGGAAACTGATAACTTGGTCAAAGTGCAGAAAGTCTAATTATTGTCTTGCCAATATCTGTGTGACTTTACTGAAAGCTTGTCCATGAGTCCAGCCGATACATGTTGGCATTGTGTTTAGATGCTGGCCTCTCGTGCACTGGTGCGGGGACTGCAGTCTGGATTCTGGAGGAGGGTGTCAACTTCATCTGCCGCCTGGGCTGCACACACTCACGGTGACAGCACACTCTCAAGAGCAATAGAGACCACTCAGCTGTCATTCACATCTATCTATCTATCTATCTATCTATCTGGACAGATACTTTCAAACCCTTTACAGTTCTCTGACTGTTGTTGTTCTTGTGCATTTGTCCTCAGATGTTGATTTGGTTGACTGCTCCGTTCCTCAGTACAACAACCGTATGGACACGCCATTGCCAGATGTTCCATTTGTCCAAAATCTCAGTGCCGAACAGAAGAAACTCAAAGAGAAAGAGAAGGGATCATGGACCCAGCTCACCAAGGAGGAGAAACTAGCCTGTAAATCTGCATGACTTGGGCTAACTTTTAGTTTTTTTAATCTACGCCTTAATAAGTAAATAAATCAGTCATAAAATCTCCTGTTATTATAAGAACAGGTTAGACTTTGACTCTTTGGGTGTGGAGGAAACTGTTACTCACTCACAGGGTTCCTGAATAACCATTTGTCTTTACAATAGCTGTAGGAATAAACATGCTCATATGTCATTTTTTACTGAAAGCAGAAGTAGGTACTTTAAGGAAAATATGATATACAGTACCATTTAGATGTCTGGGGTTCATAAGATTTTTAAAAAAAAGAAATTACTACTTTTATTCCACAAGGACACATTAAATTGATCTAAAGTGACAGTAAAGACTTTTACATTGTGTATAATTTAAATAAATGTTCATTAAAGAATTCATCAAAGAATCCCTTAAAAATATTAAACAGCAGTATAGTAATAATAAACGTTTCCTGTTCAGAATGATTTCTGAAGGATCATGTGACACTGAAGACTGTAATGATGTAATGATGCTGAAAATTCAGTTTTGCTATCACAGGAATAAATTACATTTTAAAATACATAAAAATAGAAAACATATTGTAAATTGTAATAATATTTCATAATAATAGTGTTGTTATTGTATTCTTAATCAACTAAATGCAGCCATGGTGAGCATAAGAAACTTCTTTCAAAAATTTTTACTGACCCTCCAAACTTTTAAATGGTAGTGCATATTATTATAATTTGATATTTCATTTCATCTATTTTTTTTTTTAAAGTATTATTGTATTTTATGGTATATATATATATATATATATATATATATATATATATATAAGTATGTAATACTGTGTATATTAACACTGGGTATATACTGTATGCTTTATATAGCCATTAGAGTTATTTGCTTTTAAAGTTGAGAGGATTCAGCAGGAATTGTCCAATTCTAGTTGAAGCTAGATGTCACAAATCAAGTATAAGTCAAATAAGTATGGAGATTATATATATATATATTTTTTATTTTTATTTTTTTTTTTATTTATTTATTTATTTATTTTTTTGTGTATTTGTACATTTTCTAGATTAAATAATATTTTTATATTTTCTTTTTCTTTTTTTTATATTTATTTCAGTTTTTATATTCCTTTCTGATGTATAATAGATTCTTTTACCTGGTAAGATCCCTCAAGGCTAAATTATTAATATAGTAAATGGGTCATGGATCTTGGGAATTATAATGATAATGGCAGATATGTTAATGACTTCATGCTCATTTGGCCTCAGGTATTAAAAGTTCTTTCCCACCAGATGGCAGCGTTGTTTAACTGTTCTCAATTGAATGGCAGCCAACCACCTTGCCTTCAAAGTTTGCATGCAAGCAGGGCAAGCTACTAAATCCAACAATTACTATTCAGATCATCTGTGGTGTGTTTTTTCTTTTCTTTTTTTTTTCTTTTTTGCAGTATACAGACTCACACATGAGCTGTCGTACGCAGAGATGAGGCAAGGCTCCAAAGAGTGGATGACTGTCCTCGGGGGCATCTTCATCTTCCTTGGCTTCACAGGGCTGCTGGTGTGGTGGCAGCGTGTCTATGGTGAAGATATTCATACATATACATCCTCTAAATGATGCATAATGGTTTTTGATTACCAGATTATCATGGCAGGAAAGCTTTAAATGCTTGAATTTCAGGGATTTCATCATTCCCGATATGCTCTGTTGCTTTGATTTGAGATTCAGCTGGATTTAATTGTGTTGATGATTTATTTATTCATCCAATCTGAAATCAGAAAGAGTTATTGAATCCAAAATCAACATAACAGATTGGCTGCTAAATTAATGGGATAGTCCTTGCAAAAACATTTACTCACCCTCATGTCATTAGAAACCTGTATGTATTTCTTTCTTCAGTGGAACACAAAAGAAGATAGTTTGAAGAATGTTGGGAAGCATGTTCAGATCCCATTGACTTCCATAGTATTTTTTTTTGTCTGTATGGAATTCAAAACCATTTGGTTGTCAGTATTCTTTAAAATATTTTCTTTTTTGTCCAAATGACTTCCATAGAATTGTTTTGTCCATACTATGGAGGTCAACTGAATTTGAAACTGTTTGGTTGTCAATACTTTTCAAAATATTTTCTTTTAGTATTTTTTGTCCATACTATTGAAGTCAATGGGACCCAAAACTGTTTGGTTGCCAGTATTCTTTAAAATATTTTCTTTTTTGTCCCATTGACTTCCATAGAATTTTTTTTGTCCATACTATGGAAGTCATTTGGACTTGAAACTGTTTGGTTGCCAATACTCTTCAAAATATTTTCTTTTAGTATTTTTTGTCCATACTATTGAAGTCAATGGGACCCAAAACTGTTTGGTTGCCAGTATTCTTTAAAATATTTTCTTTTTTGTCCCATTGACTTCCATAGAATTTTTTTTGTCCATACTATGGAAGTCATTTGGACTTGAAACTGTTTGGTTGCCAATACTCTTCAAAATATTTTCTTTTAGTATTTTTTGTCCATACTATTGAAGTCAATGGGACCCAAAACTGTTTGGTTGCCAGTATTCTTTAAAATATTTTCTTTTTTGTCCCATTGACTTCCATAGAATTTTTTTGTCCATACTATGTAAGTCAGTTGGACCTGAAACTGTTTGGTTGCCAATACTCTTCAAAATATTTTCTTTTTTGTCCCATTGACTTCCATAGAATTTTTTGTCCATACCAAGAATGTCAATTGGACTCGAAACTGTTTGGTTGCCAATACTCTTCAAAATATTGTCTTTCGTGTTCCATTAACTTCCATAGTATTTTTTTCCATAGTATTTTTTTAGTATTTTTTGTCCATACTATGAAAGTCAATGGGACCCGAAACTGGTTATTCTTCAAAATTTTCTGTTCCATGGAAGAAAGTAAGTCATACAGGCTTTGAACAACATGATGGGGAGTAAATGACAGAATTTACATTTTTGGGTAGACTATCACTTTAACGCTCGAAACCTCACTTACCCCCGGTTTCACAGACAAGGCTTAAACCTAATCCTAGACTAAAATGTAAGTCTTAGCTGTTTCAACTGAAATAAACTTGCACTGACTGATCTTAAAACATATCAGTGCCTTTGTTTTGTCTCAAGATGCACACCAGTAATGTTTTTTTCAAAGCATGTTAATAAAAATGACTTAAATGTCTTAATTGAACTATGGGCTAATCCTGGCTTAGTCTAAACCCTGTCTGTGAAACCGGGCCATAGAGTTCAATTTCACTTGAATTTTGTTCTTTGTGCCTTTTATTTTTTATCCTTTTCCTCTAATTTGACCATCAGTTCTCAGAGCACAGATCGCTCTGATTTCACATGTCAGATGGAAGAAACAGCACAGCCTTTTTACCTGCAGCACTCTCCCGCTGAAATAATTGGACTGGGTTGTGTTTTGCAGTCAATGGTTTAAAGGAGCGGAAAAGAGGGGAAAGATTTACTTGTTTGAGCTGCGGCTTCAGTTCAGGAATCCCTTTAGACCCAGCTGAACTTCTTCACAAATGATAAGAAGATTTCCAAGGCTGTGTGTGTGTGCCTAAGCCGGATGGAAAGCAGTAGACATGTTTAAAACAGAATGAGTGTGCATTGTGTGTTTGTGTGTGTGTGTGTGTTTGTATAAATGTGTGAGCGGGTTCTTGTTGGAAGCAGACGATTCTCCTCCATCTCTGTCTCAGAGGCCCCAGTTCTTTGAGGAAGGAAGTCAATGCTACATCACCTCAGGAGAGATACAGTAGAGGAAAATAACGCAAGGAGGGAGGAAAACAGAGAAACTGTGAAAACAAAAGTGTGGTGAGGATCCTTGGGGGGCGGACAGAGGGGTGTAGCCACGTCAAAGCGAGAAAGGTACAGAAGTCCAAAAGTCAGTTGTCGGTTGAGCGCTGGGTATTTCCCACTATGTCTGGCTCATGTCATGACTTGAAAACTCTGCTCTGGGCCGCTGTTCGTCAAACTCATTAGGGCTGGATATTAAGACTCGTCTGAGGTTGACTTTAGCAATTGTCGGGATTTAAAGAGGAGATGAAAGAGGTGATTTTTTTTTTTGGAAAGCCACCTGGGATACAGTCACATTTCAGGTTCTTATTCTGAGATTTGCAGGCATCTGTGCCTCACAACTGAAAACTGAACAGAATTTCCTGTACATACCTCAGGGCAGGTGTACTGACTCCACCTGGCAAAAAAAAATCATACTATTTTTGATGTGTTTGTATGACAGGAACTATACCGTCTGCCTTGAGGGGTCTCAGAAGGGGAGATGCCCTTGAAAATGACATAGTATGTAGTATAAGCCAAATACCAGATATACAATCTGAGTCCACATTGAGAATCTGGGATTCAAAATTTAAACTTGGAAATAAACAGAATTGTAAATTGTAAGATTTTGAAAAATGTACAACAAAGAAATATTATGAGGTAAAATCAATATGAGTGCTGCTGTCATTATAGCAATAATGTAAGAAATTCTATATTTATTTATAAAGAATTCATTTATTGTGAAATATTTTTATAATTTATAATTTCTATTTTAATATATTTTAAAGTGTAATTTATTCCTGTGATGCAAAGCTGGTGTTTCAGTATCATCATTACTCCAGTCTTCAGTGTCACATGATCCTTCAGATCATCATCATTGTAATATACTGATTTGCTGCTCAAATTATTATTAATGTTGAAAACAGCTGTGCTGTTTAACATTTTTGTGGAAACTGTGATACACTACTGTTCAAATGTTTGAGGTAAATGAGGTTAAAAAAAAATGTAATTAATACTTTTATTCATCAAGAACATATTAATTTGACCAAAAGTTAAAGACATGTATAATATTACAAAAGATTTATATTTCAAATAAATGCTACTCTTTTGAACTTTCTATTCATCAAGAATCCTGAAAAAAAAATACAAAAAAAAAAAGTGTGCAGCAAAAACTTTATTAAATTGATAATAAAAAGAATAATTATTAATAATTGGTCATCAGTTGAGCAACAATTTAATATATTACAATAATTTCTAAAGGATCATGAAACTGGAGTAATGGCTGGTGAAAATTCAGGAAAAATTCATTTAAATTTTAAAATATTTTAATGAATCTTTTTCAGTTCAAATTTATGCTGTTATGCTGATTATATAAAACTACTGCATTAAAAAAATAAAATAGAAGCATTTTCATAATAATAGTAATAGTAGCAAGTGGATTTTTGAACTCTGTATCCACTCCTATTTTCAATGCTTCATTCTTATGATTTAGTTATGAAATAATATAGGACCCTCCACTGCAACCTTTTTTTGACCGACTACATTTGCATGTTTATTAGCTCTATTTTTACATGAACCAGGTCTGTGATATTAGCAGACGGGTTTGTGCATGTTGTGCAGATGCAGTCGTTTTCTCTAATTTGTTTATTTTTTGTCCCTTGTTCTTTGCCTGGAGGATAAAACTCCACAGAAGAGTCTGAGCTGTCAGGTGCTGCCCTCTGTTAGGACACTTAATTGTTTGCTGTGTGCTATTGTTCACTTTTTTTCCCCTGACGAGTCTACAGTTCCACTTAGGGGAAAAATAGAAGGGGATTTTGCACAATTAACTGTTTTTCACACCCAACACCCCCATTTTTTTCTTTTACACTTTTTTTTTTAACAAGTGTTTTATCTTAAGCTTTTTGAACTCTTAATAAATTATTCGTTATTCTGTCAAACAAACAAACAAAAAAATTAAGTAAAAATTAAAGCAAAAATTCCTATGCAAGATAGTGAATAATTTATGACTGTATTATAAAATTTGGGGGAACAACTTGTATTTAAACTAAGAACATTACTTTAATTTTCTAAAACAGAGGCTTTCCTAATGTCACCTTTTTTTTTTTTTTTTTTTCTCACAGTGTATGGTGATGTTCCACAGACTTTGTCTGAAGAGTCAGTCGCACAGCAGACACAGAGGATGATAGATATGAGAGTCAACCCCGTCCATGGATTCTCTCATAAGTGGGACTATGAAAAGAAACAGTGGAAATAAATGCATTCCGCCGTAATGACTAAATATGTATCAGGACTGCATTAATGAGGCATTCCAAACTCAATAATGCTGTGCAACCGACAGCCTTAAAATATATTCCAGTGTGAATCTAAATAAATGCACTGAATTAAACTCTGAGCTGCTTCAGTATTCTGGCTTTGTACTGTTTGTACTGAAAACAAAGCGTGTGTTGGTGCATTTAACCGGATACCTGACTACCGTGGAGGTGAATATGAGTTAAGGTGATTGGCTGGAGCAGATAGTGTGAGAGAGTGTGTTATTGGCTGAGGTGTGTGAGTTAATCCAATCACTTTCCAACTGCCTAAAATTACTTTTTATGAGTGTGTGTCTGTGTAAAAGGGAAAGTGCATATCTTAGGTGCTCATTTACTCCATGTTTTTCACCATTTTGAAAAGCTTTATCACAGTTCGCACAAATAGCTCTGTATGACAAATTCATTTTAGTTCCACAGTGTTTAAAACAGTTTTAGATGAAGTCAGCTGTCACTGCTTGAAATGTCATATCAACTAAGCAGACACACTGCTCATTCAGTGGTTGGACAAGTATAACCACTAACCACTAGAGAATTTAACATCAGAGATTTAAAGTAGAAATTTTGAGCTTTAGCATCATTATATATATATATATATATATATATATATATATATATATATATATATATATATATATATATATATATAATACTTTTTCAGCAAGGACACAAAATGAACCTAAAGTGGCAGTAAAGGCATTTATAATGTTACCAAAGAAAATAAAAATATATATATACACACACACACGGACGTCCACAAGTTTGAACAAAATGTGTTATAACACTCCTTGGTTCCCCTAATGTAAATTTATTTGTCAAAATGTGAGAACCCTGTACTTAAAAACACGCCTGAAGTATGGAGTCCTAAGGGAATAATGAAAAGATGCTTTGACAAAGCTGAAAGGAATGAAAAGAAGTGCACTTCAAACACAACTCAGACACCATAAATGCTCTTCATCTGGAGAGTACTACGCCAAAAGCAATGAATGGTGTGACGTAAGGAAGTTCCGCCCAGTTGAGAGAGTATCTTCTGTATTCAGTTTCAAAAGCGTTCTAGCGTCGCTTCAATGAACGCGCCAGCTTCGATCTCATTCGTCGGCGGTGACGGAGCACGCTTAATTTCTGCACGACCCGTGGCGCGCGTTGGAAAAACTGCATCTTGCCAAAGAGCGTGGAAATCTACTTGTAGATTTTACAACAGCAAAAGTGCTTCTTCGTGCGCTGACTTGGTTGCTATTTTCTCTTCCGTCTTTCTGGGACCTCGAATGTCAGTGGAATTATTAAAAATACAGCGTTTGCTTTAACTCTCTTCTTCGGTCTTGTAACGTCAACGACGTCGCGTTTTTTTTTTCTTTCTTGGTCTTGGCTGGAGGTTGGTTCACTGGAATATAAGCGCAGTGAGTTTGAGCAGTGAAAGGGCATTCCTCGCGCCGCGCTCGAGACGCGATCAGATCCTGACCGCGCGCGCTGCAGCAACGGCCAATCCATCTAAACCCATCCATCAGCGCGCTGGACGTGCAGGTTTGCTGACAGTTCTCGCTTTAAAGTTAAAAAATAACGTGTTTATGAGTCATAACCAATGAATGTGATACTAAATAATATCATTTTCCTCCAAAATTGCGTTTTAATGAGAGAACTCACATCAACGCGATGTGAATTTGACATTTTTCGGAGCTTTTCTCTGTGAGAGACCGTTTTTCCGTTACAATGTACTTCTAGTAACCGACTCTTTCCAGCTTGCGCTCGTTTTTGTCGTGTTTAATAACCATGGCCAACGAAATTCGCTATGACAATCGGAATATTGTGGAGAAATACCTCAATCACAAACTTTCAAAGAAGGGATATGAGTGGAAATTTCAATCTTCTGGGGAGGATGATGACTCCATCAATACAGGAGCGGAGGACTCCTCTCCAAACTCTGACAGCAGGCTTCAGGCTCCCTCCGCCGGAGGGGGGAACGACTCTGAATGCCTGATAACAAACCGGGTCACACGTTCAGACCCTCATTCGAGGATCTACCGGGCGCTACGCGAGGCTGGAGACCAGATAGAAAGGATGTACCAGCGTGAATTTGAGGAGATGTCCCACCAGATGATATTCAGTCCCAATGCAGTACAACGCAGCTTCTTAGCCGTGGCTGAAGAGCTCTTCAGAGACGGAGTGAACTGGGGGCGGATCGTCGCCTTCTTTGAGTTTGGTGGGACCATGTGTGTGGAGAGCTTCAACCGGGAGATGGCGTCCCAGGTAGATAATATTGCACACTGGATGACAGACTACCTGAACGGGCCACTGGAAAACTGGATCGAGGAAAATGGAGGCTGGGTAAGTTTATGGTCAACTGGACGTGACCTTTGCCCAGTCGTTTATTACTTCATCTCTGCAGGTGAAGCCTGAAATCACAATAACACAATCTTGTTAAACACCTTAGACTCGTGTAGTGTTGTTTACCTGTGAGTATGTAAACAAACTAGAAGAATTTAATTCTGATTAGGTCACTGTGTATTGTAAAAGACTACATCAAAATTAAAGTTTTTGTGCCTGTGAGTTCAGGTCTTTTCGCTGAGGCCTCTTAAATGCTGACAAAATTAGAAAATATAGTCATAAAAATTAGTTTTTCCTATTGGGAAGGAGTTTTAAAAAATTAATTATTTTCTGTAATGTACAGATTTTTTGGCCCGTCTTGTATGAGAATTTCCTTCCTCCAATATAACCTGCAGCTGACTAGCAGGTAGCAACTGTTTACGTTTGTAACCTGGCTAAAGGCTATTAGATATTACAAAAAATATGTACTGTGTAACACTTCCTGTTTCAGTAGGAAGTATGTCATCACTAGACCAGAAAAAATAAACAAATAAAAATTACACTCGTAAAGCGGTTTATAGGTGCATTATGGTGTGCAAGTTGAGTAGTAAGGCTTTAACAGTATAAGGCAATGAAATGATTTCATCTCAGTACATCTGCCTTGTTATTTATTAGAATGGGTTAGTTATTTGAGTTGGACTGGTTTGAGTTTAGTCAGCTTGGTTTTTGACAGTTCAATCAGGGTGAAAGTGACAGTTCAATCAATGTAAGCCACGCCCCTCTTATGTCATGTAAAAAGTTTTTTGAGTGAGTGAGGTAGACATACTTTTTCTCAAGGACATGTGACTTTACAGACATGTGCATGCTAGGTCATTATACATTTTTAATGATTGTTTGGTAGTAAATAATATCAGCACAGATGTAAAAATTTTATGGCCAAATAAAACACAGTAAGATAGAGAGACGATTTTATAAAAGATAAAGATGTTTTTGCTCGAGGTATATATAGCAACATTTTAATTCTATTATGTTCATTTTTATATATATTCATTTGTATTTATTGAAATATTTATTTATATTCATTGTAATAATATATATATTCTATTAATATATTAATTAATTATATTTATATATTAAATGAAAAATAAACTAAACATTTTATTTACAAATAAGCACAAATTATATATTTCTATTAAACATTTATTTATAAAAAAAATTTATTATAAAAATATAAATAATAGTAAAGAAAAATGTATAATGTTAAATAGTCTTTCTCTGTTTTATATATATAACTTATTAAATTATAATAAAATATTTTTTACATTATGTATATATAAAATTGGATAAAGTATACGTGTATAAAACTGGACAAAAAATTTACTGTTCTATTTTTGTTTGGGATTGAAGCCTCTCAGTTAAAACATGAGCTGTGAAGCCCCATTGGCCTGCCATTTTTATTCCAATTATCATTCCTGGTTGGAGACTTTCATTCAAATTTAGTGGTGCAACAGTCAAATATTGTATAGCGAATATTTTCCCGTTTGTGCTACCCCTACTCTAAGTTGCAACGTACAAACATGACTGGTGCAGCTGGCCCCTGGTGGGTTGTCTTTAAAAAGAAATTAAATCTGGCACGTGTAAAAACCGAGAATATCCATGAACGCCCAACTCCCTAGTCAAAACAAGTAAACACTTTTTATTCCTTCTTTTTTGTCTAAAGAACCCTTGTTTTAACAGTATCCTTCACTCTCACTGCAGTGCTTCTGTGCTGAATTATTTACGGTATAAATTGGAGCAGCCCATCACGGTTGTGTTGCTCCTGTATGGGTCGACTGACTCCACCCTATTGATACGCAGCGCAGCATCTCAGAACACCCAGTCTGAGATGAGGAGACCATCTGTGTCCTCCAAATCAAGAACTGAACTACATTATGCGTGTGTAATGTTAGATAAAAATGGTGAAATAGTGTTAAATTGCAGTTTGGGAATCTTTTCTCGTTCCATTCAAATAATCAACCAAGTGAGCATGGTATAATAAAAGATGGTACAGTCGTCTTCAGACTGCAGCAGACTAGAGGGTTAGCCTAGTTTCTCCGCTGTCTGCTACAGTTGTGCAGGTGGCCCAGCAGAGCCATTATTCCTGTCTGGACGAAAGGTGTGCTGGGGCTGAATTAATGATGGTCATTACTCACCACATCTGCTGCAGGTTAGACTGACTCAAATGGCTTATGATAAAGTGAGGTACAGGAAAAGCATTTCAGAGCGACTGCCGTAAACAAACACTCTCCAGACACAATCCTTATTTCATTATTTTAAAGGTCAGTTGTAATGAATAGATGGTTGACTGTTGTATTACAGCTATATGCATGACTCTATCAAGTCCATCATGTGAAGAGATGCAATGCAATTAGGACACAATTAGCAGAGAAGCATTTTAATAAGCCTTTAACACGTGCCTGCATTATTCACAAAGCTCAGCACTTTTGTCCAGAGGCGATGAATTATTTATTTCATTTTGTCGTGAAAAGCACATCTAGAGTTTGCATTAAGACTCTTATTGCTGAGAGAATTGGCTTGCTCCTGAGAGTGATATATTACAATAAGTCTGTCATTAACAGCTTCGTTAAATTTAGGATTTGTTTTGAAGTATTTGACATTGATATATTTTCGCACAGGGGATGCTTCCTGCTTGATTTCCTCTGTAGTTAGTTATTTTAGTGGAATCTTTATTAAGTTAGTGATAATGTCCCAATAGCTTACCATCAGAGCGCTGGTGCTGTTTAGGCTTGTTCGTTTGCGTACATCTCTTACGAAGAATGCATTTAAAACCTTGCTGTGTGGAGATTTATAGGGCTTTCATCTCAAGAACAGAAGCATCAGTGGGGATGCAGCCAGTAAAAACACTACTATAAGCTTTACTTGAATGTAACCGTGCTCAGTTACTCTGTATAAATTTCAAGTGGCTCAGATAATGGTAGAAGAACTGTTCAGCCTTTGCTAAGTATCGTTAAGGTTTTAACGGTATTACTACTCTTACTGATACTGCTTATTGATCCGGTACTTTAACGTTATTCTTATATATATATATATATATAATGACAGATTAGGAGCTGAATTAACATTGCTCTATATTCTGAAATGTAAAATAAATATTTAATTAAAAGAATATAAAACATCAATTTGTAAATGCACCAGTGTACAGGCATTTTTAGTGTTTTATATACATAAAATAAGATACAGTAAGAACATGAACAAAGAAACAAAGTAAAAACAAACTGACAAATACAATATATATATATATATATATATACACACACACACAAATGAAATGAAATAAACAGTGCTTTCATTTTTCCATGAAGGTCTACTAACATTAATGTTCAGGTAAGTAATAGCTACAAAAGAGTTCTAAAAGTAATCAAAATGTAAATGAACACTGCATAGTTTTCACTGTATGTATTGACAGATTAATGCTTATTAAAGCCTAATGCTTATTAAATGCTTATTGAAGTCAAGTGTTTTGTGGTATTCATTTCCCCCATTAGAAGGTCCTCCAGTGTGTCAGAAAGGCTTCCCATTTGCCTTAAATTGGTCAGATGGCTTTACTTCTTTGCCAGAAAGAAATGTCCTCTCCACCCATAGTTAATCCTGACTTATTATCCTCCTTTTGAATTAATGTGATTCATTAATCCTTGGATAAAGCCTGTCTGTGGAGAATACATGATTCAGCGGTACTACAGTGCTCGGTCCTATTATTATTTTTCCAGGACCCCTGCAGGGATACCCTGTTTACCCAGCATGCCTTTGAGATCTTTGTCTTACTGTACTTCAGTCACTGTCACAAGTTAAAATAGACTTTTAAAAACATGTTCTGTTCATGTAGATGGTCTTTTGTTTACACAGTTATGGACTGTTGACAAGGGACATAATTAAATTGGTTCTTTCAGATTGCCAAATTAATGTAGTCCTTCTAAATGATGGAAGTTAAACATGCTGTGCGTCATACCTGATATAAAATAATTATTATTGCAGCTAAATAAGAAATGGCTTACATGAGTGTGGAAACTGAATTAACATAGTCTTGTGCTGCTTGGAAAGTTTTCCATAATCCATTTTGGTCTCTCTTGTGACCCTTAACTAAAAATAGTCACCTGTAGAGGTGTCTTAGAGGTGAACGCAACAATACACTCTCAGCTACTTTACCTGCCTTTATCCCTTTTCCAAGAAAACTAGAAAAGAACGTCCTATAGACATTACTCAGATTTCATTCTGTATGTAAACACCTTTTCCAGAACTCTGACAGCTTATTGAATGTGTGCACATACAATATCTCACACTCTGTAAGGTCTGCATCATGTAATTTTCACAACTCACCCCTTTCAAAACTGTATTATAGAGTTTTTGTTTACAATTTTTTTTTTTTTTTAAGAAAGACATTTCGTCAGTTGAACAATTGATATGTTGTTAAACAACAGTACAATCCACTGAACAAACTACTTCATTCCTGTCAAAAAGAAAATATGCACTATGACTAAGGTCTACAGTGCATGCTGTTTTTTCATATGTAGAAAAAAGAATCTGTTGAGAATGTTGTATTAAAACAACTTTTTGAAACTGTTTAATTGCTTGTTTAATGTGCTTAACAGAAGCGATAGGAGTGTAGCGTAGGTCCATTGCTTCCTTCCAAAATTTAACAGCATTGCACATGGCAAAACAGAGCAGATGCTCAGACATTTAGGACTTCTGGTTTGCAAAATGCTTAATGAGCTTTCTCATTACTGTGTAACCGCTTTGAGCTAGCTCATTTAGCATGCTCTTTTTTTTCACCCCCTCAACAAATTGATGTTTACTGTTATCTTAATTGCCACGTTAGTGTTGAGGTGTAGGTAAAGATGGAGCTCTGTTGGTTTGGTAAACTGAGATCAAGTGCAATGCTGAGATCAAGTGCAGTGTGTCCCAATGCACCACATTTGCTTAATCATCTCCCACTTATTGTTGAGATTGAATAGAGCTATTAACAAAAAGTCAGTCAGCAGTTTATGTTAGGTTCAGCATAAACCTTAGTAGCTTATTATAGTCTTACTATCCTCATGACTTCCGGAAGCAACCTGGTGCATAGTGTGTATTGTTTAACTCCGGCCCTCATTCAGATAATGAAATCAGTCCGTGCGTAAGTTTGTTTAGACAGACTACAATTGCGCAGGTGCTCACCCACACACCACATACCTGCGGTTCATTACAGGTTTCTGGCTGTGTATAGTACGCTGCTGATTCTGATGCCTTAGAGGCGTGTTTGACCCCACCTGGGTCTTTTGTTAGTGGGTGTTGTGTTGTAGGGCGTTTTACAGTTGGAGTCAAAGAACTTCAAACGCTCTAGCATCGCTCAGGTATTCATTTTTCCCCAACATGTGCCTCCTACAGCCCTTTCAAGTGACACTGTTTATGAAAGCGATATCAACACGAAAACAAACCATGGAAAGAAAAAAACCCAGTGAGGAGAAAAGAATAGAGTGTCTCTTTTTGACATTCAGTGATAATGCCTTCAAACAAACCTGCGTATTTTACTGTTGCAATGTACATCTGTGCCTGTGAAGGTGCCAAGAAAGGTTTCAGAAGAAAAGAACTGCGAGATAAAAAAAAAGGAGGAAATGGAGAAGGCAGGTGAAGAGCAATAAAAGAAAGCAGGAAGGATGAAGAACTGTAGAATAGGTGCCTGTTTTGTTATTGCACCTTCCTGCCCAGCTGCTGTCAGGTAGGTGAGGTTGTGGCTCCTGCTCCTGGGGGGCAAGTTAGGGCTCCAAGGGCGTTTCTAATTGGCTGCCAGATTGCTGCATGGTGCCTTTGACCTCAAGGCGAAACCCTCGGCTGGGTGTGTCTGGAAAAGATGCTGGGGTTTATTTTAGGGCTGGTAGCGGTGGGAAAATAAGGATTCCCTTGCAGATGTGGTCTCCTTGGGTTGAGAAGCCAGATTCTATACACAAAGACGCACAAAAGTCATTAAGTAAGACAAGGGTAATCGCTCAAATCATAAAAGAGACTTCGCTGACAAAATTATTCATCATAAAAAGTAGGTTATCTCATTTTTCCTCCCCTCAGCATCTTTATAAGTTCTGAGGATTACAGACAAGAGAACAAATTGGATGTGAAAGGTGAGTTCAGCAGTAAGAGAACATAATGGGTAAGCACCAAGAGGATCTTTCTGAAAGAACGCCAAAACATTGTGTCGTCCCTCATCGATCTCTCGCTTTTATTCACTGAAACTTGCAGTGAGTCATTAGAAGAAAAAATGAAGCTGAAATGTCTGAGACACAATTATGTTTTTAGTTTTTGGTTTCCCTGAAGAGGTGAGAGACTCGCAGAGAAAGTTATAGGGACATTCCCTACATGAACACAGTGTACTTGACATTCTATTTTGTAATTGCATGTAATGGATTTTATTGCGAATGTTTCATTTTGTACATTTTTTTTTTTTTTTGACCTCGTAATCAAAATGTCACAATTTGATCTTCCGGTGAAACATCAGACTTCTCTCTGTAGATGTATGATGGACTTCTCCAATCATTTCGTTCACTTAAACTCACAATCGACTGCAAGTTCGTGTTCATTTTTTTTAAGTGCAATGCTCACATCGCAACATCCAGTCAACAACTGATAGATTTTTTTTCCTGTTAATTTGGTACACTCAGATGTACAGTATGTTGTGCATAGTATGGAAGAAAAGATCTGTCGCTACTTCCATTTCATTGTGTCTTATGAAAAGATTCTGGTTAGTGAATAGCAAATAGACTACAGAAATCACATTTAACCGTTATTAGAGCTAAATGTAAATCACAGATAATTGTTTTCCATGTCTGTAACTGGCTTGCTTTCATCCTAGTTTTGGATGCACTCTGACGTCAGCTGTTTGTGTTTGTGGACGCCTAGTTATTTGGATAAGTTGACTTGTGATTGATCAAAGTGACTGCTTGCTGATCAGACAGGCTTTGTATTGGTTTTGAGTTTTGTCTGCCTTTGATGCTGCAATTTTGATTTTGACTTTCCTCACCCTTTGATATGTGCCTTGTGATTTCAAAATTTCTTTTCCACAGACCTTTTTTCCTTTGCACCTGTTCATTGTAGAATATAGAAACAAAGACAAAGGAGGAGGGCGACATGCTCATGGATGTTTGCCAACATATATGGCCCTAATTCCTGGTTTGGGGCATCTGTCTGGCCTGGTGGACTCAATGGCCCCTCACCCCAACACATTAGATTAATGTCCAGATCATTATCTTTTCAGAGAGCTGTAGTTATATACACAGAAATGGGGGCGCACTGTAGGAGAGCTCGCTTGCTTCGTTTTGCTCATCAACGTATATCAACAAACACTCACTGTTTGGTGTGTGGGTCGTGCTCCACAAGCTCATCGATTAGTGAAAATGTTGTTGTGAGTGTACTTACTCACAGTCAGGAACTGTGTTGCCTCTTCTGGCTATCAGATCGGGGGTAAACATTGTCACCTGCTTGCCTACAAGAAGCTTTCTTCCTTCTGTAAATTTGGAATCGTCCGCCGGGCACACAAATCGGATTATTTTTCAGGGGAAAATAACTTGTTCCTCTCTCGATCGCAACTGATTCAACCTCCCACACGAAAGTTGTCAGCCTTGACAGTTGGCTCATAGGAGCCCTTTGCAGTAAATCCACATCTGTGTATCTGCCCCCTGAAAGAAGCCATGCAATCTCACAAACATGTGACATACGCCGTGCAGTAAAACCCATAAAACCCAGACAAAGGCTCAAGAATGATTAACAAAAGGGGCCGCTTACTATGAGCTGTAGATGTTGCGAACACACAGGAATCTGTGTGATGAGACGAGCCCGTATACTACAGAGCTTTTGCTGCTAGCATCTTAAAGAGTTTGGGTAGGTTTGGATTTTGTTAATGGAATTAGAGCAAGTGCAGAGTACAGAATGGGTTCTTTCATTTCATACTGTCATGCCTCTAGTGCTTTCAATTTTCTGTAATTTGTTTTTCAAGTTGACTTTAGAGGATCTCCACGTCTTAACATTAAACCTAAGCCTTTATTTATACTTTTTTTTTTTTTTGATTCACCCTCCCCTCAGGCTGCAGTTTTGAAGAATTCACCCTGATCTTCTTCGCTGAACTGCAGGGGTTTTTTTAGCTTGAGGACTCAACGTTCGACTGAGAAGTGTTGGGGTTGGGTGTTGGGGCTCTTTGTCTCTCGGTGCTAGTTTGGCATAAGCGTGGCTCAGCATGTCCAACAATGCACTGCTCTTGTCTCCTCTTTTGTCTGGAGGGAACAAGTTTCTTGGTGGCTTTTAAGCAGTTCAGGGCTGAAGCCAAGTATTTCCCCCTTTGGGTGCCTCAGGGTCAGCCCTGTCTGTCGCTTGCCATCTGCTTTTCGGTTTGCTCCGGGCACCGCAGGCCCTGTTGATCTCCTCCTTATCCCCCGAAAACCGTTTCTACCACCCGTCCAGCACGAGCCAACATAAAGTTTCCAAAAACACGCTCTTCTTGTACAATATGTCCTCACTTAACTGCTCTCCCAGGGCATTAAACTGAAAATGGCAGACCTCTCACTTACATACTTGGTCCCATTGTGGACAAAAAGATCTGTCGTTACTTCCAGATCATTGCGGGGGGTTTTTCCATCAACGTCCTCTAATTTCTGGTTTACAGAATGGGAAGTTATTCACACAATGTGTTACCAAGGAACCCCTGCTGAATGCTAAAAAGATATTATTTCAAGATAGCACAAAGTTTGAGCAGTGCTGGGTCCAGATATGGCAGAATCAAAGCTAAGATAAGTCAAACAGTAATTATGTATTTTAGGTTCATCCAACGCAGCTTGAATTATTCATGTACATTGGGAGAGAGGCAGTCTCTGCCTCTTAATGTTATACATAGCCTGCCTTTAAGTTTAAGACTCTCATTAAGGCATGTTGAACTAGATCTATTTTGGTAAATGTCATTTTGTGGACCTGGTTTGAAAACCCTTCCCCTTTCCCATTCAGCAGAGTGGAGGTGAAGTCTACACGCAGTGCAGACTGCTTGAACATGTGACTGTGAGCTGCAGCTCTGAAATGCATTAGCACTGCTTCTCTCCACACTTGTCAGCAGAGAACCTGTGCTCATTCATATTTGATAGGGCGGATAACCTCAACACTAAATGTTTTTTCCTCACAACACACCCTATTATAGATTCATTATGGTCCAATCAGATGTCAGGCAAAAGATGAGACATTCTTTCTAGTCATGCAGTGACAGAACAGGCATGCTGGGAATGCAGAAACTTTTGGTTGTTCTGCTGGCTTGCATGATTTATCAAGCTGCTAGATAACATTTAATGCTGATATCTAACATCAAATATGAACTTCTGAAAACTTAGGTTCTTTGAGTCAGAGATATGCTGATTTGGTGCTCGAGAAACATTTTTATTGTCAAAGTTGCATAATATTTTTGTGGAAACTGTGATACTTCTGGATTCTTAGATGAATAGAAAGTGCAAAAGAACAGTATCTATTTGAAATATAAATCTTTTTTAGCATTATAGACGTCTTCACTTTTGATCGATTTAATGTGCCCTCACTGAATGAAAGTAATATTGTTTTTCAAAATAAGAATCTTAACTTACTTTTGACATCCTGTTGGTATAATCCTATTACCATGGTGAAAATTACACTGCTAATAGACAATGGTAATTTAATACTCCATAGTGAATAACAACAGTGATACCACCTCCTTGCTTTCATTCTCTTTTTACTGTCCCATCTGTTTCAGTGACTCTGATACTCTGAGATGGTGCTGCTGGACAGCCTGCTGTTGGGGGAATTTCCTTGCTGACAGAGTGCTGTTTACTTGGATTAGGGAAAGAGCTGATACAAAAAGACATCAGTTTCCTATTCATCTCGCACACAACATCAGTCCTGTTAAAAACTGCACTGTTAGAGATCAGAACAGGAAGTGTGGGATACAACCCCCTGGTTTGGATGAGGACGGGGATGTGTGGGTTAGTTATGAAGGAGCCAAAAGCACATTCCCAGCAGGCTGAACACAGCTGGGTAGCTGAATGCTTGAACAGCAGAGCTTTGAGAGCCAACCAGCCATCAGGCGCATGTTGTAATTCCAGCCTTGTGATTTCCCTGCACATTGACCACTTGTGGCTACATTTCAATATGAATTACATCACTGTAACGATTACTGGAATTGATGCTTGTTCCAAAGTCTGCGTGGATTTATTGTCAGCAACAATGCTCAAATGAATCTACAGGTTTAAAATGACCATTCTCTGGTCAAGGTAGGGAAGAAGACCCATGAAGTCATACTAAAACAAGTAGCAAGAACACCTAAATCTGACTGTTAGAGTTCTGAGAAGAGAAACGACGCCTTACTTTTTTACTCAAACTATTCTCAGGTGGAAGTATCAGAAGGGCTTTCAGAGTGCGTTCATGCTGAAAAAACAAAGCAAGTGTTATGCTGCATTGAAGTCATATCAGAAAGATCATATTTAGAAGTTGAACACACATGAACCTCACCACAATGTCTTGAGTGGGGAAATTCTGGACTTTCTTTAAATCAACTGTATGTTTTTCTACCTTGAAATATCAGTTTCAAAATCATTCTGATGGTACACAGTGAATGGCTGTTTCTTTCCCATGTCATCTTGCACCAAAGTCATTTGAATGCATCTGACATTGTAATTATGACTTCCCAACTTGTAAATGCGAAATTCCCAGGAAGACTTGAACGCACTATTAGCTCAGATAGCATGGCCAGATAAGCATCTTAAGTCTAGAATAGGTGGCAGAGACAGCTTAGTTTTGGGGCGGGGGTGATTCTATCATCCCTCGTGGGTTGGATTGGTCCTTTGATGATGGCAGGTGAAACTGTAGCACCTTTCTGATGGTGTAGATGAAAGCGAGGAGCTCTGTCAATTTCCAGTGTAATACGATGTAGTGGGAAGCCATGTGGAAAACTCTCACGCTCTCTATTCAGACTCTCACGTGGCTCACATAGTCTTCTCATGTTCTATCCAAATGGGAACGTGAGCACGTGTTCACCTCAAACACGCAAGATTCATTGTACTGTGAATGTAGCCCACATAACATGTAACGTTAAAACCATTCCACTAGGGTTGAACGCATTAGATCTATACTGGCCTTAGGTATCAAGCATGCCAGACCCGTGTAGGTGAATGCTCCTGAGCTCAACTGTGCCAGATTTATTGGCACCAGTGTGTTCGAAAGGGTGTTCGACGCACAGTCAATACTGAAGCAATTTTCCCCATTTTCTCACTGATGGGAGAAATTAGATGTCTAGACATGGTTCATGGCTGCAATAATCAACTTGCGCAAACAGTGCAGGAAATCCACCAAGCAGTTACATTTTTTCACCCTCTGCTGAAACGGAATGGTTCTCATGCTTGTGTAATTTCTGCTTTAAGAAAAAGAAAAGACAAGCACGCTGTTAGTTGCTAGGTAACATAACAGCATTGACTACAACATTTATAGTAGATTTATTTACAGCGGTTGTGCGGACTTCTTTGGTTTTTCTACTGCTGACCCGAAGGCAGAACTCCAATTTATACTTGAGTGATTTTGCTGGTTCAGTGGTGAGTGCAAACACCGTTTTTGTTTTAAATACTGCGTGAATGCATGTTTTGAGCTTATTGTGAACATTTCATCCATACAGATATTAAGTGTTTTACTTTTTTTTTTTTTTTTTTTTTTTTTTTAGACCTCAAGCTTTTTTGTTTTTTGTTTTTGAAAGTCATACCTCGATCTTCAAGAACATTTTTTTCTGTTTCACTTGTATGTTCATAACAATAAGGAAGAAATTATCTGTCACTTCCATTACATTGTGACTTTAGTCATAGTTTGTCTTTTAATTAAAATTTTCTGTATTAATTTAAATATGTCAACTTTTAACGAAAGCTATTATTGCACATTATGATTAGAAATAAAACTTGATATAAGTTTACTTATGCATTTGCATTTTTTTTTATTACAGCTCCAGCATTATTGTCTATGACTGGATTATTTGGAACTTTCTTATTCGTTCTACATTTTTCTTCTTCAATAAACGTTTTTAGTTCTTTGTTGAAGACAGCATAGTAGAGCATCCAATCAAAGAGCCGTCTGGAAGACCACACAAGTACTCTGAGAAGTAAAGTCATTCACACACACAAGCAGGGCTCCAATGGAAGAATGGGGGTTTGGCACCAGGGACAGAGGTGGCAGATGGGTGATTTAGCATGCAGGCACCCTGCAGGGGGACCCTCCGTCTCCCCTTCTTCTGCATGCTGATCAGGAGGAGGAGCAGGAGAGCGAAGACTTGGGAACAGAGAGAGATGCATAGCAATACACTCAAGAGCTCGACTGCCCCATCTGACTGTTTGACTACTGGCTCCTTTCTTCTTTCAGTCTTCTCGGAGGCTCGTGCTGTTGTTTGCTTTCTCACACAGCTGTTTGATATTTAGGGGTGAGACCCCGAGGGCCCGATCTGTCGCGGCGCCATGCATAACTCCAGCGTGCCTTTCATTCTCTTGGGTTTCTTTAGAGACACTTACAAAGTGTTAACAGAGATGGCTAATTGATGACTGAAGTTCAGTGTTTCTCAGTGTGTTTATGACTAATGATCTTGTGTCCTGTGAACAGTGATGTCCTGCAGGCTGACTAGACAAAAGAACGATGCTTGCTCGCTAACTGGGGATCCATGACAAGACACAAGGCTTCTAAAGCGCTCGCTTGTTACGGCGAGAGAGGAAACCGCAGAGCGGAGACTCTGCCATGGAATCTTAGCCTCCGTCATGTGGCTTCCATTTTCAGACAGGATTCACACACCCGCCTGACCGATACTGTATTTCCTTCCATTCAACTCAATAGTGGGATCGTTGTCGCCGACAGCGGGACTTTTTCAGTTTGACCTCCGTCACGTTCTTTAACACAATGCCCTGGACATATCCGAGACCCATTCCTGTTCCTGCTCTGAATGGGTCTCATATGATGTAATGGCAGTGGTGGGAAGGGAAGTCGGTTAATGTAATGATTAATGGTAAGCTATTTGAAAGTGACACTTCGTTAAGGTTAACCTGAATGGAATGCTTGACCTGTTTAAGGATGGAAAGCATTTCCATTTTATCATTAACCACAAGAAGTTGTTGTGATCAAAGTTTTACCCTTTTTTCCTTTCGAAATCTTTGCGGCGCTCATCACTCATTCTGAAAGCAAGAACGAACTCCCACAGCGTCTGTTTGGCGATTTCGATGTACATTTCAAAGGTTTCAAAACTCGATTTTTAGCCAAATGAAAAAAGGACCAAAATACTGTTTTGACGCGAATGCAAATGAATGCAAAAGTAAAAAATCCCCCTTTCTGCAGAGCTCTCTCTGTTCTGTTTACCTACTAGCTGAACATTGAGAGATTGAAAGTCCCCTTTTGGTATTCCCCTGCAAAAGGAGAACAAAATCAGATATCCAAACTAACTGTAAGGGTCTCAGCGGGGCACATTTGAGCACTAAAACCGCTCCTTTCAACTGATTAACAGTAAATGAACGGCTTCAGTCACGTTCAGTTGGTTAATCTGCTTTTGTGTGGGAGGAAAAGTAATGCTTTTAATCTGAATGATCATGTTTTGACTATGTTTTGTGATAAAAGCATATGCTGGTAACAAAGTTTCTTTATTTTTTAATATTAGCATTTAATGATCTAATAAATGTTAAATAAACAACACAGTTTCAGCGAAACCAGGCAGTAAAGAGTGTTAGATTGTGCCTGTTAGATATGTGAGTAATGTTTTCTCCGATCTTAGGAGTGTGGAAAAATTGCCTGTATAAGTACGACCCAGGTTGTTAAGGAAAATAGTTTGTTCCGTACCTTTATCTTTGATGTGGTCACCAGCTTCTTTGTGTTGGCGTAAAAACATCTTTATCAAGGATCGCACTCACCATCTCTATCCGTACAACACCCTGAAACAGGGACTTTGTGTAAGAAAGTGTTAGTAAACACCTTATTGTTCGGTTTGGAAAGAGAACTTTCTTGCTAATTAGCCTTTCTGGCACCTCGATATCTCCAGAGAAAGACCTCTAGACAGGTTAGGATGACATAGTTTTGTCAATGTTTTGATGCAGTGCACAGGTGGGCCATGGAAGTCTGATTCAGAACAGTGTCACTGTTGTGACCTTAAAGTGACCTTAACTTTGTTTTACAGTTGTGAAGTCTAAACGTCTCATTCTCTTTCTCAGGAGGATTTTCGAGCTCCTCTGCCCCTAAAATGTTCCCCTACGTGATTCCCACAATAACAAAGCCAGATTGTCTTTACGCCCACATCAATGCATTCCTTTCATTCTTCTCTTGCAGGCCAGGCTAAGATCAGCTGATAGACAGAGAAACGAAAAGTGAACGAGAAAAAAAAAGAGGTCGTTGAACCTTTCCAACAGAGGAAGAGGGGGAAAAAATGGTTGAGAGGCGTGTGCGTGGGTGGTAGATCTGTGTTGGAGGGGCTGTGGGTGTTGAGGGAAGCGGGTGGCGGAGGAAGAGAGGGCTGATTAGAGAGCAACTGGGGGAGAAGAAAGGGGGGAGACGGAAAAGCACTTCCAGAAGGCCTCCAGCCCATGAGCTAATGCTGTAAAAATCTTTCCTCGGTCATCACCCACACTCTCCGTGGGCAGAGGTTTGACTTTTTCTGGTGTATCGCTTCTCGTTCTTTAACAGCATTTCTCTTTTTACTGACTCTGTCTATCCACTCATTTCTCTTTTTACTGAGTTTTACTGCTCAAAGGTTGCTCAGCAGGCTAAATAGGGGCTCAACAATAAGGATTTTTCTTCTGCCCTCCCAGTTGGGCCAGTAGTCCAGATTCTACTTGCTCTGCCAATATTTTCACTGGTCCAAAACTCAACTTTTTTTTCATGTAATATGTAAAAAATGAAAGATATTTTTTTGCATATTTTCAGCAGATGTACATTTTTGTTTTCAAAGAAATTTTGCAGTATAGCCAGAAACACTTTTATTGAAAAGTTTGAGGTCAGAAGGTTTTTTAAATTAATATTTTATTCAGCAAGGATGCATTAACTTGATCAAAAGTAACAGATCTGTTACAACAGATTTCTATTTCACATAAATGTTTTCACAACTATTCATCAAAGAATCCTGAAAAAAAGAGTAGCATGGTTTTAACTGATAATAAACATGTTTATGCACCAAATCAGCATATTAGAATGATTTCTGACAGATCATGTGACACTGAAGACTGGAGTAATGATTGATTGTGAAAATTCAGCTTTGCATCACAGGGATAAATTACATTTTAAAATGCATTAAAATAGAAAACAGTTATTTTACATTGTAATAATATTTCACAATATTACAGTTTTTACGATATGTTTTGATCGAATAAATGCATCCTTGGTAAGCATAAAAGTCTTCTTTCAAAAACATTAAAAAATGTTACGACCCCAAACTTTTGCATGCTGTAAAAAATAATCATTGTCTCCTTTTTTTTTCCATGTAAATTTGAACCGATTCTTACTGATGCTACCAAGACTATAATGAGTCATTGTTGCAGTTTTCAACCCAACCATATTTGTATGAGCCAGTTAGATAATTTTACCTATCTGGCAAGTTTGAAAATTGATAAAATTGTTGTCCCCTGCAGTTCTCAATTAAGTATTACCATTGTGTCAGGTGTTTCTCCTAAACAGTTTTTTTAGGAGAAATACAATTGGGTATAAATGAGACAATTGCTGGCATATGAATGATTATAGAGTTATAAAAGCAGTGGGATTGCGTATAGCTCAGATAATTTGGTCCTGGAAGAATTTAATGAGAAATATTGAATTTTTGATTGCAGATATCAGTGTCTCGTATATGAGTGCAGTTTGTGACATTGAGATATTTTTCTCAGGAGAACAGGAGTCCTAAACAGAAGCTTCCATTTGCTCTAGATTCATTAGGAAAAACAATCTCTATTAAAATGAGATTTGCATGTTCTTTCCTATGAAAAGTTTCTATATTTCTCTGTCTTCTCATTTTTTTGCCCCTTACAGAGATTATGTCCGTGGAACAGTCAGATGGTCTCTCTTTTTTGTCTGTACGCTCCTTTCTGGAAGTGTGGCGGTGAGCTCAGATGAAAGAATGTAACCCTGCCGGGGTTGGAGGGGGGGAACTTTCCCCTCGGCTACAGCAGAGGCCTGCACTCTCTCTGAACTTTCTCTCTATTTTCATGTGGCGGCTCCAGCCACTGTCCTTTGTGACACCTGGCATCAATTTTATCCCTGTGCCCATAGTTTTATCACCTTCAGTTCGTTTCTCACACCGGTTCCTGTACAAATAATGATTACCTCCGCTGTTGCCAAGCAGAATTCAAATTATGCCCATACACTAATGCACCAACCAGATGCCAACATGCGGCAGACTTGTTAAGGTCTTCGTACCTTCCGGTTGAAGCTAAATGGCCTCAGCTTATGCAATCTGTCTACTCGTCAGATCATATCGAACCCATTTGTATAATCCCCTTTTTTTCTAGACAACAGGAGGCTGAATTGCATTGGTTAATCAGAGTTCATGCAGGTCATTGCACTTACATAAATCTCTAGGAAATGAAAATGGCACATTAAGCTGTCTAGAACACACATTATGGAATGCTCCTGCAGAAGCTGTGTGCATGAAATATGTATTTCTTGTTTGCATCATGAAAACTTTTTTTTTTTTTTTTTTTATTGGCATCTGAGGTTCCATAAAGAACTTTTAACATCCATGGAACTTTCAAAATGTTATTTACAGTGGAAAAAAAGTTCTTTAGATTATTCAAATGCCCTTCAAATTAAGAAAAATGTGAATTATTCATTAAAAGGTTCTTTGCGGAACCAAAAATAGTTCTTCTATAGCAAAAACATTTTTGGAATTTTTATTTTTAAGAGCGTAATCAGCGGGGATTTTGAGAACAAAGATGTGTAACTGGAACAGAAAGAGTTAACATTTTTTAACTGCATGACCGGTGATTCATTTGTGATACAAAAATAAGCACAAGCCTTCAAAAAATGTGTCCCTCTGCTCTGAGGCCATGAAGGGACCTTTCCCTTCATTTGCACAGACTGACTCATACCGATGCGTTGGGGCCGAACCAGGGGTGATAGAATAGGTCCTTTAAATAAGGACAGAAAAAAAACCCCTGATGTTTTGTTTATCACGAGCCATTGTTTTGTGTGGTTGTATGGTATGTGTGCTGAGGTATCCAAATTACTCACTTTTGACAAACGTGTCGTGATACACCTATAAAGTTCACCAACCTGTGGTTGACGTGCCTATATGCTGATGTTTGGAGAATCAGTTTCCCCTTCGCTGGGTGTTACTTGCACATTTAAATATGAAACGATGCATTCAGAGGCTGTTCTGATGATATCAAAAAGCAGAAGTGCAGACAATGCTCTGCTTTTGGAAATGCAGATGCTGCAGAAATACAAAGATGTAAGTTTGATGTCATCACAGAGTGAAGGTCATCAGCAGAGCACATGACTTTTCCCTGGTTTTGTCCCTGTTGGATCATGGTTTCTTGATTGTAGCTGAGAGGGAAATATGTACAGCTTTTGTTGCCAAATATGTCACTTCTCAATCTGAATTGTATTGATCATTGTGACTGGGAAATGTACGTCTAATAATAACAATTCATTTCTTTATGATCCAAAAACACATTTTTTTAGTGTGCTTTTTAATACATTATTATGCATAAAATGTAATTTATGTAATAAAGAAGCAAGCTTATGATCTATAATGCAGCAAAATCTAAACTGAATTTTGCAATCTTTAAATTACGATAAAATTGTAAACACTGAACAAGTGCATTTTAGTTACTATACTCATATATTATAGTTATATACTATATAGAGAGATATACTATTGTAGTTATTTATTAATATTTTAAATGTTTTTATTTTTAGATGTTCTGTTTTCATTTTCAATTTTGGTTAAAGTTTAGTAATTTTGTTTGTTGTTTTAGTTTTTTTGTCATTTTTATAATTTTTTTAGTTAATATTTATTACAGTTTTATTTTAGTACTAAATAAAATGAAATAAATGATGCCTTAACTGAATATTTTTGTTTTATTTTATTTCAGTTAAAATAAATATAAATGAATTTTAAGTCTCTTGAGCTTCGAAGCTGTATAATTAATAATATATATATTTATTTTTTAATTAATTTATTTTTTGCTGTGCTGACAGTGTACTAAATTGGATTATTTTTTTTCAAAGCAAAGTTTTCCTCAGGTTTATTGGTTTATTGTGCTACATAATTACATTCTATAGAAAGAAACGGTAACGTCATATATGACATACATATAAATATACATACTCTCTGCTCTATAGAGGTATGCATGTCAGGCAACTTTTGCTTTCATTCTTTTTTTGGGTTTAGTGGTTCAGCGTCCCTTTTATCTGGCATTTATTTAGAACTGTAGCCTGTTGTACAAAGAAAAGCCTTTCCAAGTACTAGCTGAGGTCGGCTTCCTGTCTCAGCTGATTCGAGACGTGTCTCTTTAAACCTTCGGTCACTTGCCTTTCAAGCCACAGTGAAGCAGTTCTTGAGAAACTCAAATATAATCCTGTTTCGTTCAACAGGAAATCATTACCTCAGCTGTGCAACTGAGTTGTGCTCAATGACAAAGACAACAGGCATTTTAATTGTTGTTTATTGAAAGGTCATTTGAATGAAACAACTCACCATTGATGAAGTTTAAGCATGCAGAAGTAAGAATGTCTGCGTCAGCTTAGTGAAAGAGATATTTGGGACATAGGGAAGTTGGGGGTGGCAGTGTGCATGAGGGGGTGTGCGCGTGCGCCAATCTGTGTGTATGACATCATGCAACAATAAAAAGTGGAACTTGACAGAGTGAGGATTAACTGTGAGGATGTAATGATTTCAAATGTTGATTTGTGTTTGCGTGTGTGCATTGTTTATTATTATTTGTGTGTGTGTGTGTGTGTGTTAATGGGTTTTCTTTTTTCTTTTTTTTTTTTTTTGAGGCAGGCATGTGTGAGTTCCTCAGTCTGTGCTTGCACACATGTCATAAAGTCTTCCATTGTTATAGCGTTAAACCAAACCCTGAAGAAGCTCATCAGATGTTCTTCAGAAATGATTACGCCATACCACCAGTTCTCACATGGCTGATTTATTGTAGCGCTGCTTTTCTGTCTCATGCACACGTTACCGAATGCATTTGTTTAAATACTTTTAGCTATTAAAAAAAAGCCTCAATGCAGTTTTTTAAAGAAAAAAAGAAAGAACTAGAATCTACTTTCTAATTTTTTTTTAAATTAATTTATTTATTTTAATTTTTTTAAATGTAGCATTTTCAAGTCAAATCGGAAATTAGACCTGTCAATACATAAATATGCATTATTTTATTGCAGGAATTCCCAAAACAAGCTTTTTATGACTTTGTCAGATTGTGTCTTAATGAATGTTCTCAACTCTACAGTAAACTGACATATAGTGAAAAGATCATCAAAGCAAAGTGTGAAAGGTCTTGAAATGTCATTTTGCACTTGGTCGTTTTTTTTAAATATTTTATACAACCCTAACATGAGCCCTTGACTCTAAGAATACCGGTTGTGGTGAAACACATTCTAAGAACTAGGTTGAGGTTTTCAGTGATACGACATTCAGTAGATTAAAAAGAAATCAGCAGCGAACTCAGAGAGCATAGTAGAGCCAAGGAGAAGCCAGTGTCAAAATCAACCTCAGGCTTTAAAAACAATCCCAGGAGGTTTGTGCAGTTCAGTTTTCATTCAAAAAGATTCTCAAAAGGCAATCTTTGTTAATTTGAGAATCTTTTTGAATGCTTAACAGTGTGATTGTTGTTTTCATTAGCCAAATAAAAGTGTTTTAAATGTCTGTTGAAAGCTTTGGGCCATTTTTTTTTTTACTCAAGTTTGGTTGTAATATCTCAGGTTTGTGTGTGAGGAAATGTACAGCATTCATCTTTGGAACTACACCACTGAGTGGAGAATGGGTGCTTCTGTGTGCCCACATGTGACCTTGTTTCTCTCCATCTGCTTAGAATTACTTGCAGGGCTGTATTATTAAACTCTACAGTGTTGCAATAATTGTGTCGCAATGGCAGGTCCACAGGGACATGGATGCTGATGTCTCGCAGCTTTCTTTGGAGTAGTAAGCATTGTGTTTATCTAAAAAATGCAGCCTGACTAATTTGTTGTAAACTATAATATCTCACCAAATCAAATTTTCTTTCTTTCTTTCTTTCTTTCTTTCTTTCTTTCTTTCTTTCTCAGAAACTTTTTTTCACAGTATTTGTGTTCTAAACTCTCCAGTCCTTCTGGTGTGATTTGATGCATTCTGTTTTTCTTCCAAAGAATTATAAGTGAATGCATACCTTCAGAATTCCGCAGAAGTTTCTGCAGAGTTGGAATGCCCATAAATCAAGTTCTATGCTTTTTTCGCCCGATGCATGTTCATTCATTAACTAATTTAGCTATTTTCATTGTGCTTTCAGTTGCCTAAAAGAATCTAGTGCTTTCAGCTGTCTTCACAACATGTTCTATAGATATTCTTCTCAAAATCAGTGCAGAAAATGTCTGGGCTTAGTTGTAAGATATTAAACTGGTCAAAAATTTTTAGATATGAAAGAACACACAGGAAGTGTCAGGTAATGGCAGTATTGCGGATGTCTTGTTTCAGATCCACCTTTATATTAATGAAGTGTAGGGACCCCTAAAATATGCTTTGTTTGTAGTAATGCAGAATATTTACAATATATTTTATTATTATTATTATTATTATTATTTTGTTTCATATCAAATGACATAATATATTTAATGCAAGTGTATTATTGCTGGCCAATGACTGTTGAGTTTGTTTAGGGTTACGTCATGACGTGAGTTACGTGAGGGGTGAGGAGCATGCGAATTTGGTGTGCGTGAAAAAGTGTGTTGTCATTTTGGAGACTGTGTATATTCTTTGTAATATAGGGCCTAAAGTGTAAGGGAACAACACTCGATTTATTTTTTGTTACTTAAAGTGTTTTTCATTTCCCTACTATTTTATTTGTGATGATTTGAGTCGTCTGCGTGCTAATGGGTCAGCGGCCAGAGACATTCACCTTTGTGAACTGTGACTGCATGGATGTGGTGGACCTGTGAATTTCTTTGGAACTGGACCGATTGTGTGTTTCATCACTTGACTCAGATCGGATGGACGTAAGTGAATTCATTTTTTTGATTTGTTGACTATGAGCGATTATTCTAAACTCCTCCGCTGCAAATGTGCACCAACGAAGGATTCCTTGGTTAAGATAAAATTAAAATGAACCGCTAGGGTTATTAAAAGGGTTACATAAGCAATCGTATATCTGTAGGTTTTGCATAAATTTCAATCTATAAGTATTAGTGCATGAATAACAACGCTCATTTACTTTTCCATTGGCTTGTTTTTCCATTCTTTTCGTAGGCTGTTTTTGTGTTACAGTTAGTCTGGGGACTTAAATATGGGGAACCACCTAAAAACATCCTGACAATACTGCAATTACCACCTTGTGATATAAACTTTCCAACACCTCAGTCTTTCAGCAATGCCGAAAAACACAACAGAAACCTGCAGCAACTCATTTGTAGCATTTATAAAGATGAAAGAGTGCTGAGCGCAGACTGAAATCAAAATGTAAACTCTCAGTGGTGTTGGGGGAAACTATGTATCTACGTATTTACGTATTTTCTAGTGAACTCTTACCCCACTGAGACAAAACAGCTCTTAGATGCTTGCCGTTGCACTAAGAATCATTATACTGATTCGCTGGAATAGGCTCGGAAAGACGTGGTAAATTGCACTCCAGATCACATGAATGGCGGTAAACGGCTAACTAACGCCAGTGCTAACTGGTGCACGTTGTGCTGACCCACACAGCAAGTGACTGGAAACTAATGAGCTCTTTCTGAAGACATAGCTCAGATGGAAATGTTTTGATCTGTGCCTATGTGTGGGCCTGTACCTTATTCTGCCCATGACATCTTTAATGTGGAACCGAAAGGAATGGTGCATGAGATCAGCGTATTGGTCGTTAGCCATGAAACCATTAGACAGTTTGACTTTTGTGGAAGGCACTTTGATTTGAAAGTTTTTCAAATGGAAATTGTTAAAGATGGTTCAATTTGTTAAACAGTTTGTGAATATACAGTTCATAGCAAGTAGTTTTAGAATGCAGAGGCTTCAGAAAATCCCAGCATGGCCACAGGGCAAGCTCCATTTGCTGTTTCCACAGCTGCAAGAACATCTCAACAAAGAGGCCCAGAAAAGGGACACCAACCAGGCCTCTCGTGCTCTTTCAGGCGAAAAGCACCTAATCGAATCACCCTAAGCTAAGCCTGAAGATTCCCTTCAGAGGACGATTTTGAAGAATCACCAATAGCGCTTTGTAAAACAGTTGTTCTCTTGCTTCTCTTCAACATAGATTATCCTTAGGGCTTGTGATACTTGGCAGTTTGCTCAACCCACAGCAAAACTTTGCAACCGTGGTGCAATGGCTCACTCCCTTTAGAAATATGCAAGATTTTTTGCTGTTCTTTTTTAAACTGCAGTTCAGTTGGATTTGGTCTACTTTGCCACTATTTGGCACAATTATATATTAATATTTAACTTTTATATATTAATATATATTTTATATTATTTGTAAATTAGTTTTTTTATAATTTAAATATGTATAATTATCATTTAAATAACTATATATACTATGTAATATATCATTTAAATTTATATACACCTATACAGATAGATAGAAAGATAGATAGATAGAAAGATAGATAGATAGATAGATAGATAGATAGATAGATAGATAGATAGATAGAATTTAAATTATATTATGTATTTTAAATCATGCATTGTTAGATTTTTTAGTGTAATTTAATAGACAATTGTTAAATATAGACTTAATTAAACATTTACTTAGCATTTTTTAAATAAATTAATCATTAAATAGATGTTCTCCTATTTAATGTAGTAAATATAGGTTGTTAATAAATAAATTCATTAAAAATGTACAAATTATTTATTAATTGAAATTTAATTAATCGAAGCACTACATTTTAATTTAAATAATTTATTATTTTTTTAAATTTAGAATTAATTTCTAATATTCCTTAATTGAACATTTCCCCATTGTATTTAATGTTTATTCTTTGGTTATAAAGATAAATTATTTGGCACAATGATGTATGGGTGAACCTGACCTGAAATACGAGGTCAGTGGCGTCACTCTAATTCGCAATTACAGGATGTTTCGGTTATGAGGCAGTTTGAGACCTTGCTGGTGAGTTGATCAAAAACTGTTATAAATTGAAACAGTTAGACTGTCTCATTTTCTCCCATCACCTTAAGACAAGCCTTCACAAGCTACATGCACAAAGACCTTTTTCCGAGCAGAAGAGTAGGACTAGTTTGGAATTTCATTAAACAAGAAAGAATGAGCGCAGACATGGTGACTTATCTGTGATCCTGTCGGAGGGAGGGATGTGTTTGACAGGGTGCGTGGCGTCTATCGTGGGAAGCAGCGCTGCAAGCTCTTTGATGCCTCAATGTACAAGATCTGTACAGGGGCCAATCCTATTCTCCGTCCCTGCAGCACCTAAGGCAAGCTCGCCCCCTCTCTCTTCCCACAGCCATCTAGAGCATTACATTCTCTCCCACCACACACTTCTCTCCAAAAACACACACTGCGAATGCCATTCTTGAGGTGTCCCGCTGTTATCCACAAACCCAGGAATGGAGCCATAGTTCGCCAGCACTGTAAATACTCTGTTGCTGTTGGATTCCTTTTTGATGGCATGTCAGAATTCAACTGAGGCCATTTGTTGGATTATGTACTTGGTTGAAATGTAAGATGAGTAATGAGAAACATAAGCACGGGATAAGACAAACAAAAATCAGCGGAGCAGCGTACATCAATCATCAGGTGACTCTTGGTGTCACGTAAGTTGAGATACACAAAATGGATCTGGGAGGATTGCAGTTTCCCTTTGTACATAGATGATTTAGTCTACCGAAAAGCACAGTGTGATATTAACTAGAAGAACGATTGAACTTGAGCATGGATTGCACAACAGTAGACTGAGAAAACAACATGAAATATACCCACATTATATTATTTTCCTGAAAAACAGCACCAGCTCTGCGGGTCTGTTCCAGGATTGTGTGTCATATACACCAGCTGCTGCTGTTTTTCAGTGTGTGTTCTTCTCCGTTTGGTGCGTATGAGAGAGAGAGGTCAATCATGGGCAATAGGCCACTGTGAAGTGATCAGTGTGTGTGTGTGTTTACGGTCAGCTTGTTTTTCCAGTAACACACACTCTGAACACCTCATCTGCCCCCCATTTTTGGGCAGTCTACAAAATGCTGTCATGATCATCATCACACTGAATCATCAGCGTGGATGCTGAATATATCATACCATAATCTGCGAATGATTGACTAGCTAATAAATATTTCATTGGCAAGGAGGACTTCCAAAAGTTTCAAATAAACAACTTAATATATCCATCCGAGTCATATAGCAAGTAGATGGTGGAAAAGCTTCAAGATTTAGTAATTTAGGTGTTTCAAAAAAATAAATAAACAAATACTGATTCATTTATTTATTTATTTTATTTATTTTAGAAAATTACCTCACTTTAAAGCTGCAGTCCGTAACTTTTTTGGGTTAAAAATGATCCGAAATCAATATTTGAGCAAGCACATAACCAGCCAGTGTTCAAAACTATCACCTTACTTTAGCCCGATTCACAACGGTTAGCTTATAATAATGTTTTCTAATTTGAGTGGTACGGGTAGGTTTCCGCGGGAAATTCGAGCATGGCACTGCGTCATTACGTCACGTCTGTAAACATAAAGAAGTTTTCCCGGATACTAGGCTATCGCATGTGAGGATCCTACAGGGAGCAGATCGTTTACAGACTTTTCTCACAGCAGCTAGAATAATTAAATGTATCATTTTGATGGCGGATTGTAATCCAGAAAGGATTATGTGTTTATGAAACACATGTGAATGAAATTAAATTATATTCCAGTTTTAAACGTGCTTCTGATTACAGATAGCCTGGGATTACACAAGATTTGTATTTTAAAGAAAACCAGTTCGAAGGGAGCATAGTTTGCTTTTTGGGTTAAAAGAATTTCTTAACATGAAATTCGAATAGTATGACAATTAGATCTTAGACTGTACAGAAATTGAAATCTACACGCTAATACACACTATACTCATTGTCACGCAATGCTGATGTTGTTAACATTAATAATTTGAGAATACAGTATAACAATAATAATAATTTGCACGGTTAGATGTGATATGAGCTAACCGATCATTAGATTTAATTACCATTGGTAGCACGATTTATTGTAATTATTTTTTCCTCAGTTGGGCAGAACAAACGTGGCAGACTTTTTACTTACTTGTTCAGATGGCAATATATGGTGAAAATTTTTATTTGGGTCATATATTCCAAGACGTAGGCTAGAATCTGTGAATCCTGAGTACAGTATCCACACCGGTGCGGTGACTGACAGTCACACATTCACCTCAAAACATTAGATTCATCCGCGCTGGAGCCGCGCCGGAACACCGGATCACAACCCCGCGCACTGAAGATAATTCCGCACAGAGCTGCAATTCCAGGTTTTCAAACAGGGATGGCGACAAAGAGGCAAAAGTTACGGACTGCAGCTTTAAATTAATGTCATTTAGCCTTTATGTACTGATCTTAAATATTAGGAAAATGAATTAGATTATTTAAGAAATATTTTTAAATGATTAAATATTTTTAATAAAAATTATATTTCCTCATACCCTATAAAGACAAGATGCTCATCTCAATATTTACGAGCATTTATACACTATACAAAAGATCATTAATCAATGTATATTAAAGGGTTACTCCACCCCAAAATGAAAATTTTGTCATTAATCACTTACCCCCATGTCGCTCCAAACCCATAAAGCTTCATTCGTCTTCGGAACACAATTTAAGATATTTTAGATGAAAACCGGGAGGCTTGTGACTGTCCCATTGACTACCAAGTAATTCTCACTGTCAAGGCACAGAAAAGTATGAAAAGCATCGTCAAAATATCTGCCATCAGTGGTTCAATCTGAATTTTACGATGCGACGAGAATACGCAAAAAAAAAATTAAAATAACGACTTTTTTTCAACAATTCGTCTCCTCTCTGTCTCTTCGCATCACCGTAGTGCCTTTTTGGATATTACTGAACGCAAACTGCGTACGCTCTTCTGTATCAGCCGCAACACAAAGATGCACTATTCTACATGTATTTACACTTTTATTTGAACGAAAATAGCGTATCCTTGTGTTGCGGCTGATACAGAAGAGTGTACACAGTTTGCGTTCAGTAATATCCAAAATGGCTCTACGGTGATGCGGAGAGATGCTCTGAAATGGCGAAATGACGAAAATTCTTATCGCTTCATAAAATTCAGATTGAACCACTGATGGCAGATGGACTATCCTGACGATACTTTTCATACTTTTCTGTGCCTTGACAGTGAGAATTACTTGGCAGTCAATGAGACCGTCACAAGCCTCCCGGTTTTCATCCAAAATATCTTAAATTGTGTTCCGAAGAGGAACGAAGCTTTTACGGGTTTGGAACGACATGGGGGTAAGTGATTAATGACAAAATTTTCATTTTGGGGTGGAGTAACCCTTTAAAATAGTTCGAAATTACAAAGAAGAAATGTGACATTTACATTTAAGACACCTAAATGAATAGTCTTAATGATATTTAATGATAAAGATATAGTTTTAAAAATCATTCTAAATATAAAAGAATAGTAGTGTCAACTATAACAATACCATCGCAGAGAACAACGTCAGAATCACTTTCAAAACTATTTTTTTTCCAGCTGATAAACAGTAAAAACAATCAAAATACATTTTGCTTTAAAGAGCTGAAGCATATAAAGCAGCAGATGACAAAACTGCAGTGCACACATATAATAAACAAAATGTTGTGTGTTGGAGTGGATGCTAATATATTTATCTTTATAGTTATCGTTCTTGGTGTGAACAGGCCTTTAGGCAATCCCTCTTTGTATTTGGTAAAATTAACATGTTTAGACTGTACATAAAAGTATTAAGAGGAATTGCTGAGCTAAGGCATTTACATTGACTTGTGTTTGTGACCCTTGAAGCCACATTAGACTTGAGGTAACATCTCAGTCATCAACCATGACGTGCGATGCATTTAAGCACGTGTATGTTCTGACGTTACATATTTATGGACACATACGTAAACCCTTAGCTCCCACACTCTGGGTATACACCTGATCATTACGTGCCTAGACTATTAAGCTGGCATTTCCTAATGGCACACTAATGTAATTGGCCCTTTGCCTTGAGCTGGTTGATCCAGTCAGGTCTCGGTGTTTAGTACCTCCATTTCTGGGCTGGATGGCAAATGAAAACTTGTGTGCTTGCCTTCTCTTCCTCATTTGTCTGTCTGGATTCACTGTGATTATATAAAGAATTCCTAACTAGCTGCACCCATCCAAACAGAATCTAACCAAACTAACTCTACAGTACCATTGTACTGGAAAATACGACAAGCTCAGAAGTCATTTTTGAGGCTTCTCATGTTCTGAAGCATCCTAAATTCAGGAAGTGTATACTATGTTTACAGGAAGATTGGCCCTGAGGTGGTCAACTTTTGATGTATTGTATGTAACACCATCTTAATCCCAGGCTAGATAAATATTTAATGCCCTGGTTTTAGCAATAAGGGAGGATGTATTTACAACAGCCATGGAGCTATTAAATTATGCATGAGTTTTTGTTTCATGAATGGGCCATCATCTCATTTCATGGTCCAAAACAGCAGGAAATTTAAAGTAGCTTCAATACAAATATCACTCATTTTAACCAAGCCAATTTAGCATTCAGAGAGCCAGTGAAGGAGACTCTTAGAATGCAGATTTAAGTAGAACAAGTTGTTAATTTGTAGTTACGGGCCCTTTTGAAAATTACCTTGCAAATCTGCCTCGTGAGTCCGCTCTTAAAGCTTCCTATTAGATGTTGTTTCTTCAGTCCAACTGCTCTCTAGGCTTCCAGTTAATGAATCCTGTTGGTAAGGATAATGGAAACTTAGAAAAAAGAAGAATCAATAAATGACATAAAGCAGGATATTGAATAATTGAATCGTTCAATCATGTTATGAAGGCCTCAATATAAAAGGCTGAATGGGTATTTGATTTCAAAGGGTCCATTATGGCTGTGTTAGGAAGTGAGCACTGCTGATCCCTCATCCATTCATACAATTAACAACCAAATACGCTTATAGAAAAGTAACCAAATCTGACTAGACAGGTGGCATGTGAAATTTTAATTTTGATTGTGTAGATATTTAAAAAAAAAAATTGGCATTGATGGTTCCATGAAGCGTATTTAAAATTCATGGAACATTTACAATTCACAAAAGATTCTTTTTAGTGGAAAAAGGTTCTTTTTTTTTTTTTTAGGAACTGTTCATTGAAAGGTTCTTTTGAAGATCACAAAAAATGGTCTTTCAATAGCATCACTGCAAAAATCCCTTATGGAACCTTTATTTTTAAGAGTGCATTCTATAATAATTGTTCAATGAGTGCATCAATTCGCAACCGTTTCTCAGTTTGTCTCCTTGTCTTTTGGTTTAAGGAACCCAAGTTAGACTCCACTGCTGCTGGGAATGAAACCAGCGAGGCGTAGGCTCACGAAACTCCAAAATTCCCCTTCTGACTTTACAGTGACGTTGAGCCTCAGCTATTTGACCAGCCATTGTCTGTGTCTGCTTTCTGACAGCATACTGAAAATATTTCTATCCCGTTCAGTTTCTTTTGCTCTTTCTTTCCAACTCTTTCCGCCTTGGGGGAGGGATTGAGTTGCCAATCTCATAGGTTTGGAACCTGAGAGGTGCTGGTAACTCCAATGTGGTGTAAAAGCCAAGACCCAAAATCTGCGGTTCAGACTTCAAACAAGACTCTGCGCTATTGTGTCTATGCCTTTCCCCTTCTAACCAGGCAACCCTCCCTTCTGTGTTCCCGTTGCTCCGAAAGATGACACCAAATACTCCTCCTTTTCAAAGCCCAGCTGCATGCGACTGACATAAGAGGTAGTGAGAGAAAAGAGCTGATGAAGAGAACCTTATGGATGTTGCACTGCATAAACTCCATACAGAGGGTGGGGAGGTTTGAGAAAGACAGGCGGCAAGACAAAGCAAGGAGAAGATGAGTTGTTAGGGGATTCTTCATTGATTTGTTTGTGAAGTAAAATTTGAAATCTCGGGTTGCTAGAGAAGAAATACGATTCATGCATCTGACAATTTTTCGCCTCCATTAGCTGCACCCATCAGATGAGGGCGAACGTTGGCTAGCTTCATTAGGACGAGCAGACGGTTCAGAACTGCGCTTCGGCTGTCAGTGTTTAACACCTCACCCAGATGAGCACCGTCAGCCCGTCTGCTCGCTTATAGGGTGCTGCTGGAATGTAGCGCTCTGTTGAGGAGTAGTCTGTGTATGTTCTCCCCGTTCTGCTGCATCTGTCAGCATATCGCTGCCTGCTCAGGGATTTCACCTCATGCAAATGAAGAGCCCGTCCATGGCATGACTCAGAGTCTCCACTTAAACCCCCACACCCAAACACGCACAAATAAACCTCTATAGAAAGCCTTGACTCGCACACTTCAAACCACCGGTTTACACGCTTATGTAAAGTCAAGTGCCGCTTGTATGATGCCATGCTTTGCTGGTTACAGTTAAACTCTTCACATGCCTGGTAAAAAAATATAGGGGAAAAGATTTTACCGTTTGAGATTTCCCCTAAGATTTCTTATAAAAGATTCCAGTGTTACTTTATGAGTGATGAATTAAGTAGTCATTCTGAGTTATCGTTATCGTTGTTTCTGTTCTGTTGTATGCAAATATAATCTCAGTGTCATTTTATTGTTAATGAAGTAACAGTATACTATTTAATGCTTCTGGATAGAGCTACACAGTTTGGTAAGAGAAAATCTAATTGCTGTTCATTTAAAAAATATATATTTATATATTTATTTGCAATTTGCAATTGCAGTATGATAAATGTTATATATTTATTCATTCATTTATTTGTTTGTTTATTTATTCATATATTTATTTATCTGGAATTGCAGTTTGAGCTGCAGTGTAATGTGGCCAGAGAACATCATATTGCTATTAATTAATTTAAAAATATATATTATTTTTTAAAATCCTTTTTGTGCAGTTGAATTTGGTCTGAATCTATCAATTTTGGTATTTTACCCAGTACATTAGTAATATATTTCTGTCTTAATTTCTCCACTTTCACACAGTAAACCCTCTGGCTTTTATTTTGGCAGAAAACTGAAGGAAGACTTGTAAGTTTCTGTTTAGTTTACAACAGTTTTTAATGCTTCACTCAGAAGCACACAGCAAATGCAGTCTTACGTAATACAATTTATATCGCAGTTTTGGTTTCATTTTGAATATTTGTGCAGCTCTTGATCCAGGTTTATACTTAACATGAGTTACATGTTCCTGGATCAGCATCATTGTTGGTCCAGGAACAACATTCCTGTTAACCAGTTAAATTTTAGATGTCTAGGTTGTCTAGGCTTGTTTGATAATAATATTGTTCCAGGACCAACCATGAATGTTGATCCAGGAACATGTTCTACTTGGCTGAATCTCCGCATGCTTTGGGTTTGCAGATTTTCGCAAGCTCATGGATGCAACCCTAGCTGGTGCGTAACGAGTCCCGACTCCCACCACATTAACTAATAATGGCTCGATCAGATCGTTAATCCAAACGGATTAACCAAATGGATGGGATTTAATGAATTTGCATAGGTTGCTGATTACTTCCAAATGAGAAAAAGTATTCATCGGGGGAAATTCAGCGTTGGGTCAGCACAATAACCCAGACCGAACGTCTCTATAAACACACCTCACTTGCTCTTTATCACCTATTCTTCTTTTCTACTTTCAAAAAAAAACATCATAGATATGATTCTCTGTGCTCTTTCATGCATGATCTTCCAGTAGTCGTATCATTTCCCAGTTGGAGTTTGTATTGGTTTTCCTGTTGATTTGTTTCTACATCAAAATGCCATATCTTTATCACGACCTACCCAACACCCTCCTGTTTGATTTAGTACCTGCGTCTTTGTTTACAAAACACTTGGAAATCCCCCTCCGTAACTGCTGGGTGTCACAGTGTTTTCTCGGCGGTGAGGGTAAAAGTTTTAATCATAAGCTAATCATGTTCGCCTTCCAGCGTTTATGTATTTGGTGCATCATACCCGGCTTTCTCAAGACTTCACCCTTACATCACCTGCTGGTTTTCCATACCATCATAGATAACATTTGATCAATGTTCTAGTCCACTGGAGTCTGTGAATAGCCCTACTGTATGATATTTGAGTTTGTTTGTGTGTCTGGAAAGAGTAAGACATTATACAGATATGAATGAGGAAAGAAATCTAGTATATTTTACTGTGTGAAGCAGCTGACTTCTTTCTCCTATGCAATCATGTGCTATGATTGGCAACTGGCTACAGATAAACACTGTATGTTATAGAAGGAAACGGCCCACTGTTGAGTTTGGGTGGGTGTAGGAGGAGTGGGCGAGGAAAGGGGCACACCTGTCACATGTTGGCAACGTTCGGTGCTCATCCTAATCGGTGGTCTGCTCCCACATCCCCTAACCCCCACTACCCCGCATGTTATTCAACTGAGCATGGAAACACATTGATTTTTTTTTTTTTTTTTTGTGCTCAAAAATGTTTTGCAAAAGAACAGAATACTGTATGGGAACCCAATATTTTGTTTTAGAAAGTTAAAGGCATTTAGTTTAATTCTAAAAACGTCCATAAGGTTGTAATACATGTCTTTTTGCTGTGAAATCTTTACTAATTTTAAGTAAACGTAGGAATAACTGAAGAATAAAATGTTCCGTTTAACTTATTTCATATGTCAGGGTCAAAGCTGGGTAGTAACATAATCAGATTCCAAAAATCAAGTATTCGTAATTAGAGTAAATTACCTAATATAATGCTCATAATCAGATTACAGTTACTTTTTATGGATTACATGATTACATATTATTCATACAATGTCAGTAAATCATTGATAATTTATTGATTCTCCCTACTTTTTTTTTCTCTTTTAAATTTTCCTTTCTAAAAATTCTACTGTGTGTCACAGCTATATTCACAATATAGAATGGCCGTGTAAATGTCATGTAAATAATTTTACGACCCACGAATTTGGGGGGGAAAAGTGCCTCTCAAGTGGTTAGACCATATATGAAACAAAAGGATTCCCAAACGTTTTTGTCAGCCAAACCCCTATGACATGAAATATTTACTTGAAATATCTTTTAAGGAAGTTAATATTTCAGTAATTAAAAATCACATTTGCATGTTTACAGTTCAGTATCGCTTAATGGTCACATTGACATGCAGCTAAACAAATTAAATATTTCAAGTGTTTAAATTATTTTTTTATTTGACATTTTTAATGATTTAATTAATTATTAGCTTTTTATCAAATCGCAGTTCTTACATTAAGCCCAGTTTGGGAAACCCTTGTGTAATGTAATGTTTAATGCGTCTTATAATGTTGATATCAGAAAAATGGAATATATTTTCTTTCTCTTTACTTTTTTATATTAATATGGTATGTTAAATGGTAAGTTTAAAACAAGTTAGATTAAAAAGTAATCTAAAAGTAATCTAAGTAGTCAGAACACATTACCTAAAATGAGTTACTTAAAATTTTCATAATGTAATCTGCAATCATTAATGAACTACAATTTGTAAGTAATCTACCCAGCTCTGGTCAGGGTTAAGGTTGCAAGCAAGATTGAAACTCTCATCGCTCACATGAACACTACTTCTCATTTTTAGTCCATACTTGCACAAACCACTAATTCATAGCTCTAACATGTAATAAGTTAATGAAATGTGTAATATGTCAGAATTACGCTAGCATGTAAAACATTCATGTTTTTGCATATGTTGAGTAATTTCAGCAACATGATCGCTGATGTGTCAGCATGATGTGTTGTGTGTTTTTTGCATGAGTAAAAACATGTTCTCAATGAATACTTCTGTAAAACAGAATGCTAGTTACATTCACATTCCCTTAATACTTTTGTCCCAACTTTACAGAATGCTCTGCTGCATAGAATATACAGTAACTTGATTGTAAAATTGAACTGTTTATATTGTAGTAGTTTATATAATAATAAGTATCGCTTTTCATTTATTCTCTTTCCTATTACTTGTTTCACTTCTCTTTCAGTTTTTATAACCATTTCTTACTTGTATGTTTGGCACAGTTATTTTTTAGGATTACTGTTAAACTAATGTAGTTTGATTTGTATATGTTATCTATTTTAATTTTAGTTACAGTTGTAGTAATGTTTGTCATTTTATTAGTTTTTTTCTATTATGTCTGTATAAGTTATTTATTAAGTTTTAGTTTTATTTAATTTGAGTTATTTTAGTACTTCAACAAACTACATGGAAATGAAATAATATTGAATTTATGGATGTGTGTGTGTGTGTGTGTGTACATACACGTAGTTGTTTTTGGTGTTTGGCTTAGTTTTATGTTAGAATCATTATTACACTCATATCTTTTGTTCTCTTAATATTTTGAATTGTTTGTAGCTTTATTTTGTTTTCATTTAAATGTTAAGTTTAGAAATTTTGTCATATGCATTTCTCATTTTTATTTAATTAATTTTTTTAATGTGTCTGTATATATACTATTTATAAAGTTTTAGCTTTTAGTTTTGGATCAGTTTTAGTTGTTTTAATACTACAATTTATTGTTTCTGTTGTCCTCATTTGTAAGTCGCTTTGGATAAAAGCGTCTGCTAAATGACTAAAAGTAAAGTAAAGTTATATCAGACCTGAAATGACCTGCATATGTAATCCTTAAATTCTTATGTGAACCATAAGCAAACCCTAATGTTTAGTCAGTTATCAAATTTAAAAGCACTGCCGTTCAGTTTTTGGAGATGGAATTAGTATATGCCGTAATGCATTTAGTTTATCATTCATATTCTTGTCTCTTACCTATTGCCATTTTGAAATATTGCAACATTGCACCAAAAATTTTTTTTTCCTTTTGAAAAGTGACATCTGTGTCACTTATCTTAACTGTTTACTATCTGTACTGTTGCCAAATATTCTTGGTGTATTCCCTATGTAACCTCATGTCTGACTTCTATCCTGTCATAAGACAATTTTTTTTTCTTTCTTTTTTTTCATGAAGCATGAGAGTGGATGAATTAGCAGGCTTTAGATATGAAAACAGCCTGGGAAAATGAAGATCACTCCGTTCACACAAGAGAGGCTGTTTATGATAGGAGAATGCCAGAGAACACCACACAGCCTAAATAAGCAAGTACAACAACCCCTTCTGAGGGATCACAGATGACTTGCGTTTGTTAGATGCTACATTACACTTTTATCTGAAGAGATAAGAAATGATATACAGCAACTGGACCGAACTGAGCATCGCTCCTCGAATCACGTAGATATAATGCGTCAAATCGTATATCATTGTAATTTAGCTATCATTAATCTATCAGATTCATTGTTTGATTAAATCTGTTGTAGAGCTGGGTACTGTTGCTTTACCGTTTATATTACAGTAGATGTATTTGTGTGGTTTTCAGCCTTATGTCATTATACATATAAAAGTGACACAAAAAATGTAGTAAAAATGCAGAGAGGGATGTGTTTAAGATCATATTTAGGCTACTTTACAGCAGCTCATCCAATCAATTTAGAGGTGGAGCTGTATTTTCTTTTGGTTTTATCAAGTTCCATATAAAAAGAGAAAATAATTAAATGAGATGAAGAACTTTAGTATTTTAAAGTATTGTAAATAATTTGTATATATAGTATTTTGAAGTATTTTAAAATATTATCAATTTCTGTTGCATTTCCAGCAAAAAAATAACAATATCACCAGTATATTAGCATGATTATAGAATACTAAAGTTCTTCATCTCATTTAATTATTTTCTCGTTTTATATGGAACTTCAGCAAACCAAAAGATTAGATAGCTGAGTTTCTAAATTCTGATTATATAATCACGGTAATATAGTTATTTTTGCTGGAAATGTTATTTTTAACAATTGCTCATAAGGTTATGTAAGATCTTATTTATACTCTTATCTGTAGCTTGCAAAACCTTCCCAAGACATTTCTTTTGTGATAATATAAGATATTAAATTAAGTATAGTACTGTTCCATATAAACAAGACACGGTCCACCAATTTTCCACCCGACCTGAGCTAAAAAGAGACATGCGGTCTGTCTAATTAGTTACAATGGGGCTGTTTTTAGACAGTAATATGCAGTCATTAGGAGAACAGAGAGTAGGTGAGTTTCACCACTCGACACAGTTGGGTTGGACCAGCAGTGACTGCAGGGGCCCCTGTAGTCCTATTCAGCGGTCGAGTCCTCAGGGTGCCACATCACACAGACAGAATCAGACAGAGAATTAGGGAACGCAGAACCGCTAGCTTACGTGTGTGTAGACCAGAGGCTTCACTTTGATGTGGAAGCCATGGGGCCTAAGCTCTGAATCCCAGCGTACCTCACTTTTCCCAAACCCCTGCTGGCTTTGAAGAGCAGTGGGAAAAAAGAGGAAATGTTTTGTCCTGGATAAGCAGTTTGAAACGGATAGAGCGAATTCACTTGTGTTTTGTTGCAACGGAACTGGTTTTCAGCAACATGTGGAAAGCATCTATGCTGGGAGTCACTAGCAACCCGTTAAAAAATAGATCTGTACTTACTGAAAATCAATAAAGGCAGCACTTTTACTGCTTATGGCAAATGTATTTATGAACAGATCTAAGCACCTAACCAAAATGTATTACAGATGTGCGTGTGTTTGTTTTAAATTAATAGTTTAGTTCAGTCAAAATCTAAAATTTCTGTTATTGTTATTTACTTAACCCTGCTGTTCCAAACCTGTATGACTTCTGTGGAACACAAATGTGGATTTTGAACATTTGTACACTGTTTTTTCCCCAACAATGAAAGTTTCAAAACACAAAAGTGGTCCATATTTCTTATGCGCAATATTCCAAGTCATATTGTAGCGACCAGAATTAAGATCATTGTACCAAAAAAATAAAAAATAAAATAAATAAAATTCTTTACCACTTTTCATTGGCACGTTCATAAGAGAAGTAGCAAAATCCAATTCATGAACGAATTGTTCTTTTGAGTCAATTTTTTTCATGCCAAGTTCTGTCATGAAACTAGATGGTGCAGGCTGATGGGTCGTTAATTCAATTGATGATATTCACAGCATTAAACTACTTGTCACAAGCTAATTTGTTCATGTTTCATACGCAGCCAATAAGCTTTCTGCTTTACATTAAAATGGCTGGTTAGCATTCACTAGAGCATTTCGCAGCGCACTTTCAGAGTTCCTCTGAAACCCTCCACCTTCCCCAGCTCTACCTGTATAGATCTTCTACAGGTTTTTATATATGCTACTTGTGCAGCAGCAGTCTTAAATACTCACAACACTGTATCAGCGTATGTATTGGCAGTAGCAAGTTCCTGTACTTGCTTTGCAGCAGCAGCAGCAATAATCTACAACAACAGCAATAACCAACAGCAGCAGCAATTCAGCAGCATAGCAGATCTATTCCACCAAGACCAAATACATTAACATTGTCATATCCATTACCATGCTAAAATCTTGTCATGATAGAAAATTAATTATTTGAATTAGTTTACAATTTGATTCATTCTCGGTTTCAACTCACTGCGTTCAACTTTTAATTTGCATGTTCATAGGAAAATTAGTAATAGTCAATTCATGAACTAATTGTTCTTTTGAATGAATCAGTTGAATCAGTTTACAACTTGAATCATTCTGTTTCAACTAATTTTGTCCTCATTCATTGTATTTTCACGCAAAAAAGAACCAGTACAATTCTTTTAAAAAATCTTCTTTTGTGTTCTTTGAGTTTGTTGTTTACCTTTCTAACTTTCCATTGGCATGTTCATAAAACAAGTACCAATATTCAGTTCAAGAACAAATTGTTTTTATGAGTCAGATCTTTTCAATTAGTTATTTGAATCAGTTTACAACGTGACTCATTCTCAGTTTCAACTCATTCAGTCGGCATTTTTTGTAATTGCATTCAAAGTGGAACTAGTAGTGTTCCACAGAAGAAAGTTATACGGGTTTGAAATGGCATGAGGGTGTGTAAATAATGACATGATTTTCCGTTTTAGGTGTACTGATCCTAAATTACATTGTATTGTTATTGCAATGCATTTTCTCTGAAATTACCATAGTTGTCTACATTTTATATTAATAATCATTACATTGATCAGGTGTATTATTATAAACCTGTATACATTATCAGGTTTATTATTGTATATCAGTATCAAGATATTTTTTTTACCTTTCTCCATCTGCCTGTTTACTTTTTGTTCTGCCAAAAAAATACATAAAATGCAAAAATCAATATTCTCTTTTTGGTTGCAATAGATTTAACCAGATAAGACTTAAAAAGTGAATGATGAAACCTGCTCCAGGCACTGTATATGAAATAATTTGATAGCGAATGTCTGGTAGAGAGAGAATATGTAAACGAGAGAGAGGGAGAAAGATGCATGAAAGAGGGGGGGCATGAATAATGCTGTTAAATATAGGAGGCCCGGAGCCTGGAGACATAGCCTTGTCTCCTTCAGTGCAATGTCAGTTTAATGGAGGGCTTTACCTTTTTCGGATGCATCAGATTACAAGGTCAAGGTGCAATCTTCCTCCCCGGCTCCACATTAGCGCCGTTTCTCAGACCCGCTGAGCTCTGGAGGATGGCCACCCACCGGCATCTGGGCTTTGGTCAGGGTCAGATGTCATTTCAGCACTGACCGCCGTGTCTAACAAGGAACTGAGTTGGCAGAGAGTCTCAGCAGCATCTTATCTATCTGTACTAGGTTTGATGGTAATGGTGTTTCCTCCTCTTACTGCTAAGCTCTGCAATTTCAGCCGCTCATGCCTTCTTGATCCTGTTATACTATTGAACACAAAATAGCCACGGTCTGTTTGGGAAGGGTGAGATGCTCTTTGGGCGATTCTGTTGTTCATAACCATAGTCTCATTTATAATGAATATAAAGATGTGTGGGTCTGTTCACCATCTGCGGCAGACGGCAGGTTCATCTCTCTAGTTATGCAGGATTTGTTTTTCTAGTCTGATGATTTATTAAGTCGGTACTGTTATGATTGAAAAGTCTGACAAACATGGCTGATTCACATTCACGGGTCAGTTCCCCTGTGAGTGTTTAATATGCATTTAAATTAAAATGATTCCTGTTGTGTTTCCTGTGTGTGTGTGTGTGTGTGTAAAAAAGGCTAAAATATTCTTTGTTCCTCTACGTTTGCAGTGACTACATTTACAGCCATAACAATCAAAAGATGAGTTGATGATAAATTTGATGTGGGTGAAAAGGGAAGGAGCAACAAAAAGGGCACAGTGACCTTCAATAATGTGTTTTTCTTTTTCTATTGATATATTTCCCTATTTCTCTATTGAGACAGAAGTTGATTTGGGGCATATCTATTATGTTATATTATAATTTATTATATCACACCTATCAAAACTTTAGTATTTCTTTTAAGAAATTAATATTTCTATTCAATAAGAATGCATTAAATGGGTCAAAATAACAGTAAAGACAATTATAATGTTACAGAAGCTTTTCGAATAAATACTGTTCTATTCACCAAAAACAATCACTGTTTCCACAAAAATATTAAGCAGCACAACTGTTTTCAACATTGATGATAATAACAAATGTTTCTTGAGCAGCAAATCAACATATTAGAATGATTTCTGAAGGATCATGTGACACAGACAACTGAAGTAATGGCTGATGAAAATTCAGCTTTGCCCTCAGGAATAAATTACTTTTTTAAAAATATATTAAAATAGAAAACAGTTGTTTAAATTATAATAATAATTTACAGTATTACTGTTTTTGCTGTGTTTTTTTATCAAAATATTTTACCTTTGGAATGCATCAGAGATTTCTTTCAAAAACGTCTGAATGGTAGTGTATAGTAAATATATCTATTTTTGTCAACTTGTTGAATTTTTTAAAGATATTTTTTCTCAAACCAAAAAGCCACAAAACTCCAGTTTGACCCTATGTGACCCATTTTAGTGTCTGCTAGAATTAATACTAAGTTGTGTTGGTTAATTATATAATTCTGTGTGATTTATTACTTGAATACAAAGCACATATATTCTATTTCAGTTGTCATTCTGCTGTCCATGAAAACTTCCTGTAGGTATCACTCTTGTGATCTCCATTTGTCCTGTGGTTTGTGTCATTGCCAGCATGACAGCCGCAGACACTTGTGTCATTGAATGATGTATGAGCATCGGTGCTTAGCTGACTGAAGAGGCTCTATTTCAAAATTTGTGAGATCAGATGTTTATTCTGAGCAGAGAAGTCATAGTAAAGTTCCTTATAGAGACAAGACAACTGGCAGAAGAACTCTTTCTGTGCATGCATGCTTTCTTAAAAGAGGTAATGCAACTCTGTCTCTTCCTTCCTTAAGGTGAAGAGGGTCAGCTGTTTCTGCATTAGCTCATCCCTTGGCCTCATGCTCAATCTGAGGATGTGATGACACCAGCGCACTTGACGCGGAACTTAGTCCCGAGCAACTGCTGCTTCCTTACAAGGCTTTAAAAGCTGCCCGCTTGTAAACCAACACTCCATTCATGCATTCAGCCAGACCTTGTCCACGCTTTTCATTTTTGATCTCATTAACCGACTTTCATTTCCAACCTAAAATTGTAACAAACCTCCTCCACCACAGGAAGTTCTGTTAGACCGTTGGCACTCACTGCTTTGTGCCTTTCTGAGGGCATTAGGGGCCACTAAGGTGCTTTGGTTTAGTCAGAGTGCCAAGACACTGTTGCGTCTGACCGACACTCCACAGGAAGGACAGAAATAGAGATGGAGGAAGAGGCGGGCTTAGAGTGAACGCTGTATTTCACATGTGTGAGCCGTTGGACATCGTTTGCGCATTTTCTGCTCTTTGATCGTACGATTGCCAAGTGAACATACATTGCATCTGCTCGCGTCAGCCAGTACCTGTGTGTGTTTGTGTGTAAGGGTCCGCTTTTGGAGGCCATTTACAAAGGCCTTGGGCAAACAGACAAGAGTCTGTTCAAACACAGGGCAGAAGCTCCCCTAATGAGGATGTTTACCAATGCGGGAGAAAAAACGAGAGCAAACAGGGATGTGGACACGTGGCCGTCAACACCTCCCAGCTTGGTCCTGTCACCTCCGCCGCTGATGGGGCAGCCGGGGCTCTCCTTTCTGCCCTCATCACGTCGGCAGCAGTCAGACATGCCCGCGATGACATCTCGTCCCGAGCAAGCCGCTCGGGTTTGACATCTCCGCTGGCACTAATTCCTGTGGCTCTTATTAGGATGTATTGTGAGCTCATTTTGTGCTATTGTATAGCCCTCTTTTAGTCATATCTGTCACCTCCCTCCCTCCTTTCCTCTCCCTCTTCATTGCTCTGTGCCAGGTGCTCTTATAACCTGCGCAGACAGACAGACAGAAACCGAAAGAGAGAGAGAGGAGGATAAGATAAATAGATAAATAGAGAAAGAGAGAAAGGAGCGGAAATGTCTTAAGAGATAGCAAGGAGCTTTTCTCCTGATAATAAGGCTGACAGCCATTGTTAGTGGTGCAAACAAATGGCGAGCCTGGCTTTTGTGTCATGGTTAAATATACTTAACTCGCTACATGGCGTAAAGTGGAATAAAGCGTGACCTCGGTGCAGCAAGGGAATAAAGAAATAAAGGTTTCTCCTCCAGCTATTAGATCATTGCAGGTTGATCATTTTTGGAATGCTGTTCGTGATTTGCTCAGATTGCTGAAGGATGCGCACACCTGCAGCTCTGTACCTCCCTTGTGGGAGCAGATGGTATCAGGTTTGATTGTTTGGTCCAAACCCAAGTTTGATTCCACCTTTCTCTTCCCGGTGTGTTTTCATGTTGTGTTTTTTAGCTGCAAATTGTGTTGTTGTACTAGAGATGTGTAAATATCTAAAAATTGATTTTTGAACAAAATATTGGGGTTGGTAAGATTTTGTATTATTCATGAAAGAAGTCTCCTGTGCTTACCAAGGCTGCATTTATCATTTATTTATTTGATCAAAAATACAGTAAAAACAGTACTTTTATGAAATATTATTACCATTTAAAATATCTTTTTTAATGTATTTTCAAATGTAATTTATTTTTGTGATGACAAAGCTGAATTTTCAGCATCATTACTCCAGTCTTCAGTGTCACATGATCCTTCAGAAATCAATCTAATATGCTTTTATTATTATCAGTGTTGAAAATAGTTCTGCTGCTTAATATTTTTGTGAAAACCAATGAACAGCATTTATTTGAAATGGATAACTCTTTAAACATTATAAATGTCTTTACTGTCACTTTTGATCAATTTAATGCATCCTTGCTGGATTAAAGTATTAAATTCATTAAAAATATCTTACTGACCCTAAACTTTTAAATGGTAGTGTATATATTATTTTTTTTTCAGTGGCACTAACATTGAAAAGCATTGTTTGTTTCACTTTTATACAACAGTCCTGGACCTCAAATCTGATTGGCTGGGTGGCTTGTTGACAGTATTTACAGGTTGCAGAAAGGATGTAAGTCTCCATTAGTGTTGAGGATTTTTCATTGGCTCTTTCTGTTACATCTTTATGCCAGTAAGTGGAGACAAATGACTATCCTTATGTCTTTATTAAATCATTTACAACTGATTTTGACTGAGAGTCATTGAATTATTAATTCAACCAACTCTTTCAAAACCCTGATTCATTCAGGAACAAAACACCAGAACACCTTTAGTGATAATTCATTTATACTTTATACTTTCATTTATACAACATTCTTACTTGTGTGGTATTGCTTAATTTTTCTCATGTTTTGGTCTCTTTGGTAAAACCCAAGATTCAAAAAAATGGCACTTGGACAAATGACAGTTTGTTTTATGTAACTCTAATTAATGGACTTTTACACAGTTAGCTGCTTCATGTTGCATCAGCATATTTAATTTTAAATCCCTCAGAAAGCTGCTCACCATGTCTTTCTCTATCCCAGTATATCTGTCAAGTCACGGTCAGTTTTATCTGATGTTTTTGGATTCAAACGCTCTGTGTCCCAGCATGTGCTGGAAATTCACACAGACCTTGTTGCACTACTTTCTCTCTCTCTCTTTTTGACTGAAGTTCTCTTGCCCGTGAAGCACAGAATAATGTAATTAAAACAGTTGGGCGTAGGGCGGCCCCCTCGCTGGGCCAGCCGGGCCCAAGCAGCGCTTGCAGGATGATCACGCACCGCTGTCAGCCACAATAAAACCACCGTTTTACTTATTGAGTAGGGAACTGCGTGCTGCATGGGGATCTGGAGATTGAGAAAAAAATGAGAAAAGATACATATTTAACGATTCTGGTTTCGATTCCTCTTAACGATTCTGGTTTCTTAACAGTTCCAATAAAGATTTTATTTATTTTTTTTTTTTCAGTGTTTATCAAAAGTCTGATAGTTCAGACTGGTGGACTAGTATGTAATAAATAAGAGACTTATTTGACTGTAAATTAAATAAAAATATTAAATGAAAAATATAGTAACACAAACAAACCTCTACATACACAAAAAGATTCTTGGTTAATTTTTAATTTGACAGTATGAAAGTAATAAGTTGCGGTTCAGTAAATTAATCAGATTATTCAGTAACTGCTCCGATGGGTTAATAATCATTTTTGATTAGCTAAATCTAACCGACATTAGGTATTCATCAAACGACACTGGTTGAGTTATACAGTATGTGTTTGAATCACTTAAATGAACTGCCTCACGAGAGTCACTTGTTTGGGAATCAGTCTACTCTGGTCGAGCTATTTTTGTTTGATTAACAAACAATAACTGCCTCATAAGAATTAATTGTTTGCGAATCAAAATACACCAGTCAACTTATGAGTGTTTGATTCACAAAAACAATCCAGCTCATAACAGTCATTTCTTAAGGAATCAGACAATACTAGTTAAGTTTTAGAAGTGCTTGATTCGCTAAAATGAACCAGCTTATAAGAGCTGTATTTTAGGATTACACCAGTCAAACTATATGTGTTTGATTCACTAAAATGAACCCGCTCATTAAAGTCAATTGTTAGAGAATCAGACAAAACTGGTTGAGCTCCACGTGTTTGATTCACTAAAACAAACAGGCTCATAAGAGTCAATTGTTATCAAATCAGACTACACACTGGTTGAGCTATATGTATTCTTGATTCGCTAAATTGAACCAGCTCATACGAGTCATTTGTTAGTGAATCAGAATACACTGATTGATCTACATGTGTTTGATTCACTAAAACAAAATGGCTTATAAGAGTCATTCATTTGGGAATCAAAGCACACCTTGTTTCATACTGTGGTTTCAGTTGATTCAGTGAACAGCAGTGCAGTAAACACTATTAGTGTTTTAGCTATTTTTAGTATTAACTATTGACTGTTGATTCTGGTATTTGTTTTTAAAAAAGAAACCAGTTCTTATAGTCACAATTTCAGCACACATTTTCTCCCAGCACACATTCCTAAAAAAATTCAAACAGGAGTGCATGGGTGGATGCTGCTGGGGGTCTTGTGATTAAACCTAAAAACCCCAACCGAGACACCCTCACACCTACGTGCACATAAATGCAAACACACATTCACACGTTCACAAACACCTGCTTGTTTACGCAGGGGGCCAATGCCTCATGCGGCTTTGCCAAAAGCCTGAAGATCGAGAGAAATCGATGGTATCATTTGATTGCATCAGCAATGTTTTGTCGCTTTCGTGACCTACGGCTGTGAATTCTCCTGGAAGTTTATTTCGAAAGGGGCTGTCCCTCATTTTAACTGTACACTATTCATTTACACCATCTGCTCTAGGGGAAAGAACCTAATTATTTCCTTATAAATGGCCCAGTAAACAGGAGGGGGATGAACTGTCATTTCCTTGTGCCAAATGCAGATAAGTATTTATGTTTGCGTGTAGGATTTCAACTATACAGATGCGTGAAAGACGCTTTAGTTAGTCTGCAGTGAGTCTGGCTGGAGAAGGAAACGGCAGACGCGGTTGTGCGTAGGAGTGATGAGACAGTGGAAGCCCTGGCACAGAGACCCTGTCTTATACGCTCTTCTTCCTTTATTTCCCTATTTCCTCCTTCTCTTCCTCTGAGTGGGCTCACAGGGAGCTGGGCTCAATGTTATAGATTTGAGCTGTCTTCTTTGTGCCTGCCCCCTCTTTCTCTCTATCATTCGATGTGTTTCTCTCTGGGCTGGACGGTGTCCCGGAGGAATTTGGCTACACAGATGTGGAGTGTCTGTTGAAGAGGAGGGATGTGCTCGTCTCAAATCCCACTGCGAAAACACATCATTTCCCTATACATGGCAATTAGACATGCTACACATTACAGACCTTCTATCAGACACTAAATGTGTGTGCTTTAGATCTGTTGCTGCTTTGGTTTTTTTTTTTTTTTTTTGCCAGAATTAGGGCTGAAACTAATGATTAATTTGGTAACTGATAATCCAATGATTTTTACTGAATAATTTTACTGAAATACATACCTATGCATAAATAATACATACATGTATTTCATTTTCTGTATTTTAGTATTTTACTTTTGGCATACTGTGTATTTTTGTCATCACAGGAATGAATTACATTTTAAAATATATTAAAATTGAAAATCATAGTATGATATCTTCACAATCTTACTGTTTTTAATGTATTTCTGATCAAATACAGCCTCAAAGGAAAACATCAAAGATCATCTTTTAAAAAGCATCTTTCAAAAACATTAAAAAATTTAATTCAATTCATTTAATTTAATTTAAAATCTGAATTTGACTATCACTACACATTTGAAGCTTCCATATTCCAATTCTGTCATGCAATTTTTAGTTCATATCTAGTTCATACTATTTCTGCCATCCTCACAGCCTTGATATATTATTTATATATTTGATATGTATTTGCTTTTATCAGTATAGTTTTGGCTAGTCACCTACAGTCAAACTAAAATTATTCAGACACCAGATATCATTTTTTGATATTTTTTTACTAGTGGGTACAGGGCACTATAGTTCATTTATGTAAGTGAGGATAGCAAAATAAAGTAAACTGTGACATATACCCAAAAATTATTCATACAGTGGACTACCAGTAAAATTGATAAAAATTTGGGTCCAAAAATTTGATTTGACACTTTGACCTGACCATGTTTTGTTACATACCTTTCTATCAAAGTTATCTGACATTATCAAGATGAATTTGTTCTGGCACAGTTTAACTCTTGAGTTCTTGTCATATTTTATTACCATTTTCTAAACAATAGCAAATAAAATATGATAATGTGAGAAATTTTGAAGGTGTCTAAATAAATTTTGGTTTGACTGTAATTCATTTGTGATTATCAAGATGAATTTGTTCTGACACAGTTTAACTCTTGAGTTCTTGTCATATTTTATGACCATTTTCTAAACTATAGCGAATAAAGTGTGACAATGTGAGAAATGTTGAAGGTGACTGAATAAATTTTGGTTTGACTGTAGAGGTACATTATAATATCAGGTTTATCTTGGGTAAACCTTTAGAACATCCTGTTTGAATATTGTTGCTTAGAATATGGTGAATTAGGGTAATCACAGTAATGTTGGGTTACCTGAGGCTGACCTTGGCTAATCTGATCAAAGTAAATTGCAGAAGCCGAAAGTACAGCAATGTCCCAGATTACCATAATGCGCTCTATTGCAGGGACATGCAGAGAGTTCCTCAGGGGCAGGGGCTCAAATGTAAAATAGAGGCAATATAATTTTTTTTTTAATAATAATAATAAAAAATTATAGGTCAAAATTTGGATACATTACTATTTTATATTTTTGTCACTTTTGGTCATCAAGCCTGCATTTATTTGATCAAAAATTTCATATACTTGAAAATATATTTTATGAAATGCTGATTTATTATCAGTGTTGGAAACAGTTGTGCTGCTTAATATTTTTTATAACCTATGATACTTTTTTTTCAGGATTCTTTGATGAATAAAAATTTAAAAAAGAACAGCATTTATTTAAAATATTACTTTTGTAACAATATAACAATATACACTACCGTTCAAAAGCTTGAGGTCAGTATTTATTTTTTTATTTATTTTTTGAAAGAAATTAGTTTTTATTCAGCAAGTATTTGTTAAATTGATAAGAAAAAAAATGATAGTAAAGATTTATATAGTTAGAAAACATCTCTATTTTGAATAAATGCTGTTCTTTTTTTAACTTTTTGTCTATCAATAAACCCCAAAAAAGTATCACAGGTTCCAAAAAAAAATAAAATAAATAAATAAAATAAAAAAAAACACCCAGCACAACTGTTTCCATCACTGATAAAAAATCAGCATGTTAGAATGATTTCTGAAGGATCATATGACACTGAAGACTGGAGTAATAATGCTGAAAATTTTGCTTTGCATCACAGAAATAAATGATATTTTAAAGTATTTTAAAATAGAAAAACATTCTTTTAAATTGTAATAATATTTCACAATATTACTGGTATTTTTGATCAAATAAATGCAGGCTTGATGAGCATAAGACACTTTCATAACGCTGCATAATAATCAAAAATGGTGATAGCCAAGTCCTTTCACATCACCATTTTTCCAGCCTAAACTTCACATAATAGGCCTGTAGGTGGCACTTGGGCTTCATTAACTATAGGTTCATGAAATATTAAATGGTGTATAAATATAACTTAAATAAATACAATACTATAAAATGAGACAAACTGCAGATCCAGATCGTTCCACAAATGTAAGCTCGTCTGTCCATATAATTTTCAACCGATTTATGAATAAGAACGGAAAATGAAGGCTCCACTTCACATGTCCAATGAAATTTGAACTTCTTGTGCCAGATCATGATTGGTTGGTGTACTGTACATGACAAACGGGCATTGATGAATTATGTAATATTCTAAAATATATAATATATGGATTTTTAATTAAATCGACACACTAGCTTTGATTATTGATGAAAAAATGTTTAAAATTTTGTTTGGTTTATTTTTTCCTTCCGTCGACCCATAGGCACTCACTGAAAGAACCATATATGGCTTGAGAGCCTTGGTTTCCGGACAGACTGTGGAATATCAATCAGTCGAGCAAAACGCACACAACCCATAGCAACGCCTCAGACTGACAGATATGAATTTTCCGACTTTTGAGCGATTAGTTACTGTTTTGTACACATTGACATGATAATTATAATTCAAATGCATTTTGTTTTATTGACCAAAATATCATTGCTATTTGTCTGAGAGGGGCACTTTTGAATAATTTTGAAAAAGGGCAGGGGCTTGACCAATCGGAATCAAATATTTTTGAGTCATGTGTTCCCAAACTTCTAGTCCAGTTGTTTTATTTATTGTCCATGTTTTTCCCATTACAGTGGAACAATGGAGAATGTGACTTCTAATTGAGTATGTGTGCAGTCATTTAAGCTCTATGTCTGTTCCTAATGTTCTGCTTTCTTTTCCTCTCTTTTTCTTCAGGATGCCTTTGTGGAGTTGTACGGTCAGCAGAGAGACTCTATGTTCCACCCATTGTCATATCTAACGAAAGTGCTTGGATTGGCAGCGCTGGGCTTGGCAGGAGTGACCATCGGAGCCTTTTTCGCTCAGAAGTGATGGCTCTACGGGTCTCTTCACCAAACTATCTCACTTTCTCTGCCTGTCTCTCCTCTTCAGCTTATCAAAGCATCTTTCAGCGCCGCACTGCCCCGCTAAGCCCAGCACCAGTGCCCTTCAAAGGCCACCGCTGATCAGAAACCCCTCCAGCCACGGGAGCTGCGGCGCTCATGCTCTTTCACCCTCTCTGGAGTGAAGAAAATGCAAAGAAAAAGAATACAGAATGAGGACTCGCAGGAATGCTCTCACACTTTGACTATGATGCTCGTCACTGCCATGTACAGTTGCACTCGAACGGAGATCGACACACAGAACACGTGCACACACAAACACTTGCTCGCATACTTCATATGGACGCAAAAATACAAAAAAAGAACGTTTTATCTTGAAGGTTTGTTTCTTATGTACGAAACAAATACAAAGAGATTTTTAAACTGAAGATTGTGCTTTCTTGACATTTTGATATCAGGTTTTTTGGCATTTTGTAGCATGAATCAAAAAAAAAAAAAAAAAAGAGGAAAGTAAGACAGTTTGCCGGCGTGAATGTAAATAACTTCTCCACTATCTGCATGTGTGGAGAAATGGACTCTTTTAGCTCCTTTTTTATTGCATGATGGCATTTTGAACTCAACCGCCCACCACTTCTGTGTTGATTCGGGGTGTTTTTATTTTTGTTTTTGTTTATTTCTGTCTTTCACTCCATTGGATGGACCTCTTGAGATCTCCCGTCAAACCAACAGATGTTGAGCATTCCTCATTAAAAAGTTCCTCTTTGATTTGCTCTGTGTCTTACTGTTTGGTGAGCACAAAGATTGTGCCGACAACCAAACCAAAGCGGCTATCATGATGTAATCGGGTCATGGAATTGTCTGACCCAAATCGCCCCTCTTGAATGTAAAGACATTTGAAAGCTTCAGAAAGGTTTCCAATTGTATATTGTTATACATATGCATTTTTTGTATATAATTTTTGTTTTGGTTGGATTTGTGCAAAATGCGTTAAAAGAGCAATTTTGAGGGTACTGTGTATGTATAATGTCCGTGTACATGTAGTGTGAGTGTCTGTACATCTGTAAATAGATTGTTGAGAGAGCCTGACTTGGCTGTGTTCTGGTAGAGAACGCGGGCAGCCCGCCACTTCTGTCCAGCCCAGCCAGGTGTGTGTGTGCATCTGCAGATGAAACAGGCAGGTGGCAGCTCGGAACATAAGTTCATTCAGACTGGCATGATGAGCATGCAGGCCAACAGGGTTTTGAAAAGACTTTATCCACAACGGACTATGTAATATACGGCCCAGGTGTATCACTTTTCCCTCCTCGCCGCTCCCAATGTTATCTTTCTGGCACGGTAGATTACAGACGCCTTGTGAGCTATAGATTTTTGGATGCCCCCACAACCAAAGAAATCCAATCCGTCTGCTGTAACTTCCGCCCCAGAGAGTCTCATCTAGTGCTATCCCTCAACTTCCGTGTTATGTTCCTCTGGGAGAGTAGATTTCTCATTCACAGGAAGATACTGAGACACCAGCTTGTCCTAATGTCTTTTTTCCCCCTCAGATGTTCATTAAAGTCGCTGGTATAGATTTAGCACCCTGCATCTCCATGTCAGGACAGAAGCCCACTGAGACCAAACAAAGACTATGGCCAACAATATTTCAATATCTTCTGCGTTTAGTAGATTTTGTTTTCGAAAGTTTGTAATATATGAGCCATATGCTAAAATCTTGAGAAAATAGAATAATTTATAGAGAGTGCAAGGTTGTGCAAAAGGTGACATTGGAATTGGCATCCTTTCAGTTCATGAGTGTGAATTGGAATTGGATTAGCCACGCCCCAAAGGAAATTGTATTGGGATTTTACTAAATTGTCCCAGCAAACTTTCATTATTCTTATTAAAAATAAGAATTTCTCTGAATTTCAGTTTATTTTAATTCTACTTTGTTAAATTCAAACTCATAAATTAAATTTAAAAACATTCTAAATTCAGTTTCAAATAGCGCACAACTGATAGAGTGACTGCAGACTTTAGTCAAAGTGAACGGCATATTTAATGTGGCGTGAATGAAAGAGTCTGTGAAGGATGGAAGTTAAGGATTGGATGTCTAATTTACATCACTTTTATTTTTTTGTCCACTTGAAAATTGTGGAAAGACATATTTCAGTATTTTGTTGGCTAAACAGCCCTTATACAAGAGTACGACATAAACAAACTGTACTTCTTTCCCTCACAGTCTCATGTTCATTCAAGTCAACACTCTAACTAAGGATCCATGTCAGGATCGACTTTATGTAGTCTATCAACACAGCTCTCTCGAGTGTGTAGCGGTACAGATTAAACATTCGCTATCTAATAGTGTACTATATTGCTGCACCCTTTATCAGGTGGTGTAGGACTGTATCAGAATATGTTAAAGCGAGTTTTGAGGACTTACACTGTAAGATCATTTTATTTTGGCTGCTAAAGGTCTAGCAATGTAAGACGACAGGGTGTGAAGTTGAGCTTCTCCCTGTTGCTACACCATATGAAGCTGCTCGTGGATGAACCAGCGTATAACTGCCACTGCTGGAGCGGAACTAGTCCATCCACTCCTTAGGTCTCGCTTTCCCTCTGGTTAGGAGAAGCTGAGAAGTCTATTACAATCAGACTCTAGATGCACCTACTTGAGTCTAAGAGGCCTTGTGTATTCGAATAAATAGCATAAATCTGTGATTTCTATTCATAAGCGATTTTCAAATTCAGTTTGTGTCAAATTCTTCTGCACCTTTAAGAAGCAATGCCTCTTCAACAAGTGTAATCGAGCAGTAATTGTTTGTCGGGGAAATTTAATTTGACAAAAAAGAGAATAAGAAATTGGAAAGTGAAGGATGCAGGAAATTTATGAGCATTCTAGTAGTTGGATGTGTGTATGAGTCATACGTTTCTTATGTAGTGGTGTGTGTATACATAAAAATCTTTTGCATTGTAAGGGCCATTCACACAGAATGCGTTTTTGCGTTTAAAAACACAACACGCAGGTAAGTGGAATTAAAAAACCACAAAGTATAGAACTTTTTTAGGATGTCATACAACGTGTGAGACGCGTCAAACGCATCCTTCTAGCGCATGCTTACATAGAAAAAAAAATAAAATAAAAATAGTGCAGTGCAATGCAAAAATGCGTTCTGTGTGAATGGCCCATAAAACTGTGTCCTAACCATGATAAAGCAAAATCCCACTCCATATAGCTGCACATTAAAGCTGAAGTGTGTCATTTGCTAGACTTTAGTTGACTGTTTTTAAACAGGTTTCCCAAGCACTCCGCCCGGAGACAATTCAATAGCCTCGCCCCCAAACACACCCCATTGGCTGAAATGGTGTTGCTGTTGTTGGGCAGATCTGGGTGTTCAAACAAACAGATCAATGTTTTGAAAACACCTCAGAGCTGCAGTGTTTCACTTTTTAGAGAACTCAATGTATGATTGTCTTACTAATAATTATTTTAACATTAAAAAAGTGACACATTTCAGCTTTAAACATTAAATAGGTTCTGATTGGATCTGTCATTACACGGAATTTTCCCGAATTAAACGATGCTAGAAAAGTCATGTCTGGTTAGGACACAGTGTGAGAGAGGGCAGGGAAAGTACAGCAGGTGAAACTAGGTTTAACTCCAGTGTCAATATTAAATTTAATTTAAAATACTCTGTATCTTTTTTAAAATATAAATGATCTTTTATCTCTTTACAGAAAAAGAATCAGAATTCTGAATGTAAAATAGGATGAGCTCTGATCAGCTAACGCACTCACTTTCAAAGTCAGAGTTGCATTGCTTGTACTTCTGCAAAAATGAAAAACTCCCTCTGTCAGTTCATTCATTTTCGTCATACAGATGGAAAGAGGATGAGCCTTTGTTTCAGCTCACGTTCTGTCTGATAAATATGGAAGTGAGATTTAAACTGCAACACGAGGGGTTTTCCCTTCTTCCATCTGGAATGGTGGTGTTCCGGTGATCTGTTAAGAGTAAAATTGCAGATACTGTCTCCATGGCTGCACTGGCTTGGTGTTTAATCATGTTATTTACATTTTGCATGAGTGCATTCTTTCATCTCCAGCTATACAGCTTCATTTCGCTTGAGTTTTGGTGCGATTTTCACATTGTGTTCAATATAAATGACTCATTTTGGTGTCTATTCTGAAATAAACCCCCATGCCTCATCACATCAAATGGAAAAGATTATCAAAATGTTTTTTTCCTTCGGCAGCTACTATAATGCATTCATTTTAAAATACCACTGTCCTTTGAGGAAAAAGAAATCAATTTTCTGCTCCGATTTATTTTCTTTTTTTCTTTTTAATGACTTTGCTGCCATACCTTCCCTCATATATCACATAACCATTAAAATGTAGCAAAATATCTGGAGGATTTTAATATAGAGACAGGAGTTTATATTTGATTTCTAAATTCTCATTTTTCCACCATTATCCTGTTTGTCTTTCTATGTTGTACATTTTGTCTTGTAAGCCCACAGCATGTAGCATTCAGAAGCAATTGTTCATGATTTTTCTTTCTTTTTTCATTTGTTTAATTTATCCTCATAGCACTTGTGAGTTTTAAATGTGTCAATATCATTTTGTGTACATAGCCATGTCATAAGCTAACAGTTATTTGTCCTAATTAAATAAACCTTGCATTATCATCTGAGAAGAGCTGTCACGGTTTGCATCACTGAGTCGGAAACTCCAATATGCCGCTACGGATTCTGTCACGTTCTGCTGTACTCCAAATTGAAGGCAGCTAGGGAATCGTTTTAACAGGCCAGCTGTATATCAGGAGTGTTTAAAGCAACAATAGGAGAAGGTTGGCAACGGTGTCTCGTGGGAGACGAGGATTTAACCAATCAACATGGGCCATGTGTACATCCTTCTGTTTAACCTGGGGGTCTTTCTTGAGACACTGTTGTTTTACATCTGCTCAGCATAAAGGAATATGTCTCTCGTTTACAACAGTCATTTGCAAATTGCACCATCGCTTACTAAAACATACTCTGGTGGTATCAGGTGGTAATCGGGCATAAATGGAATCTGCAGAATGTTTGCCATTTTCTGCACTGATTTTGGGGGGAAATCTGTGGACTTTTGTGTTTTAGCATGGTAAAATATGTTATGCCGTGTTCATAGTACTGTAGTGTTACTGATGGCTGAGAAGCACAATCAAAATATTAAAAAATATGTTATTACCAAAGTAATAAGTAAAAAAAAAAAAAGGAATACCACTGCACTTTTCAGTCATGCTATGCAGTAAGGGAATCGGCAAGTCAGTTCTTTTGGTGCCCACCTTGGTAACACCTCTAGGTAAAAACACTGATTTTGCGATTAATCGGCCTCTTTATTTGAACACATAAACATACAACTAGTGCAGACTCATAGCCATATCTTTTTAGCGAATTAAAAACTACAGCACAATCAGTGTAGTCTGATTCACAAAACAAATCAGTTTTTAGAGGGTCAAAAACATATAACGCGACCAATGTAGAACAGCCAATTCAAGAAAATTGACTCTTATAAGTTGGATCTTTTAACCGAATTAAATATATAGCGCAACAAATGACTTATGAGCCAGATCGTTTTAGTGAATCAAACATACAGAGCGATCAGTGTAGCCTTATTCACAAACAAATGACTCATATGAACCAGAACTATTTAGCAAATCAAACATACACAGCAACCAGTATAGTCCAGTTCACTAAAAAAGACTCTTATGAGTCAGATTGTTTTAGTCAATCAAAAACATACAGCGCAACCAATGTAGTCCAGTTCACAAAACAAATGACTCTTATAATTTGGTTCTTCAAATGAATAGTTCAAAAGGAAGAGTTATCCATTTAAATACAACTGAAACACTGCCTTATGTAATTCACAGTGTTAACTGAGAGAGAATGTCCTTCATATGTAAGTAAAATGGACATTGTAATTAAAAATATACCCAAATGCAAATCAAACTGAATCGAATCAGGAAATGCCCTACCTCCAGGCAGCTATTTTTCATGCAAGCAACAAGCATTTAAATGCAATTCCTTCTACCTAAATGGGAAAGACTAAAATCTCTAAATCTGTGTCAAGATTTTGTTCCAAAAACATTAGCTCAAATCACATAAAAAATCATTTTGAGACTAAATGCACAAGCACATTCTAGAAACTGTATCAAAGTGGCTCTTTTAAGGTAGGACCTCTAATCTTACTGCCATATTGTAGTGGCTACAATTTCTTCTCTTCAGTTTTCTTTACAAGAGGTCTGTCTCCTTCTACTAAGTGTTTTTGGAACCTAGATGTTCTGAACCATCCGTCAGGTCTTGAACCTCAAATGCAAGGACACACGTGCAAACACTCTAAAACAGTAGCAACTTCACCATATGATTCTCAAGGGCTTCCTGTGCAAAAGCTGCCTGAGAAAAAGAACACGCACCAAGAACGAGTAAAGGAAGTAAAGCTGTATGGATCCGTCAGCCATAAGAGGCCACCATTGATGTGTGGTTCAAACGTTAACCTCTGCTTCTGGCCAGGGGGATTCGATTGATGAGGAAAACCTAGATTGATGAGGATAACAATGATGATGCAGATGATGAATGTTATGACTCCACTACCGACAATGATAATGAGAGTTATAGTCTGGGACTTGTTTTGTGTGTTGTGTGCTGCGGGGTGTAAACATAACGCCGTTTCCTTCGAGATTTCGCTCATATGATATTAGATTAACCTCCTACAGCATCCAAAACCCCCATAGCTACATCTCCAGCACCTCCACCCGCACAAAACTACGAGGCAGCGGAGAGAAAGAGAGCCGAGCCTCCGCGGGCCGCACCCGGGGGAAGAGGAAGGTTAAATTAACTTGAGCCTAGAGTTCTTTGTGCATAAACTACTCTCTCAGCAGATGAAATATTTCACATACGTGGAAGAAGGAGAATTTTAAATGATATTAGTTTTAGAGCTCGTTCATGCTCAGAGTTCTCGTAATTGCTGGCGATTGAGGGTGTTCTGGTAACTTCTGGGGGATATGAACCTGATGATGACGGCAAAATTTACTCCAGCTTCAGATTTCTAAGCGCAAAACGGAAGAAAGTATGCATGCATGATACGTCCCAGATCAAAGCAGTCGCTGTGTGTCCAAGGGGATGCATATTAACATCTAAGGCTGAAGTAATGCAACTAAATCTTTGATATCGAACGAATCTACCTTTGTAAGTGCACAACAATGTTGCATATAGATTTATCTGTTTTTGTTTTTAACAGAAGATCTCACTTTATTTCAGATAAGGCAACCAGTAGAAATCAGTACAAAAACAGAAAAGGTGCTGGTAAACTGATAAGGACATTATCAGCTCTGCTTACTGACATTTCCTTTAACCCTGAAACATACAATGCATCATTCAAAATACAGGTAAAATACCTGTGAAAACTTAGCTTTTTTATTAAATTGTGAAATGTAGTCTAATGGTATCTATTGTGCAAGGAGATCCAGGTTCAATTTTTTTTTTCTTTTTAATTGTTATTATTATTGAAGTAAAATTGCAACTAACTTGACAGTAAGTAATCAGCATGCATTTTTGTTAATTGGAAACGATCATCTTGTCTATTTTAATAGCTCATGTGTTCTACATGATCAAAGTCAGATGAGATGAAGAGTGACAGGTCTGATCAAATGTAGACATGTAAATGGGAGATTTCTGACACTTTATTTTATTTTCATAGATATTTTGAGGCAGTTTGATTTGGTTTGATTATTCTTAAAACACTAATTTCACCAAACAGACATTCAGGTGCATCTCAGTAAATTAGAATCTCGTGGAAAAGTTAATTTATTTCAGTAATTCAACTCAAATTGTGAAACTCGTGTATTAAATAAATTCAGTGCACACAGACTGAAGTAGTTTAAGTCTTTGGTTCTTTTAATTGTGATGATTTTGGCTCACATTTAACAAAAACCCACCAATTCACTATCTCAACAAATTAGAATACTTCATAAGACCAATAAAAAAAAAAAACATTTTTAGTGAATTGTTGGCCTTCTGGAAAGTATGTTCATTTACTGTATATGTACTCAATACTTGGTAGGGGCTCCTTTTGCTTTAATTACTGCCTCAATTCGGCGTGGCATGGAGGTGATCATTTTGTGGCACTGCTGAGGTGGTATGGAAGCCCAGGTTTCTTTGACAGTGGCCTTCAGCTCATCTGCATTTTTTGGTCTCTTGTTTCTCATTTTCCTCTTGACAATGTCCCATAGATTCTCTATGAGGTTCAGGTCTGGTGAGTTTGCTGGCCAGTCAAGCACACCAACACCATGGTCATTTAACCAACTTTTGGTGCTTTTGGCAGTGTGGGCAGGTGCCAAATCCTGCTGGAAAATGAAATCAGCATCTTTAAAAAGCTGGTCAGCAGAAGGAAGCATGAAGTGCTCCAAAATTTCTTGGTAAACGGGTGCAGTGACTTTGGTTTTCAAAAAACACAATGGACCAACACCAGCAGATGACATTGCACCCCAAATCATCACAGACTGTGGAAACTTAACACTGGACTTCAAGCAACTTGGGCTATGAGCTTCTCCACCCTTCCTCCAGACTCTAGGACCTTGGTTTCCAAATGAAATACAAAACTTGCTCTCATCTGAAAAGAGGACTTTGGACCACTGGGTAACAGTCCAGTTGTTCTTCTCCTTAGCCCAGGTAAGACACCTCTGACGTTGTCTGTGGTTCAGGAGTGGCTTAACAAGAGGAATATGACAACTGTAGCCAAATTCCTTGACACATCTGTGTGTGGTGGCTCTTGATGCCTTGACCCCAGCCTCAGTCCATTCCTTGTGAAGTTCACCCAAATTCTTGAATCGATTTTGCTTGACAATCTTCATAAGGTTGCGGTTCTCTCGGTTGGTTGTGCATCTTTTTCTTCCACACTTTTTCCTTCCACTCAACTTTCTGTTAACATGCTTGGATACAGCACTCTGTGAACAGCCAGCTTCTTTGGCAATGAATGTTTGTGGCTTACCCTCCTTGTGAAGGGTGTCAGTGATTGTCTTCTGGACAACTGTCAGATCAGCAGTCTTCCCCATGATTGTGTAGCCTAGTGAACCAAACTGAGAGACCATTTTGAAGGCTCAGGAAACCTTTGCAGGTGTTTTGAGCTGATTAGCTGATTGGCATGTCACCATATTCTAATTTGTTGAGATAGTGAATTGGTGGGTTTTTGTTAAATGTGAGCCAAAATCATCACAATTAAAAGAATCAAAGACTTAAACTACTTCAGTCTGTGTGCACTGAATTTATTTAATACACGAGTTTCACAATTTGAGTAGAATTACTGAAATAAATTAACTTTTCCACGACATTGTAATTTATTTAGATGCACCTGTATTTATTGCCTTACTTGGCCAAAATCAATGTTCAACAATAATTTGGGGGATTTTTTGAATAATGAATAACTCCAATCCTCTTCCTTCCTCTTTTAGGCTGGTCTGGCTTTTCTCATTTCTCCGATCCCTGACACACATCACTCACCTCTTTCTATCCTCCACTGTCTCTGCCATTCTGAGCTTTGGACTGAAACTCTTGACATGAAAGTCTAGTCTCTCAAACAGAATTTTTATACGCAGCAACACACATCTCATACGGCTCTTATTTAGAACCAGACTGGCAAGTAATCAGGCCAGCCAATTAGAAGTGCTTTTCTTTATTTCATTGTGTGCTGAGTGTTTATTTCTTTATATGAGTTCTTTAAATATTAATGTTTCAAACTATCAATCATGTATCAATGTCGAACTAGATTTTTACATTTTCTGAAGAAAATGTGATTGGTGCTTGTTCAGTTCCTGCCACCACATTGCTAGAATGTTGTGGATGGTTGCTAGGGTGTTGCTAAGGTGTTGGTTACTGGCCAAAGTCAAAAGAGCCCATATTTTGATAAAAAAAATAAATAATAAATAAATAAATAAATAAAAAGGCATTTAGGAACCAAGGAAGAATGTAACAAATGTATGTTAAAAATAGGTTTGATTGCTTTGATGCTTTTTGATGCTGATGCATTGCCTTAATCTAATTAGTCTGAAGGTGCGATCATATTTACAGATGTTCTGTTAATTTTCACAGACAAAATCCAGTAATTTTAATAGGAATCCACGTGATGTGCACATAGACAGTAAAAAAAGATGAACGATGCGTCTGTACTTCCTTCCACTATAGAAAAGTGAGGTCAAAACATCCCAGATTTAGCTGCTGTTATCTTGTGCTGATGACATCATTTGGAGTCCGAGTCTGCGCAAACCCAATCCCAAGAACACAATCATGATGCCACAACTTGTTTTTATAGCATCAAATAACTAACTAAATGTAAACTTATTTGCAAAACGAGCACTTAAAACTCACTCTTAAAAATAAAGATGCTTCACGATGCCACCTTTAACATCTGAAGAGCCTTTCTGTTTCACAAAAGGTTCTTTGTGGCGAAAGAAGGTTCTTCAGATTATAAAAAGGTAAGAAAGAGATGGTTCTTTAAAGAACCTTAGACTGAATGGTTCTTTGTGGAACCAAAAATGGTTCTTCTATGGCATCGCTGTGAAGAACCTTTTAAGCACCTTTATTTTTAAAAGTGAACATACATCAGTTTGATCTATGACCTATACTGCAGCCAGCCACCAGGGGGTGAAACGTTTTGGATTCACTTTAATTCAGACCTTTATTGCCTACAAAATTTCAATAATGTGACCGCAATTTTTGCTTTGTGAAATTTTGTGAGCGAAATGCAGTCATTTCAGTAGAAATCCATAACTATTAAATGAAAAATAGTTAAATAGTTTTATTAGAAAAAATTCCCCTCACGGATATCGCTCGTGTTCAAGTTGTCACACGAATTCGCGGCACTGACCAACAGAAATTTGCTTGGTTTATGGTTATTATATGTGAGCGGTGCCTTATTTTTTGCCTGTGAAATTTTGTTAAAGTGATCGAGCGATTATTGTGGTTTAATTTCACAAATGAAGAAGAAGAATTATTGAATAAAGTCGTTATTTTAGTTTTCTTTGCGCGCAAAAAGTATTCTCGTAGCTTTGTAAAATTATGGTTGAACCACTGATGTCACATGGATAATTTTACCGATGTCCTTACTACGTTTCTGTGCCTTGAACGTGGTAGGACCCTTGCTATCTATGGAGGATCAGAAAGCTCTCGGATTTCATAAAAAATATCTTAATTTGTGTTCCGAAGATGAACGAAGGTCTTACGGGTTTGGAACGACATGAGGGTGAGTGATTAATGACAGAATTTTCATTTTTGGATGAACTATCCCTTTAAGTGCCAACATATGTTAAATTTTAGCTCTTTTTGTGAACTGGGTTAACATAGTAACTGGAGATGGGGGTTATTACAGCTGAAGACAAAGGCGAACACTCTTGGTGTACATTGAGAGTAACAGCTCTGTCTAATGAGTTTGTGTGTGTGTAGAGAATGGTAGCTGTGGGCCCCTTTCTGCCACAATGAGCACAAGTCTGGCCGGCTGTTAGTTTTACTAGGTCACCAACAGACACATTTATCCTTGAAGTGAGCCGGATGCTCCAGGGACGGCAAAAACAATGGCGATCTTGTCAGCAGAGAGCTGAGATCTGGACAGAAACGTGCAGTGTTTGACTAGAGACCCAGACGTGTCGGAAGTGTCGTGGGAACACGCGCCTCACAAAATGTTTACAAAGGCTTTCGGTGCACTTCCACAAACCTGCTGCCACAGCAAAAACCACCCTGGCTGAAGGATTTGTTAATATTTGAAACTTTGAATGACTGGTGTTGCTAATCAAACACACTTAATGTGAAGAGACTCTCCATGGAGACAGAAGTAAACGTATTTAAATCTTAATTTTTAACTTAAATGACATTTTGCACTTGATTTCATGCAACTGGCTGCGACAAAATTGAAGAATTTAAAAATAAAATAAAAAAAAAAATAAGATGAGAAACATAAAATGACTAGTAAAAGAACAAAAAAACCTTAAAATGAGTTTTATTTACTCATGTAATGCACATTAATGCTAATGCTATTTAAAGGATAATATAATATATAAAATATATATTTCAATAAAGAATAGCATAATTCCTATTTTTTGGACGTTCACCTACTGCTCTCTAGTGGACAGTCATTAACACATCTTATACTTTGGTGAGGAAAATAAATGGAAGCAATCTTTATATGTCTGTTTGGAAATTAGTGCTATAGGTTTATAAAACATGTAAACTTCACTTGCTTATGCAATTATATTTTAATGCCCAAATTTGCACTCAAATAGCATAACACCACAATCAAGAAGCGTTTTTTTGTTTCCTAACTCCTAGCAACAACAAAACAAAGAAAGAGATGGCGGCATTTTCATTTGTTCCTCTACATATTTATGTAAAAAAACGCCAATAAAGAAAGCTGAACTGTATCAACAGCAAAAATGCAAGCTTGTGTTTACGAGAAAAAGATTGTGTGACGAATGAAAAGACAAGCAGCAAATAATAAAATGCCTGAAACAATGCTGTAACAATAAACAGAAGCTGTCAGAACCTGGTCTACATCTTTGGAGTGGCATGGACATGTGACAGCACATCAGTCTGGCTTCATCCATCATGTTCAGACAGCCAGTACTGGAGGTCCAAAGGCATCAGTAGTGAGCCGTGTGAAGACGAAGAATCAGGCAGAGCTGATTAACATTCAGGTGTTGGTCTTCTCTTGCATATTTAGCACTGCAGCTCAGAAAGAGATTTAGCAATGACCCCGTCAAGGACACAAGCGTGAACGTGTGTTTGAGTGGGTGAATGAGCAAATGTAAGAGCATTTTGGGGATGATGATTGAGATTCTTGCTTTAAGATTTCCTCTTGGATGCATTTTGCAAGATGCAGACCAGCATTCTATTCTCTCAGGCTTGCATTACAAAACAAAAGGTTTTCTGGAATTGTTTTAACAATGGTGAAAAGATGTCTCTTGACAAACAGAATAGTTAACTTATTAAATACAGCAATTTAACTTCAGTCTCTGTGAAGAGCTGTAGAAGAATATGGACTTGTGACTTCTTGTCCACGATGTCTCTTTGCCATCTGCTGAATTTTTGTAGGTTATTCATGTCAATCCTGGATTTTTTTGCTCTTAAACATATGTAATGTTTATGATGTTTAAACGGACTGAGTTTACAGGTACCTGTCTGGGAAATCGTGCATCGGTTTGGCAAATCGTCCTCAACGGCATGAGGAAACTGGCTTTGTGTCTTCACCTTTGAATTATGAACAGTAAGATAGGCTTGAAAATCACAATATTAAAAATGTTTGACTGAAAAAATAAGTAACACACACATATGTACTATACAGTACCAGTTGAAGTTTTTAAATAATGATTTTTTTTAATGTTTTTTAAATGAAGTTACTTATGTTCACCCACTCTGCATTTACTGAACAAAAACACAGTAAAATAATGAATTAATATTACAATTTAAAAGAGCTGTTTTCAATTTTAATATATTTTAAATGTAATGTAATTTATTCCTTTCAGCAGCAATTACTCCAGTGTAACATGATCCTTTAGAAATCATTCTAATATGCTGATTTTATGCTCAATTATTATCAGTTATTACTGATTAATAATAATTATTAATAAAAGTTCTTCTTATTATCATCAATTAAATATACAGTGATATACTGTCATTCAAAAGTTTGGGGTAAGATTAAAAAAGAAAGAAATTAGTACTTTTATTCAGCAAGGATGCAATAAATTGATCAAAAGTGTCAGTAAAGACAATTCTAAAGTTACAAAAGATTTATTTAAAATAAATTCTATTCATTTGAACTTTTTAGTCATCAAAGAATCCTAAAAGAATTGTATGACGGTTTCCACGAAAAAAAAAAAAAAATTAAGCAGCAAAACTGTTTTCAGCATTGATAATAATAAGAAATGTTTCATGAGCAGCAAATCAGCATAGAATGATTTCAGAAAGATCATATGACACTGAAGACTGGAGTAATGATGCTGAAAATTCAGCTTTGCATCACAGGAATAAATTATATTTCTAATGTTTACCTTTTTTCTAAATGCCAATTTATTAATCAGTTTAGCCAATTCAACACAAAAGAACGACTTATTCACAAATCAAACTTTACTATGGCCAATCAAATATTTAAGATAAACGAGATAACATTAATTTGTTTATTACAGAAATCTTAATGACTTTTTCAGGACTGAAATACACATTTAAAATGTAATATGCACTTCTTACCAACTTCTTGCTGGCGGGTCATACTGCCACGTGTCACATGCTTTTTAATGTTCTTTATCATGATGATGGCATAGTTCAGTAGAGATGCATGCACCAACTTAGACCTTCTTTTCAGGATCCACTTAAGAAAATGGTCCAAGTGCTCCAATTTGTGTTTTATAGCTGTGGAATTGGTCACAGCACAAACAAACCTAAAATATATACAGATTGCAGAGCTATTCAGTCATGATACATGCATATGTGTATTATATATGTGTATACTACTGGTCAAAATTTTGGAATAATTTTTTTTTGAAAGGCGTCTCTTATGCTCACCAAGGCTACATTTATTTGATTATTATCTGAATTGTAATAATATTTCACAATATTACTGTTTTTTTTTTTCAGTTTTCTATATTAATGTATTTTAAAATCAATTTTATTCCTGTAATGCAAATCTGAATTTTCAGCATCATTACTCCAGTCTTCAGTGTCACATGATCCTTCAGAAATCATTCTAATATGCTGATTTACTGCTTAGGTTTTATCAGTTATTACAGATGCTCAATTATTAATAATGGTTGTTTTCATAACCAATGTTGAAAACTGCTGCTGGTTGTGATACTACTGTGATACATTTTTTTCAGGATTCTTTGATGAATAAAATGATCAATGAACAGCATTTATTTGAAATATAAATCTGCCACTTTCAAACAATTTAATGCATCTTTAATGCATATTTCTATTTTTAATGTATTTTTGATCAAATAAATGCAGCCTTGTTGTGCATAATAGACATTACAACATATTAATTATTCCAAACCTATGACCAGTAGTGTAAAAAGTTAGATTGAAATTTCTCAAAAATCTTCAAAGACCTGGAAGGTGCCCTTTTATATTTCATGGCCCTTATCCTCCTGCTCATAGCTGCGATGTCTGCAGTTTGTTGCGTTATTCTGTCATTTTTCATTCCACAGCTCAAACATGTGGCTGTCCTGGATCTTGTCTTGGCTCCAGGAGCTGCGGGATCATTGGCGGGGGCTGCTGGAACATTCTGGGGGACGTCTGGATGTTCCTCAGCTTTGTTGCTCATTTGCACATCCAGGCTTGTCACCATTGGTGGATGTGGATGTGAGGCCTGGAGAGCCGCAAGGAGCTCCAGCACCCTTTGTTGTTTGGCACGTTTTAGTTGTGCCTGATGGTCCACAGCCTAACAAACAGAGCAAACATTAAGATGTACTGCCATATATTTATATGACAATGCAATTACATAAAATAAACAACTTACACTCAGGTTGTGGAAGCAAGCTAAATGCTTATCCAGACGAACCAGGTCCTTGGCACAAAGAGAGCATTTCAGTTTGCTGTTAATACTAAAAATAAATTAATTTTAATTAACATTTCATACATGTATAATTAAAAAAATTAAAAAATAATGCTTATACATGAAAAAAAGTTACCGCCCAGAGCTGTAATGAGCGATGAGGCGGAGCTCCTCACAGTTTGCCAAGCGGTGTGATTTCTTAAGATGCTGCTGAAGGTTGACATACTCTTTCTGACAAAGTGGGCATGTAGTTATCACTCTGTTCCTGAATGCAGATGATGGCAAACAAAATAATAGCGAATTTTGGAGGACAAAATCATTTAAAATAACATTCAATTAGTGTATCTATAGATAAAGGATCGCACTATAAATGAAAACTAGATATCTCAGAGACAAAAAAAATCTGTTTTTAAACATTACCATGTTGTTATTAGACCCAAAATTTTTGGAAATTACACTTTGATTGAGAGACAGTTGTAATTTTTGTACAATTTTCACAAAATAAACATTGAAAAAGTTTGTGTTTGTTCCATAATTTGTTCATATTATCACAGTTAAAACATGTAATAATTCATATTTTTTATAATGGATGTTTATATTTGAGTTTGAAAGTCTGGGTCTAAGGTAACACAATAAAAACTTTACATACTGCCCATTAAAAAAAAAAAAAAAAAAGTAAAATGTTTAAATTTGAAAGTGACCTTAATTAAAAAAAATAAAAATAACTTAAATAATAATAAATTAATATAATAAATAATAATATTAGTAATAAAAAAACCTCTTGGACATAAAAGTGCCAAACACTCCACCTAAACACGTCTAGAATAATTAATTACTAATAGCCTAATAATTATTACTAATAATAATTACAAAAGGACAAACTGTCTCTGAAGTCTGGAAGTTCACAATAACCTTTTATTAGATAACTTTGACCAGTGCTCAAATCAATCAATGGCGCTGTGAAACTATTTACCACCATCAACAAGTCCAGGTCGAGGTTTATTAGCTGGATGAAGTAGGTGAGTGCACTGATAATGACTATATTTACACTTGTTTCATGTTGTGTAGCAGTGTCGCAGTGGCTTGATGTAAGATATTCAATTTGCAATCCTGCCGCGCTCTCAGCGCATACCGGAAGCGAATATCCATATTTGGGTATATGAATGATCAAATGTGACGAATATAACACAGTTGTATATTTGCTCTTCTGAAGTCAAGGCCAAATGAAGCTATAGCAGTAATCTGCTAATCAAAATTATTCGTTCATTGATTTGTTCAGAGATTTTTATTTATTTATTTTTTTTTGCATGTTACCGTATTACCGCATGTTGTGTTATGAGTAATTGAATTCACTCAACCGATTCGTTTAAAGAACCGAGTCGTTCACGAAGGAAACTTAAAAAAATCCAATCTTTATTTTACTCCCAAAGCGACGTAATCAAAATCCTACTACATAAAGTGAAAAGTATAAACAAAACACAAATATTAGTATGAACACAAAAAAACATATAGTACATAACCATCATCAAGTTCTGCATGCTGCAAAGTTTCAGAACCCTTTAAATATATAGATTACCCAAAAATGTATGACAGTGATTTTCAAAATATTGTGTCATTGTGTCTCCAGCGTGTCTATTATATTGCATTTACACACGTTTGACCAGCAGATGTCCTCAGCGTGCGGTTTTCAAGTGATTCGAAACAGTAGTGAATCATTTTAGTATCTGTTTCGAATCTTCATCACCACCTTGAGTCGACTCCCTATTTTGATTCCCAATGCTTATGAATCGATTATTCGATTCTTTATAGAATCTCTTTTGAGCTCCACATCTGGAGCAGGTTGAGGGGACCAGGACTAAAAAAAAAAGGAAACTTAGGTCATTACAAACCCTTATCAGTGAAAAATAGTGCTGTAATGGCTGTCGGTATAGTGGTTAAATAATTTTTTTTTTTTTTTAAAAAAAGCATGGCAAAGCAGGCATGTTCATGCACGTTGTCACAGAGTCAAGTGCAATTGCAAGATTTGGTCAGTAGATGACACTGTTGCATCTCTTACTGGTTCATCAGTCGAAATTCTGACAGAAAGTGCAAAAATAGATTATAATTAATTCTTAGGTATTAATGAAATAACAATGAACAATGCTTTTACAGTATTTATTAATCTAGTTTAATATTAATTTTCTTTATTTTTTTTTTATAAATTAACATGCACCTAAAATAATATTTGCTGTAAAAATGATTGTTCATTGTTGGTTCATAATACCTATTTTATCCAAATCATTATAATAAACGAAACAGGCTGATTCAGCTTCACAGAGCTGAGGCTGAAAAATTGAGAAAAAAAAAATGTAATCTTGTTATCTCTTTCACAACATTGAGAATCAGACAGTGCAAATGGATACTTTGGCAACAGTATTTACGGAGCTGATTATTCCAAGAAAATCTTGTGATACTGAGATGCATGTCTGAATATTAAACACATCTTTTGTGCTATATTGCTGTCTAATGGACAGACGAGGTAATTGACCTGTGAGAGAGCTCATTATTCGGTTTTATGAAGCTTTCTTTAGAATCAGGGCTTAGTTTTATGATCTGTTTAATAAAATTCTGATTAATGGCACATATCTGTTTGGCAGAAAATGCTGTCTGGTTTAATGACAAGATTTATACATGGCCACATTGAGCTCAGCAGTCTGATAGGTTGCATTGCTTTTGTTTCACCAAGTACTTGGGTTACGAAAAGAAACAGACACAAATACACTAACACACTTAGACCAATTAAATCAGTTATGACATTTTCAGGGTTATCTATCAGCTTTTCTGAGAAACTGTAATGAATCTAAAGCTCGTTGGCTTCTTATCTCAGTGGTGGCCTTGGATCTGTCAAATGTTCTCTCTTTTCAAAGATCGCTCAATCATGTGAAGGCCCAGATCTCCAGCTGTGGCCTGTTAATAGGGACCCCATTGTGTCTGCAAATCAGTAGGACACAAATTTAATGTGACTGCTCAAAATGAAGAAAAAAAATCAGGATGCAAAGCCCTGTCCTTTCTGTTTTAGGGTTGGGAAGAGAGGCTTATAAATTAGCATCCACAATTATTAACCATAATAGCAGCTATCGCTTGCTGTCCTACATAATTCTGGCTGATATGGGACATGGAAATTTTTAGTTAGTGTAATAATCGAAAACCTCCAAGAAAAGTAAATGGACAAGGAATGATTGTATGCCCTTTTGAATATAATATGTAGTTAATAAATGTCACGTAGATGATCATCTAAAGCACTGGCTCTAAACTGGTTTTGCTTCAGGACTCAAATTCTGTATTGAGGACAGAGTCGCAAAAAACGGTATGCTAAATTGTTTATTTTTGTACGATAAAAAAAAAGAGTAACAATGGCAATGGTATTGAATAAAAATAAACTAAAATTTTATATAAAATAAATGTTTTTTTATTAAAAAACAGAAAATAATTAATAATATTGAAAACAAACAAATTTTCTTAAGTTTAATATTAAATAAAAAGTTGTTAATTATATGTAGTTAATTATATTTGCTTCTGAACTTATATATTTAATGCAATCCAAGTTGTATTTTATTTTTGTCTTGTATAGTTTTATTTGCTTTCTTGAAGATAATGGCACGTCATGAAACCTGTCCATTGCTGATATTTGTGCCAAAATATTGTTTTGTTTGATTAGTAGAGCTGGTCGATTATGGCAAATAATTTTGATCAGTACTGAAATAGCAATTATTTTCAAATGATTACTCATCGACTTTAAAAATATCATTACAAAATAATTAAACTGGAAATGAAATCTAAAAAATTTAATCAAATAATAAAAAATAATGTAAGACAAAACAAGAGCATTATTTACTAAACTGAATGTGGCACAATAATAATTTGATCCCAATTATCTTGTTTTCATAATTGTTGCAAGCCAATTGTCAAGCCCTAACAGTCTCTGATGTCAACGATATAAAAGGTAAAGCATTTATTTTCTATATATCTATTTAATATATTCTATATGCAATATAGCCTACATACTATGTATGTAATATTTATAATATTTATAATATTATAAATATTACATAAATGTATAATCCTATATTATTTATTTTGATAGACCGTCTTTTTTATTAATGTATCTGAAATAGCCATTTTACATTGTTACATTTTACATATTCACATGGTGAAGAGTAAAGTGTCTTGCAATGAGGTCACAGAGACCTCGAGTTCAACTCTCGGCTGATTAGACTTTAGATTAAAGCAGCGGGAGCGAATTTTATTGCATTTATTTTGTGATTTTACAGACTTGACCTGTACTGTATGATGCTATTAATGTAGCATCCATCTGCCCACCATGTTTGGCTTCTGGCAGGTGATGAGACTCATGAGCAAACAAACCGCAGCAGAAGTAGGATGGAGCGACAAGGAGGAAGTAGCACAGGAAAAAGTTACCCATTTTGGGTCGTGACCCGCCAGTTGAGCACCACAATCTAAAGATACAGATGACACTGGAACCGTATTGGCTTCTGGTAGGTTAAACCTTTACTCAGATGAATGTTGCGCAAAGTCCCTGAAATATTTTTTACACCAACGTTGATCTGTTCCACCGTCTCTGGCATGCGTGGGAAAATACCACAGTCGATACTGGCACATAACAAGTCAAAGGGATGTTTTAGAGGACTGAAATCTCATTGAAACCAAACAGTGCTTCATTTAAGGCCAAACCATTATTGAACAGTCTATTGAATGAATCACTTTGTCTGAGAGCCTGTGAGAGAATCAAAGGAAAGGGATCTATTGAGGCCTGGGTTGTGAAATGGATAGAAAGAATCATGGAAAACTCAAAACTGCTGGTACTTTATAATGGAGTTTATTGCCTGCAGGCAGCAGTGACAGGCTAACAGCAACATGCAGCTGTGATATATGCTGATGTATCTGTCCAGCTTCACCAAAAACATGACAGATTGTGTGCTGTATAAGCTGCAGGTATTTAATTTTAATCAAATATCTCTTATACATTGGCAAAAAATATTAATCTCACAATTTTTAAAACTAGAAATCATATTAGTTTTCTCATATAACAAACAAGTGGATATTAGAGTGAAAATAATTTTACTACTTTGGTTTGAGTGTATGTTGTCATTTTACCATGTTAAAGGATGCTGTGTGAATTTATATGACAGTAAAAATAAGGGATAAGCCACCCAAAAATTAAAATTCTGTCATAATTTACTCACCGTCATGTCGTTCCAAAACTATTTGACTTTATTTCTTCTGCAGAAGGCAAAAGAAGATATTTTGAGGAATATTATGAACTGTCTTCCATTGTATCTTTTATATTCTACAGAAGAAATAATGTCATACATGTTTGGAATGACACAAGGGTTAATAAATGATAACAGCATTTTCATTTTTAAGACTCATTTCAGGTGTTTTTCTCTCCTTTTTACTTCTTGGAATGATTTAAACAAAACATTTTCTTTGGAAATATGTCCTCAGTACTACTTTTCATCCCAGTTAGTTTTATTTTATAATAAAAGCCAGCTCCTTAGTGAGGAAGTGACATTTGGTGGGTAAACAGAAGCACAAATGTTAGGTATTAACAATATGACAAACTCTGTGATGTTTTGTGCCATTAGTTGGTTTCCCACTAAAACTCCACACCTGGTTGTATTAAATTTCTGAAATTGGTTTGATAATATCAAAATTTTAGATGAACTTAAAGTTGACATCCTAACTCTCAGTGCAAACACCGTGTCTACAGCGGACGCGATTTGTCGTTTCACGCCACAACAGCTACAACAGCTCCAACAGCTCTTTAGTTCAGCCTTCGTTGGTGACCTTTATTCTTTCTCTTGGCATTGTGTAAATAATTAAGTTCGAATTTATGATGTTTTACCAGAGCATAATTAGGCTATGAGTTATTTTGAACATTTTTCTTTGGATGCATTCGAAACTGCATACTTTCCTACTATATAGTATTTGAAAAACAGAATGGGAAAAGTCCATGTAGTATAACCAAATTCGCAGTGGGTGAAAAGTGGAATAGTAGCTATGCAGCCAGTCAACACTTTTCTATCCCATGAGGCCACTGGAGAGGATTTCTGAATGGCAGTGAAGGGATGCAACTGTTGCTGGTAGGTCACATGACAATACTTCTGGATTACATCCATACTTTACCGTCACAGTAATTACTTATTCAAAAGAAGCAGGCCTACATACTCAGAGAGAATGTGATATCGGACGCAGCTTTTGTTGTCTTGTGTTCAAACCTCTTGCTGATATACCTCACTAGCTGATAAGCCTCACTAGAGTCATTACATTTGCTTCTGAATATCATTTTTTGTCTCTTTTCCCTTGCATTTTAAAATATACATCATTGACATTGAAAAGGAAAAGAACAGACTTGTGGGATCAGTGCTTTCTGCTTAGCTTGCATTACTGACTTGAATTTGATGTGCTACATTAGACAACGGGATTGCACAGCTCCCTACGGTTTGGTCCGAGTACATGAAGAGAATACAAAAGTACCTCGCTTTTCCCTCTCCTTCTGTTTTTCTGGAGGTCTTCTCAGGGTCTTTCAGATCCAGACCTCTGAATAATGCTCCCATAGTGAGGTGCTGCTTGTTTGAGGCACTTTCATGTGTTCTGACTCTCAAACTCATGTTAAATTTCATTCATATTGCATATTGAAACTGAACTTTTTGTGATAAACCTTGGTAAGAGCACCACCAAACTTTCTTCTACAAGCCCCAGGGTGTGTTTCCTGCTCCAGGTAACAAGTCCACTTAGAGAACCAGAGACACAAGGAAGAAAAAGTGTTTGTCTGCAGGTATTCATGTGCACAAGAACTCTAACACATACTTAATGAATAATTCAAACCACCCTGTATTGTTCATTAAGTGTGTTTGTCCCTTTCCAGTATGGGCATTAATATTTAATGTGTTTTTGTGTGGGTATGTCTGTATACCCTGATGATGAGGGCAGGCTGAGCGATGATTTTGTCTATATTTTGAGATGTGTTGTGATGCCCGGGCTGTTTATTTTAGAACGGGAAGATTTAACCGTATTGGCTGTTTGGATTAACAGTAACAGACAGTTTTGGGCCCGGGAGAGCGAGGCCACAGACTCAACTCAGATTTGAAGAGTTATTTGCGTTGATGCATCCTCCACTTCACACTGTGTGCTACCCTGAGGTTTATACATCGCCTCAGGTATATCAAACACATATTAGATCTATTCCTCTTTCAACACCTCCAGGTTTAGCCTCTGCGTCATCCAGATCTTTTTGACTTCAAGTCTCATTCTTTCCTTACTTGCCCTGTTCGGTACTGTCAACTTGAAGTAAATGTCTTTCTCTTTTGAACTATCTTTACTTACTTGTGTTTGTATATGTGTATGAGTATTTGAGTGTATATATGTATATATATAAGTATAGAAATGCTCTGGAAGAAGCAAAGTGAGTGAATTCGGATGTCATTTATTTGATATAATGTATGTACATGATTGCTTTAGGCACAATGACTAAATTGGATCCACCATTAACTTCTCATCACAAACTGCAAACGATTGCAAGGCATAGTGGATGTGATTGTAAGGATAATGTGCTATTAGTTGGGCAAAAATCCTTTTTCTCCACTGATGGCCATTCGAAAATAGCCATGTCATCTGTAAATAAAAGTTTTGCAACATAAATCGCAACACTAATAATAATATACAAGAATGTGATGTTGCATATTATATTATATTGTTAGGTCGCAAGGATGCTGGATCCTATTCTGGCGTCTCAAGCCAAAGGCATATTCTGTTCTGTTCTATTCTGTTCTATTCTATTCTATTCTATTCTATTCTATTCTATTCTATTATTGTGAAGCTGAAGCTTATTCCAGCATTTCAGGCTGAAAGTATATTATATTATATTATATTAATATATATTATATTATATTATATTATATTATATTATATTATATTATATTAATATATATTATATTATATTATATTATATTATATTATATTATATTATATTATATTATATTATATTATATTATATTATATTATATTATATTATATTATATTATATTATATTATATTATATTATATTATATTATATTATATTATATTAATGCAAAGCTGGAGCCTATCCCAGCATCTTGGTCTGAAGAAGGCATATTATATTACATTACATTACATTACATTACATTATATTATATTATATTATTATCAATTTAAGTTGCATATTTTAAGTATGCATATATTTTAAGTTGCAAAATATTACATATATTTTTTTACCAGTGTCCAGTTTTGGAAGCTCTTAAAAGCCCTTTTTAAGAGTGGTCCTTATATTGTCTTTGGATGAATATTAATGCTAATAGATCTCCAGGTACAGTTTAATGAGACACTTGGATAAAGATCAGCTGCAAGCAGATTGTCCAAAACAAAAATATATATATGCATTGACTGTATGTTTAACGAGCCATGCTTCTGATCAAAATGATGCTTTCAGTGCAGATTTGAGTACACTGTTTTGTTTTTTCATCATCTCTTGGGTCAAATTCATACAGGAAGTCAGTTTATGACTAGCTATTGACCAGGTCTTAGTGAGCATGCAGCAAATAACTAATTTTATCAATCAAAGTATAAGGTCAACTTTAAAGAGACAATTGTGATGATAGTGTGTTTTAGTTAATGTATATGTTTTTAAAGCATTTAGAGAGACCAATTAAAATGTTTATCCAGTTATCTCCCTCTAAAAACTATTACCCTAATGCTATGTGAGCGCTTCAATGTCCCTGCTAATGCACAATATATCTTCGTTTGCATTTTTATTTAGCTTGTAGGCTCTAATAGATGAGAAAGGAACGATGAGAGAATCCCAAAGTGCACATGACTGCTTTTATTTAAGCTTAGTAAGATATGAGCCTCTGTTATTATGTAGCCACGAAAATCAGTTTTAAAGAGAGAAGACAAAAAGGGCAATGAATATACTGTAGATATGGCAGATAAATAGTGGTATAATGACTAAATTTATCTTAAGATGTAGATGAGTTTGTTTCTTCATCATAACAGATTTGAAGAAATTTAGCATTACATTACTTGCTCACCAATGGATTTGCAGTGAATGGGTGCCATCAGAATGAGAGTCCAAACAGCTGATAAAAATATCACAATAATCCACAAGAAATACACATGACTCCAGTCCATCAATTACTATCTTGTGAAGTGAAAATCTGAGTTTTTTAATAAAAACTAATCCATAATTAAGGTGTTTTAACTTTAAGCCACTTTTAATCACTTCTTTTTAGAGCTTTTTGGACTGTTTTTGCTTGTAAACGTTGCTTGATCTGTGCATATTTCTCTCCTGATTCAGACAAGATGACATTTTCACTGGAGAAAGCAATATTATGGATAGAGGACACAACATTTTCACTTTACAAGGCGTCAATTGATGAACTGGACTCGTGCCAATTACTTTGTGGATTATTGTGATGTTTTTATCAGTTGTTTGGACTCTCATTCTGATGGCACCCATTCACTGCAGAGGATCTATTGGTGAGCAAGCGAAACGGTTTAAAGTGTTACAATGAATCTAACAATTAAGCAAACTGTCCTGAATATCAGAACTAACTGTTATGTACAGTTGAGGTCAAAACTTTACATCCCCCTTTCAGAATCTGCAAAATGTTAATTATTTTACTAAAATAAGAGGGATCATACAAAATGCATGTTATTGTTTATTTAGTACTGACCTGAATAAGATATTTCACATAAAAGATGTTTACATATAGTTTACAAGAGAAAATAATAGTTGAATTTATAAAAATGACCTGGTTCAAAATTTTACATCCCCTTGATTCTTAATACCGTGTTGTTACCTGAATCATCCACAGCTGTGTTTTTTGGTTTAGTGATAGTTGTTTATGAGTCCCTTGTTTGTTCTGAACAGTTCCTTCAGGTCCCTTCAGGTAAAATAATTAACATTTTGCAGATTCTGATAGGGGGGTGTAAACTTTTGATCTCAACTGTATGTAAACAATTAAAACCAATAAATGAATTTAGATTTGTGCGTTTTATCAGACACTAATAAATAAATAAAATAAGGTAATGATCTGCTACCACAGACTGTGATAATAGTACATATATGTATGAAGGCATATCAGTGAGTCATCACTAAAGATAAATGAGCACTGCTCTGCATGGCGCTGCATTTCAGACCAAAAGAAACGGAAGCGAGTGCTGACACCCTGGCAAGTCGGTATCTTTACCTTGATGATCTATAAAGTGGCTGCCATAACTCAGGAATAGCATATCGCCAAAGGCTTTCCCGCTGTTCCGGCCTGATCCTTCATGCTTTAAATATACCTGCTGCTCTCCATTCCCACCTGCTGCTATCTCTTGTTCCCAGCTCGCTTTCTTCCACAAGGACAGATAGGACTCGTCTTGTTCTTCCTGATAGAGCGCGGACACTGTTTCTTTCATGCAAAGTTTGGTCTACACCTCAAACCAAAAACAAAAACCTCAAAATAAAGTAATATCAATGGGAAACATATAACTTATGGATCTTTTAAAAACAGACAAGCTCTGATTTCTGATCTGCTTTTTTGTCTGGATGAATTATAATGGCACAGAATGGTCCGGAGAACCTCACATGTTGTTTAAAATAACAGACAGAAGTATGCAAGGACAGAAACTGTTGATATCGCATTACAACCAGCTGAATGTTAGTGGACCATCTGAAATCTATACAGCCGCCTGGAGTTTCTGGCAATGGTCTGCAACTCTAGCGCACTTTCTTTCCAAAGCACGTACAGTACACATACACAACTTCTTTATTGATGAGATCAGTGCAGGATATGAAATAGCATGATAGTCTGTGACGGATTCAAGTCCACATCCATTGTGTGTTTATTTGATTTGTTTGATCATTTGATCCTGTTTTCAGGTACAAATAAAACTGTGGTAATCTCATTTTACCATTTTTAAATCAATTCCACAGAACTCCACAGATCATCCCTCAAGTCAATGCAGAAAACAGAAAGCCCATAGATTCCATCTGGACATGTACTTACAGGCAGGTAAAAATGTATCCTGATATGATTTTTATATAACATGATAAATTAATCTATAATACTATGATGTGGTTTAGATAAAGAAACACCTTTCTGAGCATTTTAATGGAAATATACACTGCTGTTCAAAAGTTTGGGGTCTGTAAGTTTTTAAAATATCTTAATTTGATTAAAAATACAGTAAAAACAGTTATATTATAAATTATTATTCCAATTTAAAATAACTCTTTTCTATTTTAATCTATTTTTAAATGTAGTTTATTCTTGTGATGCAAAGCTGAATTTTCAGCATCATTACTCCAGTCTTCAGTGTCACATGATCCTTCAGAAACCATTCTAATATGCTGATTTGCTGCTCAAGAAACATTTCCTGTTATGATCAATGTTAAAAACAGTTTTGCGGCTTACTATTTTTGTGGAAACTGATATAAAACTCATTTTATCATGCATCCTTGCTGAATAAAAACATTAATTTTTTTCAGAAATGTTATCGATACCAACTTTTGAATGGTATAGTGATTATAAGAAATTATAAAAATGATATATGATGAAACATATGTAATGATATATGATAAAATATATAATAAAACAGTGAGTTGTCTGGGAGAACATGTCCATTTCCAAGGCCCATCTTTGGAGTGTCATGCAAGTAACACAAGTAAACTAGCATCGACTCATTACTTCACAGTCACTGCATCCTGGTAGCAGAAACACACAAGTATTCTTCTATATCATAGTTCAGTACTAATTACTGTAGTGCTGCTTTCTGTTAATTAAAATATCATAGAGACTTGAGACTCTATTGACTCTGACCAGCAAGCAACCACCCAGATCACCTTAGCAACTGCAAAGCAACACGCATTTTCTTCGGAAAATATAAAAATCTTGTTGTGTTAATGGTGCATTTAAGTCATGTCAGAAAGATCATATTTACAAGTTGAATGCACATGAATGAGACCATGAGTGAGAAAGTCAAAACTTTAACCCTTTAACCCTCAAGTTTCCGAGATGGCGAAGCGTCAGTGAGAAAACATATCATACCCAGTGGATGCAGCATCTGTATTGATAGTAAATTTGTTAAATAATGTTGAAAATACAATATTCTGTACAATTATGACAGAATATATAACACTTACATTTACAGCACCTTCATAAATCGAGTAAAAAACAAAAAGCAAAAACACACCCAATGCACATTAGTTATTCATCATTTTCTAGAAGTAGAGTTTAAAAATCTTGCTAAATTTTTTGTAGAAACGGTAATGGTACCATCTTGCTCCAAACCAAATTGACATGAACACACCTGATGTTATAATTACATCTTCCCAACTCATAAATACAAACTTTCCAGAAGGACTTGAATATACTTTTTAGCCAATAGTTTAATCCTTGGTTATACTGTATAAAAATCACAACTAGATCCAGAAATTAATTAAAGATTAATAGCTGCAGCAAAATGAATTGTCTCTTTTTTGGCTATTCCTTACTCTTTGTCCTCTGGCTTGACTTCAGACTTTCAGATCAGAAGGCCTCAATTCTAGCCAAACTACCTTTTATGTCTCCAGGGTTCAATATCCCACAAATCCATTCTTTCTGTTCTGTTCATTATGAGTCTGCCTGTATCATCTCCGATTGACTTCACCCCAAAAAAATCACGTGGTAAGCTCAATTCCACAGACCTGAACTCATCTCCTGTCCAAACGCTGTGCCGCACTGACCCTGCATTGGACTGTCGGATTTAGATGGAGAGTCTTATCGCGAACGCCGCACACCTGCTAAACCCTAGTCTCATCCCAATCATCTAACTCGCATTGCGACGTTCCTTTGCTTTCCAGCAGATTTATTAATCTCTCTCTGGTGGAAACTGTTGTTATCAGCACTGCAGCAAAACAGTAACACTCTCCAAGTCACGGTGGCAGTATTTGCATGGGCTCCCTTGTGTATGTCTATCCTTCCTCTTCCTGGCTCCGTAAAATTCCATGCGAGTGAAAAATGGGAACGGATGGGTCATTGGCCGTGCACCATAGAGCATTCTTTTTTTTCACTGGCTGAGCATCCTCATCTGTAGATAGCAAACAATGGAATGTGCAGAAACCTCTGGTGAACAATAGGTCAGTTAGGACAGCTGATTAATCCCAGAACAGAAATCCAGAGCTCAGGGTCATCCTGGGTCTCATATGATGGATGTGACCTCCATTCGGTGTGATAGTGTGCAGAAGGGTGATCTATAATGCCTGGTGGACCACTAAGCCAAAAGGGAGAGAATGAACTGGACATATGGATGGAAACCTGCATGCAGTAGTTTCAAAGACCTGTAGGGCGCACTGTTTCACTTGCTACATAGTATATCTCAGAAAACAATCAAACGGTGAGGTTGGTTGATGAGTGCTGTGGTGAACTGAAAGCAAGAGGACAAACAATCCTGTGCGTCTCAGATAGATTCGTACACTTGCTCTGCTGAATAATTCTAGCACCTGATTTCCAAATGTGTGATTTGAGCGAAGCACCTGTACGTATGTGAAAAGACAAGGTGTAGATAATTTCCCACTGGTAGTGGGAGTTTGTGTATGTGTGTCTGTGTGTAGCTTGTCCTTTCCTGGAATGCCATTGGCAGTGCAGTGGTCATGTCAGCACCCATTAAAACATCCATTCATCTCTATAAGCTCTCACCTACTCTGCTTTGCCTGCCACTTTGGCGACTCGTGTGTGATTGTGTGGAACTAAAAGGAATTAAGCTGGATATTTACTTTAAAGGAATGTTCCGGTGTTATGCCGAAATCTGTGACCTAGCGAAAACTGTGACCAGGGGACGAGTGGTGATGTAAAAGATGTTTCATTTCTTAAGACTAAAGAAATTGGACAAGCTAGATATTGTCACAAGCATCTAAATGCTTATATAGAAAAGAAAAGAAACATTAATGCTGCTGTTGTCTGCTAATGTGTTACCCTACTAGAATGGTTTCCTTATGAGATGTTAAAACATATTCTGATTATCTGATTAATGTAGGCCTTATCTTTATTCTTATTACTATTTACTGTAATTACCCAATAACGTTGGAGATCTACAGTTTGTTCCTTACAAATGCATATGATTATACAGTTGATGTGTTACTAAATCTGACAAGTAAAAATTCATATAGCTATCAATATGTTACCACTCTTTCATAATAACTTATTATAAATGTTTAATAAAGTGACTTGTTTAATAAAGTGTGATTTTGAGCTCCTCTTATAAAGTATATTGATCAGCTGATATTTTGATACAGTCTGGTCTGACAGGTCAAAATTATATACCAAAATGTTACCCCTTTTTACTCTGTCTATAAGTTTATGTTCTTCAAACTCATTCAAGTGATGTAGAGATTTCTCCTTTTTCCTATAGGTTCATTCTTGTTGTCTTTTGAGTAACAGTCACTAATTATTAGACATTACAGAAATCATTACCAGAAAAAAAGAAAGAAAAAAAAATACTCACTAAGCTAATTTCTGTGATGCTTTTTATGTTATCATTCAGAAGATTTGTTCCTTATTCCATCTCTAACACTGTTGAAATTTCATAACTGTAAGTACAGTCAAGTTAACTGTATAGGTAATTTCAATTTAACACATTAAACAGACTTAAAAAACATGAGTTGGACCTCGTATAGCCTAACTTATTTAAAAAAAGTTAAGAATTGCTTAACTTATTTTGATGAGTAAAAGTAATGTAAAAACATGACCTATAAAACATGACTTTTTCATGACTTACTGATCATACCATTTTTATTTTACATTTATGTTTTCATATTACTAAGAATTTGTTACCATTAGAATTATATTTTACAGAGATTTCCTCATGAGTTAGCAGACACATTAGCAGACAACAGCAGCATTAATGTTTCTTTTCTTTTCTGTTCTTTTCTTTTCTATATAAGCATTTAGATGCTCGTGACAATATCTATTCTGGCTTGTCCAATTTTCTGCAGTCTTAAGAAATGAAACATATTTTACAGCAGCGCTCGTCTCTGACGCTGATCATTCGGCTTCAGCGTCTGATCTAACGTGCGCGCTCCCGCGCGAGCATTTGCTGAACAGCGACCCCTGGTCACAGTTTTCGGCACAACACCGGGTTCAGTAGTTAAACTCAATCGACAACTTTTGTTGTCAGGTTTCACAGAAAAAAAGGTAATTTGGTCTTTTGTTAAAAAATGCAGTTGGAGTGGATTGGAAACTCGTCCATAATTTTCAAAAATTATGATCGATATAAAAGCGATTCAAAAACTAGAAAATATGATGCTTATGACAACTGCTCTTATTTATTTATTTGAACAATCACGAACCTTTCAGTCAAACTACTTTATTTATCAATAAATAAGCAAATAGATAAAATATTTATTTATACATATTATATATTTAAATATTATTATATAATTGTTATTATATAGTACCTGCAGTTATGTTGATTCAGTAGTCGCTCTGACTGATTCAGTGAGTCAATTCACTGAACGATTCGTCAGGCAGATTCAAACCGGTAGCTTTTAAAATGTTCATCAAAAGAACCGAGTGATGAGTCATTTGTTAGAGAATCGAACGCTGTATGTTTGTCTTCGAGTGCTTTTCCCAAATACAGTTCAACAGAAATACGCGTTATCTTCCCATTATTTTACGGTAAGATGACTTTTTATATATTACCACATTTATTCATGATGATTAATTTTACCGTGGCATCGTATCTTAATCGTAATAGAAACGATACTTGGAAATGTTTACAGATTAACGTAACACCTGGCAGTCAGTGTGCATTTGTTCAAACAACGTTCATTCTTTGAGGGGTAAAAACTGAGGACAAATCGAAATTATTTTCTGTGGTATTCAAAATTATTCCTCAGTGAGCCAACTTGTATTAGCTTGTATATTATACAATATTTTAAATATAATTTTTATGCTAATTATCTTGAGTTTCCCCCACCTGCATGCTAACATAAAGTATCTCTGCAGGCATGTCTCTATTTTTGTCTCTTTCTGTAAGATGTTGGTTTTTATTTATTCCCTCTGTTAAGGAAGGTATAAATTGCAAGCTGCAGAGATGTATGTGTGGGACAACAAAAGAGATGGAGTTTTTATGAAAGCTACAATAAAAGGTAAAACACAGACCCCCCAACCTGTCCAACACCCCACACACCTTACACAGTTCATATGACTAGACTAGACAACTTTTCACTGCTTTATTTTTGTAAACGTTCCATTATCACTTCCCGGTTGATTTCGGGTAATTGTCAGGGACAGTTTTTACACTGTTTTGTTAATGGCAGACAAACCACTAAAGGGCGGAACAGATATAGCACCAATTACAGAGCTGCCTAGCCTTGAAGTAATCAAAATTTTTGTATGAAAACAGCTCATTCCCCTGTGTATTATTCTGTGTGTGAGTTTACCGAGGAAAGTGGGTCATGTTGTGTTAGAGAAAGGGATGAAATAAATTGCTTTCAGAAGTTTGGTGGCATGAGTTCATGAAGTTTAGCACAACATCATTTCTGGAGTGTGTTGCTGAAGGTAAATCAAAGTGTGTTAGGTATGTAGTGGTAAAAGGACAGATGATTCACAATTTTTAATTAAATCCTGCTTTAAAGTTGTTGTACATAATACATATGTTTGACTGTGTTTTGTAGCAAAGTTTGGATATAAATTGCATTATACTAGTTACATTTACAAATGAAAACCCCTCAAATCTTTATTCTAGGACCCAGTGATGTCAAGGAAAGCAGCTTGAAATAGAATTTCAAGGTTTTTCTGTGTATAATTCCATATTGATTCTAGCAATGCATGTTCTTTAATTTAAAAAAAATGAATGCAAGCAAAATTTTAATTACATTTTGCTTGCATTACTAAAAGTGCTTGTTATTTACACACATGCTCTTTTATTATTTTCATTGTTTGTTTTAGTGGCGTGATGTATATGTTAAGTCAATTGCAGTGTGAACCAGGTGTATTTATGCAGAATAGCCAATTCAGAGATTCTCAGGGCCACTTCAGAGCAAATCATTGCATTGACACAGATTGCTCTCTTCTGTGTTACTACGTCACAGTCAACATGCATTTCTTTAGGCAGCCAGCAATGCAGCTTCTATCTGTTTACTGTAGGTGAGGAAGAGAGACAGTTTGTGTGTGTCTTCTCATGGGAGAAAATTACAGATACTAAGTGTCTTTATTTGAGAACCTTGTGGTCAAGCAAAACACGAATGGAGAAAGCAGTAGCCATGCATTGGCTTTCTATTTCTATTTCCTTGATTAACTGTTTGTACTGTATATATGCAGTTGTAGATGTTTAAAGTGGTTTTGGCATCTTTATAGTCAATATTTGTCTTTTTTATAGGCTAAACTGTAAAGCTTGGGTTGAAAAAATAAACCAGGCCATGAGTATATAAAGTGTTTTCCTCCTGCTGTTTTACACTGTTAACAAATGGTTCTTCTAGCACTTTCTAGATGACAAATGGTTCCTGGTAGAACCATTAGTCTGCCATTTAAAGACTATTCTGAAAGCAAAGCTCCAAAGTTTCTGGGCCACGAAAAGATTCTTTGCTAAAATGTGAAGCAGTGATGAAACTGCAATATTTTTGCTTGGTTTAGTTTTTTATTTTGCATACTTTATGTATTACTGTTCAGTTGGTTATTTAAGATGTTTTTGATAAAAGTCTCTTATGCTCACCAAAGCTGCATTAGTTTGATCAAAAACTACAGTAAAATAGAGTAATATTGTAAAATGTTATTACAGTTTAAAATAATCTTTTCCATTTTAATATATTTTAAAATGTATTTTATTCCTGTGACGCAAAGCTGAATTTTAAGCAGCCGACTTAAGTCTTCAGTGTCACATGATTCTTCAAAAATCATTATAATATGCTGATTTGGTGCTCAAGAAATAATTGCTATTATTATCAATATTGAAAATAATTGTTTACTGTTTTTTTAACGATTCTTTGATTTAGAAAAGTTTAAAAGAACAGCATTTATTTGTCACTTTTTTCAATTTAATGCATCCTTGGTGAATGAATGAATTTTTTATTTTTTTTATTTTTTTACTTGTATGAACTTGAATATTCTTGGCAGACATTCCTATCTGTCGGCCTCTCTGTCAAAACAGCCTAAATACAATATGTACCCTGTCCAATATTGGCAGGGCCTGTCTGCACTACAAGATGTACTGTACTTTAAAGTCTGTCTACCCACATTAGTGCAAAGCATTGCCTGTCTGAGTCAGCAATGTCTTGCTAATGTTACCTAAAAATGTTGAATCTTTCTACTTGCAGCTATTATTGTTGAATTATATTTAGGATTATACCTTTATGCTTTAGAATAATTGTCACCTTGCCAGGCTCTCCTACAGCAGGAAATGTGTGGATGCTTCTCTCTGACGAGCTGTCTGTGAAAATCTGTGTCTACCCGTTTAGGAAGCCGTGCTGTCACTCAAACTCAGGTTTGTGTGTAATTTGAGGTGGAGTCTACCACAAATAACAAGCATGACATCCAAAGCTGATATGTTGCAAAGACTATGCGGTGAGCTGTTTTTAATGAGTTGTACGTATCTTCTTCAGGATGTTTGTCCCAGAGGAGACATCTCACTGTCAAAAATGCTTCCACATTGATGTATCTGACTCGCAAACCCACTCTTTCTTTTTGCTTTTCTCTCTCAAACTCACAAAGCAATGTAGAGTGCTGTTTCTCAACAGACATATGACGTCATTTCAAATTGTGTACTTTTTATTTACTGTGAATGAGTGATGCCACATCTCTTTTTTTTGGGGCTTCTGCACCAGCCAAGCACGTGCCGTTGAGAATGAGAATACAAACAGATAGCTTTCACCAGGTGTTATAGACCTCCATGGCTAAATCTGCACTGATTATTCTTGCATGACAGCATTCTAAGGCAAGGAAATGGCGTATTAGTCCTGAAGACGGCAGGAGAGCTGAGACAAATTAAAATGATCTGCTGATTAGAGAAATACAGTACCCACTTCCTCTTCGACAAATGGAAATCAAAGTGCTCATTACTCTCACGCTGTTAGGCTCCATTTTAAAAAGCTCATTTTTTAAAAGAGGACAGTAATTTCAGGAAATTGTGTCATGCTTTGTGATGCCTCAGCAGTTTTTTTTTTCCTTATTGGAAATTCTGCTTCTTCTGAAAACAAGCGGATATAAGGTTGGCTGTTAAAACATGTAGATTTTTCTTTCTTCTACACTATTGATTTCTAAATAATGAGCTGCCTAAAACTGGCCAGATGCTCCGAGCTCAGCGTTTAGCGGATCCATTAAAGCTCCGCTGGCACAGATCTGCTCCAAGGGTGGAGGGGTTTGTCTCTTGAAAATGATCTCTGCGTGTTTGGCCCGCTCTTTGCCTTCCTCTCTAATTATTTTCTTAACTTGTATTGGTAAAATCAAAACTGGATGCTGTAAATTACATTTAAAATACATGTCCATATACCTGTATAAGATGGGGATTGTTGATTGGTGGTGTTTCATACAGGGTTCTTCTAATCCAGAAGGTCCATTGAGACCTGATCTGCAGGTTATCAGTTTCCCAATCCACACTGGAGGACAGAGCTGCAGCCAGAGATAAAACCACAATTAGAGACAGCTAATGTCCTGACCAGTGGTTGAGGGGCCCAAAATCCTCCAATTCAAGCCACAACCCCCCCAACCCCAGTTATCTCTATAAACGGGCTGAGAGGGTGGAGGCCATGCAGTCGCATCTCAGAGTGCCATTTAAATGTCTCAGAAGCTCGGTTGGGCTGATCTAAAATAAATATATCAATGGTAATAACTACATTTAAGTTACTTGCCATGTTCTCTGCTATAGTACAGTCAGCAATGGGTCATTTTCTTAAAGGGATAGTTCAACTAAAAATGAAAATTCTGTTGTTAATTACTCACCCTCATGTCATTCCAAACCCCTAAGACCTTCGTTAATCTTCGGAACACAAATAAAGATATTTTTGCAGAAATCTGAGAGCTTTCTGACCCTCCATAGACAGTAATGCAACGACACGTTCAAGGCCCAGAAAGGTAGTAAGGACATTGTTAAAATAGTCCATGTGACATCAGTGGTTCAACAGTAATTTTCTGAAGCTACGAGAATACTTTTTGTGTGCAAAGAAAACAAAAATAACGACTTCATTCAATAATTTCTTCTCTTCCGGTCAGTCTCCACCGCCATTCATGACCAGATCCCAGATCTCAGTTACCACACACTTTAAGAAAAATAGGTACAAAGCTGTCATTGGGGCACTACCTGAGGTACAAATCTTTGTACCTTATTTTTTTGTACCTTATTTACCCATTGGTTGTACAAATTAGTACCTTAAAGGTATATATTAGTACCTTAAGTGTATATTTTCAAAGGTTACAAATCCAGTGACAGTTTTGTATCTTTTTTTTTTCTCTAATTCCATATTTTTATGGAAAAAAATGAAGAGAAACACTTTAGAAGAGAAATGTGGCTAAAAGTTAATGCATAAAGTAGCTTTAGCACTACATTTTTAAAGCACAAAATCCAGAACTTTATTAAATTAAAAAATATTAAAATTAAATAAAAAAAATACAGTTGACACTAGTAACTCAAAAACAAGCAGATTATATTGCAGTATAATCCAGTTCGGTATGTAGTTATGTGAGGGTAGTTTAAGGAGCAAAATAACTCTTAACGTAATGTGATCCTAGCAAAAGAACATCAGGTTAAATATGACGCTATTGTAAATAAGTTTTATCATTTGCAGACCCTATTCGTAAGTGATACTGAGAGTTATGTGGGTGTGTTGAGGTCTGTATAAGAGAGCATTTGTGTGAGATTATGGTTTTGGGCATGCCTGTGGGTTATCTAAGATTTCTTTTATGTCCTGCATTGTATTTGACCGCCAGGGCCGTATACAGATTTCTTAAAAGAATTTGCAGATTTCCTCTCAGACCTATTGGTTACTGTTGATAAAGCGCTAATTGTTGGAGATTTTAACATTCACGTCGATAATACAAATGATGCGTTAGGACTTGTGTTTACTGACCTAATAAATTCTTTTGGAGTCAAGCAAAACGTCACTGGGCCCACTCATCGTTTTAATCATACGCTAGATTTAATTATATCACATGGAATTGATCTTACTGACATAGATATCGTACCTCAAAGTGATGATGTTACTGACCATTTCCTAGTATCGTGCATGCTGAGTATTACTGATATTAACTATATGGCTCCGCGTTATCGTCCAGGAAGAACTATTGTTCCAACCACTAAAGATAGATTCAAAAATAACCTGCCTGATTTATCTCAACTGCTCTGTGTACCCATAAATACACATGAACTAGATGAAATGACTAGCAACATGGGCACTATCTTCTCTAATACATTAGAAGTTGTTGCGCCCATCAAATTGAAAAAGGTTAGAGAAAAACGTACTGCGCCATGGTACAACAGTAATACCCATTCTCTCAAGAAAGAAACTCGTAAACTTGAGCGCAAATGGAGAAAAACTAACTTGGAAGTTTTTAGAATTGCATGGAAAAACAGTATGTCCAACTATAGACAGGCTTTAAAAGCTTCCAGGGCAGAGCATATCCGCAAACTCATAGAAAATAACCAAAACAATCCAAGGTTTTTATTTAGCACAGTGGCTAGATTAACAAATAAACAGACGCCACCCGATCTAAATATTCCCTCACAATTTAATAGTAATGACTTTATGAATTTCTTCACTGATAAGATAGATATCATCAGAAATACAATAACAAATGTAGATTCTGCAGCGTCTAGTACTTCAGCTCCATTCATTGCACCCAAAGAAAAACTGCAGTGCTTTACAACTATAGGACAGGAAGAGCTAAATAAACTTATCAATGCATCTAAACCAACAACATGCCTATTAGATCCTGTACCCACTAAATTACTGAAAGAGTTGTTACCTGTAGCAGAAGAACCGCTTCTCAATATTATTAACTCATCGATATCTTTAGGTCACGTTCCAAAATCATTCAAGCTGGCGGTTATTAAGCCTCTTATTAAAAAACCACAACTAGATCCTAATGAACTAGCAAATTACAGACCCATTTCTAATCTTCCGTTTATGTCTAAAATTTTAGAAAAAGTTGTATCTGCTCAGTTGTGCTCTTTTTTGCAAAAAAATGATCTCTATGAAGAATTTCAGTCAGGTTTCAGGCCCCACCATAGTACAGAAACTGCACTTGTTAAAATTACAAATGACTTGCTTCTTGCGTCAGACCAAGGCTGCATCTCATTGCTAGTTTTACTTGATCTTAGTGCTGCGTTCGACACTATAGATCATGATATACTCGTAGATCGATTACAAAACTATACGGATATTCAAGGGCAGGCTTTAAGATGGTTTAGATCCTACCTGTCTGATCGCTTCCACTTTGTTTATTTAAACAGGGAGTCATCTCAATTATCACCAGTAAAATATGGAGTACCACAAGGATCTGTCCTAGGTCCTCTGCTATTTTCAATATATATGTTGCCCCTTGGTAATATTATTAGAAAATACGGGATTAGTTTCCATTGTTATGCTGATGATACTCAACTATATATCTCAACAAGACCAGATGAAACTTCTAAATTATCTAAGCTAACAGAGTGTGTTAAAAATGTAAAAGATTGGATGACCAGTAATTTTCTCCTATTAAATTCAGATAAGACAGAAATATTACTTATTGGACCAAAAAACAGTACACAGAATTTCTTGGATTATAATTTGCAACTAGACAGATGTACTGTTACTTCCTCTACAGTCAAAAATCTGGGTGTTATATTAGACAGCAACTTGTCTTTTGAAAATCATATTTCCCATGTTACAAAAACAGCATTCTTCCATCTTAGAAACATTGCCAAGCTACGAAACATGTTACCTGTTTCTGATGCAGAAAAGCTAGTTCATGCATTCATGACCTCTAGACTGGACTATTGTAATGCACTGCTAGCTGGTTGTCCTGCATCTTCAATAAACAAGCTACAGGTAGTCCAAAATGCAGCGGCTAGAGTCCTTACTAGGTCAAGAAAATATGATCATATTACCCCAATTTTACAGTCTCTGCACTGGCTACCTATTAAGTTCCGCATCAGTTACAAAATATTATTACTTACCTATAAGGCCCTTAATGATTTAGCTCCTGTGTACTTAACTAGTCTTCTACCACGCTACAATCCATCACGCTCCCTAAGGTCGCAAAACTCTGGACTTTTGGTAGTACCTAGGATAGCAAAGTCAACTAAAGGAGGTAGATCCTTTTCACATTTGGCTCCCAAACTCTGGAATAGCCTTCCTGATAATGTTCGGGGTTCAGACACACTCTCTCTGTTTAAATCTAGATTAAAGACACATCTCTTTAGCCAAGCATTCACATAATGCATCTCATGATCTTGTACTGCAGTTATATCTGATCAAACACGCATTATTGTTCTTTAGCTTGGATTGAACAAATAATTGTTGCTTGGTTGGAACAGCAGCTACGCTAATTATGTCTCTATTTGTTTCTCTGTTTCTGCCACGGGATTAACATCCCGTGGTAACTAGGATTTACACAAGCTTCAGTCTGGATCCAGAACACCTGAGAAGAGATGATGCCAACCCCTCAGAGGACCTCAGATGAAGCATACCCTCAGACAACATACAGAACTACCAAATTTCACCATAAGTTAAATATATTAAGTTTCTACAATATATAAATATATTGTAGAAACTTAATTTCCTGTAAAGCTGCTTTGCAACGATTTGTATTGTGAAAAGCGCTATACAAATAAACTTGAATTGAATTGAATTGAATTGAATTTGAGATTTGCACTCTTAATTAGATCGTGCGAAAAGGCAGATTAGGACCATCTAATTTGAACACATCCGGAGTTAATGAACCAAAAAAACTGAATTCTGATCAACTTCATTTTGCAGTGTGTTGGTAATGTTCCTTTAATTTATTGCTGGATTAAATTATGGCTGACTCTCGCAAAACCTGAGAATCTGGATCATTTAAAAAAAAAAAGTATAACATATATAAAATAACATATGCAATGTTACATTTATAACATACATTTATTTTATGAAATGTTCACAAATGAAGCTTTTGCCTTTTTGAAATCCTCAGCCTTAGTCGTTGCTGGAAAATGTGTTTGAAGGTCACTGCTGTCTGCACTGCTTTTACCACCAAAAGTCCTTCAGTCTGGTCTCTGTGGTGCAATTCCATCTCTGTTACACAAATGTCATGTTCAGCACAAGCTGGCAGATGACAACATTCAAGCTCTTTGAAAGATTTGTGTCTTTTTAAGAGGCAGGCTGAGCTGGTTAATGAACATTAAAGAAAAAAGTGTGCTTTTAAACGATCTGTGTCCTTCAAATTACCTCTCTGAACTTGTCTTATTTCTTCTGCCTCGTAAGGGAGGAAGAGAATCTGTGATACCTTGAAGTTATTGTGTGAAGTTACACACACATATCTGATGCATACTGCACATACAGTTGTCAAGAAAACAGCAAGCTGGTTGGTTTATTTTCATAAAAGTTGTGTTAAGAAACTATAGGCTCCTACAAAAAACAAGGGTTTTGTATATTTTAAAATGCCAAACGTTTGAGTTTTATTTCTCATACTGACAACACGTTGTCCTGTTTCTCCATTACAGTGTACATTGTGCAATAGGTAATTAGAGTTTCAACAGGCAAAAGTGATTATGGAAGGAGAAATGTTAGCCTTATTATGCTGCCTGCCAATTACTGGGATATCTTTTCAGTTTATAACAGCGTGTGTTTGTGTTGATGTGGCATCAGACAGGTTTCATCCTCTTCATCAGGGAGATGCCTCAGAGCTGAGCAACGGAGATGCCTGCTTATGTGCTGTGGATAAGAAAAGCACAGGATAACAAGGTCCCTGAAGCCCTATTATTTGGGCTGATATTAGAAGCATTTGTGTATATGTGTGGAGTCTGTGTTCCCTTGTGCGTGTGTGTGTGTGTGCGCTGCATGTGAAATCTGTGTTTGTCAATGTCAATTTAGATGAGCTCTGTGTTTATTTGATGAATAAACCGTCTCTCTGTTCACTTCCTTTCACGGCTGTTAAAGTCAGGTAATGATCACACGTTTCTGTTCTCCTCGGTTTACACTCCATCCATCAGAATGGCAGTGTGTTTTTGATTTAGGATTCAAAATCAGTATTAACAGACTGCTGCTTAAAGGGATATTTAATCTAAAAATGAAAATTCTGTTGTTGTTTGCCTGTCCAATTTCAGTGAATATGATAAATGCTTGAGTATTCATGCTGTAAAAGGATACCATAAGAGCATCACCAGATGACAGAATCCATCCATGTAGCTGTCAAATGTATAGACTTTTTAATAGACTGAAATTTAAGTTTTTAGATGCAAAATATCAGCAGAAATTTTCAAAATTTGTGTGCTTTGTGCAGTATTTTCCTTTAAAATGGGTTGTTCTTGACCAGAATTAGCTGCAAAGTAGACCAAAGAGACAAAAATAGACCCGAACGGAAAAAGGTCTAGTCCACATTGCAGCTTTTCTGGCAAAGAACCACCTATTTAGAGAGGAAGAAACGAAAAATGACCAAATGCAGTTGGTTTTGTTTTTACATCCCATCTGATAAAGGTTTATCTGAAATAGTTCATGTACCACAATAACAAACCAATGTATAAATACACTACTAGGGTCAGAATTTTATTTTATATATATATATAAATAAAATCATGGTTTCCACAAAAAAAATATTTCCACAATTATTTTCAATATTGATAATAATGTTAATTTTTTTTCTTGAGTACTAAATCAGCATATTAGAATGATTTCTTAAAGATAATGTGACACTAAAGACTGGAATAATGGCTACTGAAAATTCAGCTTTGCCATCACATAAATAAATTACATTTTAAAATATATTCAAATAGAAAACTGCTATTTTAAATTGTAATAATATTTCACAATATTTATTTTTTACTTTATTTTTAATCATATAAATGTAGCCTTGGTGACCATAAGAGACTTTAGCGACTTCAGATTTTGTGGTGATGTCATACTATGCTTAACCGTATTGTGATTACAGACAAGATCAATTTTAATTGCCTGCCATACTTCTGAACACCCTGGAGTATGTAAATGGCCATCACCATATAGGTACAGTAGATTATACCCTACATGAAATGAATATCTCTGTATCCCCCACAGAGCTGTTCTGTAAGGATCTGACCTTTTGCTGGGATCTTTTGTACTGATTTGACCTTACAAAGTAAAGATGGTTTAAGCCTCACTGGAGGGCCGTCTGTTCTTTCAATATGCAGTTTTTTAACCTTCATAAGAGTAATTTAATGTGACCCATCTTAGATATGAATCTCACTTGTTTCCTTTAGAAAAAGCACTCATCCTTTCTCCCTAGAAATTGATAAATATGAAAAAACATAATAGAACAAAACAAATCAAGCTTTGCAACATCAGCTGAACATGTTTAGTAATACAAAACATTTCATGTTTGAAATGCAGCTTCACTTGAGTTGGCCAGATCCAGGCTTGTAGCGCTGACAGTTCTTGGACACTCAATGTGATGTCACTGAGGACCTCTGGCTGCCCCTGCAGTGCACCTGCATGTCTTTAGACATGTTCTTCCTGTTTGAACACAGGTTTCTGATTCCTAGAGGAAGCAGAGAAAGGTCAAAGGCTCACTCGTAACCTGTGTTTCCTGTACTCAGGCGCCGTCTGCACAACTACAGTCAGAAGCTTTTGACCTTTCTGTGTGATAGAACAACTTTGATGTAAGACTGAATTTCCAGAGAATATGTTTTCCACCACACCCTTCATCTCTCAGCCTTTTTCTCGCCCTCTGGATTTTGTCCTTCAGAATTCTTTGTCTGCTTTTAATTTAAGAACTGTATTTTTATACAAAAGAGAAAACCTCAGCTGAGTGTGTTCATAAATTATACATACACTATATATATATATATATATATATATATATATATATATATATATATATATATATATATATATATATAATATTATAAGTTATATGCCTCTTTGGTGATTAGAAAAGGTCTTGATGTTGCATTATAGGTTCTTCAGATCAATATATTGGTTTCTAGGTTCTTGAAATCACCAGATTATCAAAAAACAAATACATTTGAGGATGTGTGGGACTTTAAAAGGTTTTTCTCTGGCAAATGAGTACTAATTGTTGACTATTTTATCTGGTGATTTGGTCTTCATGCTGGCAAATCACCTTCAACTGTCTTAAAGCACACTTTCTGACATTATGTAAAGTACTTGTAGCCTAAGGGAGCATAACCAGGGCCAGGGCCATTTAGCAATAAAGAGGATTAGACAGTGAAGAAAAATGGATTAGGATTAGAAATATTTCTTGTCATATTTTGTTTTGAAGGGAAGAAATTACAGTGATTATAACAGAGTGTTCATTTAAATCCTCCCTCAAACAAGAATGAAGAGGTGACCTTCAGATGGAGTTACTTTGCAGAAAACTCCACATACGTATCATTTAGACGCTTCATAAACTGTAATGCGTTCTGACGAAAGTGGAAGGCGCTTTGAGATAAAAGTAAATGTGATAAAAGCATGATGTCAGCGAGTGGAACGTATATCACTGAAACAAATACTCCAGCAGGTCTATTAATACCTTTTTATCTGTGTTTGTTTTCTTTTCATCACATTCGCAGAGTCGCCCTCTCACTTTCTACGGTTCAGTCAGGCTATCACTAAATTATGATGCAGAAAATGAAGCTCTTGACATTTGCCAAAAAGCCTTTCATGAGATTTCAAGTGGATGACCTCCAAGATCGTTGTAACGGGTCTGAGAGTCATCTTAAATCTTTAAAGAGTTTGGTATCTCCTTAGCTGCTAATCATAGAGGCTTGTGTGAAAGTCCTTCTAATCTTTTTCTTCCATCTTTCTCCTTTTTTCAGTTTTCTTTCCACCCCAGATTTACTCCAAGTGTTATAGCAACATTATTTAATGATCCTCTCTTTTTGTTGCAGTTCTTCCTATTTCCTTTAAAAGTGACACCGCTGTTATTTGCAGGCAACTTGAAGACAAAGACACCTCTTGAACTAATTCAAGACAGATGCTTCTCATGTGTTGCAAGATTTTGGATGGTTCAACTTGAGGGATTGTGATTGATAACTTGTTACACTAATAGTGTACTTAATAGACTCAATTTTGAGTATGCAGCTTTTCAAATTTTTAGACTCAAGATTATAGCCTAAATTTGGCAAATTAATAAAAAAATTTCAATTATTTCTGACACAACATCAGTACAAAAATAAATCTCAGGAGTAAATACCTGTGTCATATTTCAGTCTCAAATAAAATGAACATCCAAGATGATGTTGCTTATAGAAAATTATTTTTTTGACCATTAAATTTTCTTTTTCTTTATTTCTTTCTTTTTACATTATTTTCATGACAATTAAGCGAATTTTACTCCAAAAATGTAAAAAATTACATTACTGTAATTGCTTACTAACGCTGCATTATTTGATAAAAATACAGTAAAAGAGTACCGTTGTGAAAATACTATTGTAATCGAAAACAAATGTGTTCTATTTTAATATATTTTAAAATATAATTTATTCCTGTTATGATAAAGCTGAATTTTTTCTTTAGTCTCACATGAACCTTTAGAAATCATTCTAATGTGCTGATTTTGAAACTGATACATTTTTTAGGACTCTTTGATGAATAGAAAGTTCAAAAGTACGGCATTTATTTGAAATAGAAATCTTTTGTAACATTTGAAATATCTGTCAGTTTTGATCAACTTAATGCATCTTCGCTGAATATTCAAAAATTACTGACCCCAAACTTTAGAATGGTAGTGCAATTACGATTTTATCTGTATTTTTACATTATGTAGTAGGCTAATTAGATGGTACGATTATAAATGAATCACAGTGCATTTTATTAATGGCCCAAAAAGTAAGTTTCAGAAACTTACTTTTTCAGTTTAAGTTTTTAGTGAAATATGATCTCATAACTTTTTTTGTGAGTTTCACCTATAACCTGCTGGGAGTACAGAAGGCCCTTGTTTAGGGTGGTTTCACCAACGCCTTTATGTTTTATTTGTGACTGAACATCACTGACATTGATTGGGAGTTCTATTAACACTTCATGAGTTTTCTGTGTGATCTATAGTTAACATGATATCTGTATAGGTTCCATTCTTGCATTGGACTGAGGCTTGATTTAACACTCCATAACAGTCGATACGGCCCAGTAACAACCCAGAGATACCAGAGCCAGTAAAAATGATTGCTCTTAGTAGAACTATAGAAATCAATAGCACATAGAGAGCTGTGACTTCTCCGAACTTCTTCAAGTGAATCAGTGGGTTTGTAGCCGACAGTGGCGTGTTCTTAAAATTGTTCAAAACGTATTTTTCTACAGATGAGTCATTAGCTTTACATAAGTCGACTCTGTAATGCACTGGACTGCGGGTTTACAGTAAGGACAGACCAAAACTACAAGTATTTATCACTGAAAGTAAACTAAAGGTGCTGTTCTTAACACTGGAGAAATATCAGTGATCAAATTTAGAACAGGAGTGACCTTGAATGGAGCTCGTGGTAAAGCGTGGACAAGCACACGCTCTCTTTTTGCCTCCCCAGGGGAACGCCGCAGGGTGACTGTGCTCTTCCTCATTAACTTTGGTGTGCACTGATCATGCATTTAATGTTCCTGTCTCAGCCCACTGCACTCCTCCATGGTTTAATGAGAAACCGAAAGCAGCCTGCCAGAGAGGAAGCAGTGTTTTATTAGTATTTCATCAGAATCACGACAAAAACTGCTTAAATGTTCTTTCCTTTGTACAGACGTTAGGAGAGAGGAAGAATCTGGTCGTGTTGTCTAGGAAACCACCATGTCTGGATTTGTGAGGAGGGAAAAGACTCATTCTGGCATAAGACCCAAAATAACAGATCCAGTATTGGAGAACGTGAGAAACATAATCATTCTTTTTCAGGACCATTTAGGGTAATAAAAACATGATGCATATTTTTATTCAGTGTAATTACAGATAAAAATGTTCCCTGATGCATATTTTAGCTTAATTATTGCAGTGTTGCATCTTTTTTTGTCTCACTCAATTATCATTAAAGGATTAAAGTTCACTTCTAGAATAAAAATTTCCTGATAATTTGTCATCCAAAATGTTCATGTCTTTCTTTCTTCAGTCGAAAAGAAATTTAGTTTTTTTTAGGAAAACATTCCAGGATTTTTTATAGTGGACTTCAATAGGAGCCAACGGGTTGAAGGTCCAAATTGTAGATTCAATGCAGCTTCAAAGGGCTCTACACGATCCCAGCCAAGGAATAATGGACTTATCTAGCGAAACAATTGGTCATTTTCAAAAAAAAAAAAAAAAAAAGTATATACTTTTTAACCACAAATGCTCGTCTTGCACTAGCTCGTCACGCGTGTAGGCAGAAGTACTGATCCAGTGTTTACAAAGGGAACGTGCAAAGAAAGTCAAACACACTTTACAAAAAAAGGTAAAACAACAATGTTGGATGGTTTTAAAGTTGGAGGAGAAAACGAGACCTTTCCAACATGATTACGTAATGCGCAAAGTCACGGATACACATCACAGAGCTAGTGCAAGATGAGCATTTGTGGTTAAAAAGTATAAATGTAATTTTTTTATTTATTTTTTTTAGAAAATGGCCGATCGTTTTGCTAGATAAGACCCTTATTCCTCGGAAGTTGCATTGAAACTGCAATTTTAACCTTCAATCCAATGAGCACCATTGAAGTTCACTATATGGAGAAAAATCCTGGAATGTTTTCCTCAAAAACCTTAATTTGTTTTCGACTGAAGAAAGAAATACACTATATTGCCAAAAGTATTGGGTCACCCCCTTCTAATGAACAGGTTTGACTACTTTAGTAATTTCCATGAGTACAAATCTTAATGTTTAAGCATATAATGATATTCTAGGGAATTGTGTGATAAAAATTCTATAAAAAATTCTTGCCTTATACACAGAGGCATTGTCATGTTAGAATAGAAAAGGGTCCTGTCCAAACTGTTGCTATAAAATTAGAAGCGCACAATTCTCTAGAATATCATTATATACTTAAACATTAAGATTTGTACTCATGGAAATTACTAAAGTAATCAAACCTGTACATTAGAACGGGTGTCCCAATACTTTTGGCAATATAGTGTAATTGAACATCTTGGATGACATGGGGGTGAATAAATTATCAGGAAATTTTTATTCTGGAAGTGAACTAAACCTTTAACAAATTAAAACATATTCTTGACTAGGAAAGGGATGACAAGAAAAATTTAACTGTGTGAGATTACAGTTCCCCCAAAAATGACAATTTGCTGAAAATGTACTCACCCTCAAGCCATCCTAGATTTACATGTGTTTGTTTCTTTCTCAGAACAGATTTGGAGCAATTTAGCATTAAATCACCTGTGATCCTCTGCAGTGAATGGGTGACATCAGATTGAGAGTCCAAACAGCTGATAAAAACACAATAATCCACACCACTCCAGTTTCTGAAGTGAAAAGCTGTGTGTTTGTAAGAAACAAATTCATCAAGATATTTTTAACCTTCAAACCATTGCTTCCATCTGAAATAGTCCATATCCATAATATTGTTTTCTTCAGTGAAAAAGTCATCGGAATCAGTAGAGAAATATGCAGATCAAGCACCGTTTACATGCAAAAACAGTCCAAAATGGTTTAAACAAATATGTTGGTGGATTTTGATGTGAGAAGACAACAGGTGATGGACTCTTCTCACCGGAGGAAGCATTATTATGGATTATGGACTTGTATTTTGGTCAGAAGCGATGGTTTAAAGTTAAAAACATCTTAATAACATATTTGTTTATTACAAACACACAACTTTTCACTTCACAATACCTTAATTGATGGACTGGAGTCGTGTGGATTACTTGTGTTTTGTTGACTAAACTTACACTATATGTAATTTCGGTCAAAATAAACTGGACTAAAATGAGTTCTTTAAAACCTGAAATTAGTTTTAGCAGTTTTAATCTATTCCAGAAGCAACAGCCACAGCCACATTTATACAGCGCAACAGTTTCTCAGGCTTGCTCTGGACAGCCTCATTTGTCTTTTTGCTTATCTCAGCAATATGGAACATCCCGAGTTCCTTGTCAGGTGAGAAAATCTATGTTCAGCCTAAACCAGGCCAAATCGCCCCTCAGGACGTCTTCACTCTGGCGGACTATATCGAGGCTGAAATTACCCTTGAAGATTAAAGCACTTCTCTGTGCCAGGTTATCGCAGGTCTATAGCAAAAACTCATTTACTAACATCTTCCTATATATTTCTCTGCATCGCTACCCAGTATCAGAGAACAAAAACATTGTGGCTGCATATCAAGCGTGCAATTAAGCAATTACATTTCCAAATCGAATTACACAGGGGAATGATTCATAAAATGACCAATTGCCCATGTACAATCATATTAATGCGATAACACTTTTTACTGCTGCAATTAAATTCGGTCATGGAGGCCGCTTTCAAAACCGCCCTCGGAGCATATCAGAGCTAAATTTGAACCGCTTTTAGCTGAAACGGCTTCGTTAGAGCAAGACAGGCCCGCGCTCTTGTTAAAAAGATCTATGATCCCCTCACAGGAAGACATGACTTTTCTTTTCCTTTGACGTACCACCTTGAAAACTGTAATGAATTGCCTTTGAATTACATTTTTGCATGAAGGTGAGTTGGCAGCAGATGATTCAGTGAGGTGAGGGATGCATGTATATAGCCCAAGGATCAGAATGAAGGAATCAGCTTGTGGCTTTTATTTGTGTGAGCCAAACTTGTCTCTTCACCATACGTACCTTTCTAATTAGGGCTGCTGTATTTATTTGTGCTCAGAAGTTAAAAGGCGACTTCATGGTGTGGCCATCGCAGCAGGCACCTTCTACAAGGTCACTGCAACATAATAGCCCACTGTAGCCCTCAAAGAAAAAGAAAACTTAATGACACCAACTCGCCAAGATGTGAAAGCCTTTTGATGCTGGTGAAAGTTTGACATTCTTTGGAGTTTTGATGGTCAGAAAATGTCTTGTCATGTCCGAGGGTCATTGTGGTTCAAAAGAGATCTTGGTCATGGTGGTTAACTAAGACAGACAAACACATTTCTGATCTGTTTCTTTCTGCCCACTTGTAGCTTCAAGTGACCTTCAAGAGCATTTGCTGTATGCTGATCTCCATGGTAACAGACAGGAAGTGGAACTAGAGTTAAAGCCTATGGCTCTTTAAGTTCAGTGTGATGCAAAATCAGCAAAGCAACAGCTTTCTCCTGTCTATCTCTGTTTATTTTATATAATTTACAGAATATTTTATTTGCAGACTATAAATGTGACCCTGGACCACAAAACCAGTCTTAAGTAGCACAGGTATATTTGTAGCCAAAAATACATTGTATGGGTCAAAATTATCGATTTTTCTTTTATGCCAAAAATCATTAGGATTTTAAGTAAAGATCATGTTCCATTTAAGATATTTAGTAAATTTCCTACCGTAAATATATCAAAACTTAATTTTTTATTAGTAATATGCTTTGCTGAGAACTTCATTTGGACAACTTTAAAAGCGATTTTCTCAGTATTTAGATTTTTTTGCACCCTCATATTCCAGATTTTCAAATAGTTGTATCTCGACCAAATATTGTCCTATCCTAACAAACCATACATCAATGGAAAGCTTATTCAACTTTCAGATCATGTAGAAATCTCATTTTTGAAAAACTGACACTTATGACTGGTTTTGTGGTCCATGGTCACAAATATGTTGCAGAAAAAAATAAAATAAAATAAAATAAAATATATATATATATATATATATATATATATATATATATATATATATATATATATAATTTTTAAAAATCTTTAAAATTATTAAAATAAAGTAAAAATGTATGTGTGTTTGTGTGTATATAAGTTGATAATTTATTATTTTAATAATTTTAAAGATAAAAAAAATGGTATATATATATATATATATATATATATATATATATATATATATATTAAAATAGATTAATAATTTATATACACGTGTAAATTATTCATTTAATTATTATTTTAATAATTTTATATATATATATACATATATATTGTTTCAGTGTAATTGCATTTGAAATTATGCACTGTCAACTAAACATTTTGCTGCTCTGAACATTAAACTGCTCTGAATATACATTTCATTACTTTTTAACTAGATATATGACAGATGACAGACAGATAAACCCAAAAAAACAGGTGTTATTTCCAGGTTGGCAATGCAGTCGTTGCACCTTGAGTAGATTTTGACTGGGTGATCGATACTGGGTGGTGCATTTAATGATTGACGGTTATCGCATCAAGGGTGCTTAGAAATATTGCCAAATAACTTGCTTATTCCTCTAATGCGCCTTTCGGCTCAGTGCGTGTCCTGCTGCCTGCTGGGAAAATCCCATTGATCGATAATCCATTGAGATGGAGTGCTCCGATATGACAAGAAGTTTGGAAAATTACAGTGAAAGATTTTTTTTGGTTTTGTCCATGCTGCACTGCACTATCATTTAGAGAAAGACCACATAGCGTGTCAACGAAACCGGACAGCAGCAGATATGTAATGCAAAATAACATTCATTGAACGTGACGTGTTTCATATCCACTTGGGATGTATGTCAATATCTCATGAATGTTAAAATGAAGTGCTCTGCAGCCTGTAATCTATGACTCCCTGAACTGGGCAGCCTGTGTGTACATGCTGTAATTGCATTTGCTTCTTGCAGATTTTCAAAGCATAAACATTCCCCACCAGAGCATTGGAGATACAGTTTGCTTACTTGCACGCTGTTTATTATGAGCGAGATGGCTGGTGAGCGCAGCATGCTGTCGGTTTATAAAGGCTCCTGTTATTCCTGTTGAATTAATTCTCAAAGCTCTGAAGGCTGATCAATACCTCCTGAATGACTGCAGATCTCTCCCTGACTGTGGCATTTAAAGGTAATCACCATGTCCTGGCTGGTCCCAAATGGAAGAGGGCGATTCTGCACCTCTTTTTATGCCTTTTTCATTGTCTCTTTATCAAAATGCACCTGTATCAATTCTGCTATATGCACAAGGAACATTTGAAAAGATTAATAATGAACATGGTCACAGCTTGAACTCAAATGCTCTAAACCACAGTTTACCACTTGCAGAGGTCTGAAATGGTATCAGAAATATATATCAGAAATAGTATGAATTTAATGTTGTAATCTTAGGTTAATCTGCCCAAGAATCACCCAATTACATAGCAAGAAGCCACCTAACTGACAGGTAAACTGACATTCTACAGTTTGCTTTTTTATGTGTTATTTATAGGTGCATGAATATGAAAATGATGATATATATTAGACAATATTGACTTTACCAAGTAAATTACTACAGTAAATTAGGATTGTGCCACCTTTCAGATTTGAATAATGTATTTTAAATTCAAACTTAATTCCTCAATTTCAAATGAATGTAAGTAGATTTAGTAAATTCCAAAATAAATAAATAAATAAATAAATAAAAAATAAAAAATAAATCTTGATTTACAGGGAGAAACATGCATAAAAAAGTCTCTTATGTTTACCAAGGCTGCATTTATTTGATCAAATAATACAATAATATTGTGAAATATTATTACTATTTAAAATATCTGTTTTCTATTTGAATACAGTTTATTTCTGTGATGGCAAAGCTGAATTTCCAGCAGCATTACTCCAGTCTTCAGTGTCACATGATCCTTCAGAAATCATTCTGATATACTGTTCGGTGCTCAAGAAACATTTCTTATAATTATCAATGTTGATATTATTGTACTGCTTTGTATTTTGTAACATTACATATGTCTTTACTGTCACTTTTGATCAATTTGATGTATTTTGTCAAATATAAGTATTAATTTCTTAAAAAAAAGTACTAACCCCAAACTTTTGAACTGTTATATAGATAGATAGACAGACAGGCAGGTGACAGCAGATAATGAGACAGTTCTCTCATACAGCGTCCCAGGGCATGTCAGTCTACAACTTTAGATATTGCCAGCCTACTAAAAGAAACTTGGATGCTTTTGAGCCATCTAAGTACCTGCAGGGATCGTGATGTTCAGCTTAATGTTCTTTTGTTGTACATCCCTGTGCCTCATCCCTGTGTGTATTGTTACTTCACAGTTTGACGATTTGCCTTTGGCAGAGTTTTGTCTGCAAGAACCGCTCAAAGGATCTTACTTATCTCCAACACACCAATGAGAAAGAGAGGACGATATTACAGTCGTCCATCACAGCAATCCTGTGCAGTTTACCGTCCAATTTGTCTGAGAACAGCACAGAAAATCCCTGAAAGTGCTCTATTGAGCTGATCAAATGGACAGGAAGTGGGTCACGAACCAGGGGACTTTTCTAAAGCCCATTTATCTACCGAAACAATTAGAGAAAGAGACCAAAAATTCTCTCAGCTCTGTTTGTCACAGTTCATCAAAATCATTATCCTCTTAAATACAGAATAATAAAAAATATATAAATAAATAAATAAAACATATTAATATAAAAAGATATACATGGATAAATAATATATAAAAGTATATTCCAAATTATCTCAGGTTCACATCTTTATAAATGGAAGTTAATTGATCAGAAAAAAGTGTGGCCGCATCAAAATCAATTTATGGTAATCCCATTTCCACTACAGATTAAAATAAAAAATGTGTTAATTGTAACTTTTTATCTCACAATTCTGTCTTTATCCCCCACAAATCTTAGGGAAAAAAAAGTCAGAATAGTGAGAGATAAACTCAGAATTGTGAGAAAAAAGTCCAAATTGTAAGATAAAAAGTCATAATTACCTTTTTATATTTTTTATTTAGTGGTGTATAAAATAAAAACCAAAAAAAAACTTAATTGCAAGGTGTGAACTCAGAATTCAGAGGAAAAAAGTCGGAATTGCAACATGTAAACACATAATTGAGAAAAATTCACAACAGTCAGATATAAACTTACAATTGGAGAAAAAAAGTCCAAATTGTGAGACAAAAAGTCACAATTACCTTTTCTTAAATTTTTTAGTGGCGTAACAAACAAACAAACAAACAAACAAAAAAACACTTAACTGCAAGGTATGAACTCAGAATTCAGAGGAAAAAAGCCAGAATTGCAACATGTAAACTCAGAATTGTGAGAAAAAAGTTCAAATTATAAGATAAAAAGTCGCAATAACCTTTTATAATTTTTTCGTTTGAAAAATAAACAAATATAATTCTAAATAAGAAAAAGCAGAAATGTGGGACGTAAACTCAGAATTTAGAGAAAAAAGGAATATTTGCGAGCTATAAACTTACACTTGGAGAAAAAAAACTCAGAATTAAAAAGTTGCAATTAACCATTTATTATTTAGTGACGTAAAAAACAATATCAAACAAACAAACAAAAAACTTAATTGCAAGGTGTGAACTCAAAAAGTCAGAATTGTGGCATGTAAACTCATAATTATGAGAAAAAAATAACCTGAATTCTGAATTTATATCTTGCAAGTCTATTTTTGGGGTTCTGCCATGGAATAAAAAAGAAAATTATGATTTTTTATCTCACAATTTTTCTTGCATTTGCATGTTTATATCTCACAATTCACAATTTCTCAGAGTTGCAGGTAAAAAAGTCAGAAATGAAAATTGGGAATACCTTATCATTTATTTTCTCTTGGCAGAAAATGGGCTTCTGTAAGTATCAAGAATGATTATTTGCATTGCTAAATTCTGGTTATATAGAAGGATGGTGTTTGTCATGTTTGCATGCATCTGCGATCAGCAACTTGCTCTTTATATGCTGGTGCAAGCATGCAGTCCTTACTCACTGCTCATTAATTTCACATGCCACGCAGATGCAGCTTACATCACGGTCCAAATGTTAAAAAATGCTGAAGTTAGCCCAGGGTCATTTAAGTCCAGGGAGCAAATCTGTCAGGGTTCTTTTCCAGGGTAACCTCTGCACCTCACAAATTGTAAAAATTTTGTCCTTAAAATAAGCATTTCTTGGTTCACTTATTTTGCCTTGCCTCAGCAACTTTGTTGGCTTTTAGAGGCGAACCGATGTGCTTTGTCAGCAGGGCCGAGGCTGTAGAGTCACGCTAGGGGCAGTAGGTTTAGTCAGAGCCCACAGGTCATGCATCTATACCTCTGCACGGCCTGTTCTCCAGTGCCCTTGGGAAAGAATCATTACATTACGGAGTGCAGCACTACCTCCGCTGTCAGGGTTAATCAAGTTTTAAATTTATAGTTCAACACCTTGTCCTGAGCATATTATCGCCCTGCCACTGAGTCTGAGACAGTGAAGCAGAAAAAAATACAATTATGGTGAGTTTTCACCTGTAAATTAAAGATGTGAAATTAAAATAGACTTTTTTTTTTTGGTAATAAATGTCTTTGGTCTTGTGGTACAACCTTGAGGAAAAACTTGTTTGTTTTTTTAGTATTTGTTCAAAATGCATTTGACTCAAAAATGTGCACCTTTGAAATTAGATTTCACTTCACCAAGGCTGCATGGAAAAAGAAAAATACCAGTAATATCATATATATACAGTCCTATCAAATCATTATGGATAAATTTATATTTCAGAAATTAAAACCCCAAGAAATCACTAACCTGGTTCTCTGAAATTTGGGTCAAGACATTGAAAAGTCTTTTTATTTTTTTTTTTTTTAAATATAGGCTTTGGTTATGTCAGGCATGAACCATATTTTGATATTTGCTAGTTGGTTGCAGGTAGTTTTTTTAGGGGTGGGAATCTGTCATTACAAACAACATTAGACAAATGAAACTTTATTTATCAATATTTTATGTCTTTTTTTGTGGAAAAGATTGTATTGAACACCAAAATATTTTTATTTTATTTTATTTTATTTGTCATTGTTTAGTTCATCTGTTTCAGTGATTAATATATTGCAAATACTGTTTTTTTGTCTTTAATATCCACTAGCATTCCATTTTTAAGAGATTAAAAAAATTAATAAATAATAATACTCAGAAATTAATAAATCAAAGAACTTGCTACTTGCTGAAAGGACCTCCATTAAGTAATCCCAGAAGGTGCTCTTTGGTTGGGTTCAAAATTATATCCTTAGACTCTATGGATATAACTCAGAAATTAATATTTAGCAAGGATGCAGAGACTGTTTAATCTAATCCAAATAAATGCTGTTCTTTTCGACTTTCTGTGCATATAAGTAAGTAAGTATCACTGCTTCAAAATAATATTAAGCACCACAACTGTTTTCAGTATTTAATAATAAGAAATCTTGAACACCAAATCAGAATATTACAATGATTTCTGAAGGATCATGTGACATGATGATAGAAATTCAGTTTTGCCATCACAGGAATAAATTACATTTTATATTGATGTAGAAAACAGCTGTTTTATATTGTTATAACATTTAACAATTTACTGTTTTTACTGTATTCTGATCAAATAAATGCAGCCTTGATAAGGACAAGAGACTTCTTCCAAAAACATTTAAAAAATCCTAATTATTCCAAACTTTTAATGGGAGTGTACATAAAATAGCACCAAATACATTGTTTCAATCCTCATAGCCCCTAAAAATAACAGCTATTTTGCTATGTTTTGTATCAAGCCACCAAGCCTTCACACTGCTAGTAAAGGGTTGCTTTTGTCTCTCCCAGCCTTTTTTCAGGCCATGGTCGCCATTCAAGCAACTGAGGTTGCTATGGAGACGGTTGGTCCTGGTTAAAAGCAGTGGTGGAGGATGACCTCATGCGAGATCTTCTGCTCTTTCAATTAGCCCTCCAGCCCTCCCCATGTCTCAGTCCCGCTCTGAGAGGGCTGGACGAGGCCTTTGTTAGAGAGAAAAGTGTGAACACAGGGCATTCAGCCTGTACAGTGTGTGTGCCAGACAGCATCAATGAGAAACACACACATAGTGACAGCAATTACCTTTCAGACCATTTCAACTTCCAATGCTTTCTTCACATCTCCTAGTGGATTGTTTTGTTGGGATGCTCAGATATATACTCTGTTCCAAAACCTAGTGAGCTGCCTATGCTGGCAGCATTTTAAAGCACCGCTCTTGATGTAAAACAGCTGTTTTAAAAACTCGTAGTTTGTCTAAAAATGAAAATTTGCTAAACATTTACCTACCCTCAGGCAATCCAAAATGTAGATGAGTTTGTTTCTAAATCAGAGCAGATTTGGAGAAATTTAGCATTAAATCACTTGCTCACTAATGGGTTCTCTGCAGTCAATGGGTGCCGTCAGAATAAGAGTCCAAACAGCTGATTAAAAATATCACAATACTCCACAAGTAATCCACACAACTCCAGTCCAGCTTTATGTTTGTAATAAATCCATCATTGAGATGTTTTAACTTCAAACTGTTGCTTCCAGTTAAAAAAGTCGTCTCGTCTGAATCAGGAGAGAAATATGTAAAAATCAAATCCTGTTTACATGATGAAAGGGCTTAATGATGGATTTGTTTATTTCAAAACTATAGATTTTTAATTCATAAGACATTAATTGATGGACTGGAATTACGTGGATTGCTTGTGGATTATTGTGATGTATTTTTATCAGCTGTTTGGACTCTCATTCTGATGGCACCCATTCACTGAAAAGGATCCATTGGTGAGCAAGAGATTTAATGCTAAATTGCTCCAAATCTCTGTTCTGATGAAGAAACAAACTCATCTACATCTTGGATGGGCAGAGGGTGAGTAAATTCTCAGCAAGTTTTCATTTTTGAGTGAACTATTCCTTTAAATAGATTGCTTCAGCCAATTTTTAAGGCAGCATTGAATACATCCTTCTCAAAAAAGTTGATCCCGTAATGCACTGTGACAAGCTTAGTGCAAAATTAATTCAAGATGGTCATCGAAGCAAGAAAAAGGTTAATTATAAATATATTTAATTGAATGCTAAAATGCATGACCACAAAACCAGTCATAAGTAGCATGGATATATTTGTAGCAATAGCCAAAAATACATTGTATGGGTCAAAATGATCGATTTTTCTTTTATGCCAAAAATCATTAGGATATTAAGATCCTGTTCCATGAAAATATTTTGTAAATTTCCCGTAAATATATCAAAACTTAATTTTTGATTAGTAATATGCATTGCTAAGAACTTCATTTGGACTTTAAAGGTGATTTTCTCAATATTTGATTGATTTTTCAGATTCCAGATTTTCAAGTAGTTGTACCAAATATTGTCAGCTTTCAGATGATGTATAAATTTCAATTTCAAAAACAACTGACCCTCATGACTGGTTTTGTGGTCCAGGGTCACATATATACAAAATATGAAAACAAATTGAAATAATTATATAGAAAATGTGCTTTGCATTTCATATATATTAGAGATTATTAAAGCATATTTTTACACTGTTAACTGAGCCACATATAGGTGTTACTTCCTATGTAGAGTGTTTTAAATTAGTCTCTTCATGACAGTTAGGGTGCTAAAACTGCTTCTCACTCAGTTTGAAACACATCTGTAATGTCTGCAGACAGAATCTGGTACTTCACAGAAGAAATGAGGGAATAATCACTAAATCAGATGGCTTGTGTTGTGCTGTCAGTGATAGATGTGACCATATGAAAGAGATGCGGTTTCAATATAAATGTTGTGCGAAACCGTGGTTTCCAGCAAGATTTGTGTTGCGTTTGAAAATAGTCATATCTGGTAAAACAATGGATGCATATAAACCACAAAATCAGTTTCATATTTTAGAATAAATCTGGTGCTTTGAATGTGAGATGGTGTTGTGAGACAGTGCAATAAATAACATTGAGGTTCATCTCAGTTTTATAGCACATCACACATCGATGATTGCCTGAATCTTCTGATAAAATATCTCTTCAGAAACATACTGTGAATGGAATCCATTAAATCAGACACAAAGGCACAATCATCATTAGCCTGGACTGGATGATTGACAGACTGGAAGGCTTCATTGTCCGTTGGAAGGGAACGTCCAGAAAGGCAATGCAGGGGCGAATGCAGTTTGATCTAAAGGAACAGACAGGATAAGGACATGCGAACAGCAGGGTGTGATTAGACAGGAACAAAAAGCCCCCTTTAGCCAACCGGTGGCTCTTTGCTTCGCTCTTCTGAAGCTGACAGAAAATCACATTGACATTTCTTTTATTTGTCTGGGCCCAATTTAAAACTGAAAACTACATCCAAATGTGAAAATATGGCCTGGATTTTATTCTCTATTTAAAAACTCATTTGTTACGTCGTTTTAAAAAGTGGTGAAGAAATTTGGAGGTGTGGCTTTATGCAGACATGAAGGTTAATAAATTGTGAATGTTAATTAGGTTATGCACTTTTTTTTTTTTTTTTTTACTGTTTTAATAACTAAATTAAATACATAGTCTACTGTTCAAAAGTTTAGGTTCACCAAGACCTTTTTTTTTTAAAAGAAATTAATTATTGTCTTTATCAAAGCATTAAATTGATCAAAAGTGAGAGTAAAGACATTTAAAATGTTATAAAAGATTTCTATTTAGATAAATACTGGTCTTTTGAATTTAATATTTACCAGAGAGTTCTGAAAAAAAGTATCACAGTTTCCACAAAGACATTAAGCAGCGTAACTGTTCTCAAATTTGATAATAATAATAATATAAAAAAAAAAAATATATATATATATATAGATATATATAGAGACTTCTGTCAAAAATTGATTTTCAAAATCAGGTCTGTAATAGAATATCTGCTAATTTCAGTCAAAACTGAAAATTTTGACTGAAATGTGAAAATTTATTGTAATATGCACACATTTTGAAAATTAATTTCTATAAAAATCTTTTGACTAGTAAATGGTCTTTCTAGACCTTCACCTCCAGAAATGGCAGAAGAAATCACTTTGACTCGCCTCTTTTTTTTTTACTCTTTTATACTGAGGATTTATTTCCCAGAGTCATGTTTCAGTATTTCACTCTGTGGACGAACTGATGGGAAATGTGCCAGTAAGAGAAAATGTAGATGTCTGTGCTCTGCGTTATCTACAAATGAAAAATTTAATGAGCAGAAATTTAAAAAAATGTAATGAGCAGACTTTCAGCTTTATATGTGTGGATTATAGGAGACGTTATCCTGAATAGCAGGGAACATAATTACAGAGAACAATTACATTTCTAATGACTGTCAAACAGAACAAAAAGAGATACTGGCACATAGATCTCTTTAAATCTCAGTATTATTCTTCCTCTCACTCCTACGTGGAGCATGATGTGGCAAATTCAGTGTCACATTTAATGTATTTGCTGTCTATTTATCAAGTGGTGGTTTTAATGAGTTTTGATTGTTGTAACACAAGTTGAATTTTCAACCTGTGTGTTCAAATGGTTTTCTTGGACAGTAATCAGTAATAGATTTTCTGATTCATTCTTCTGAGTTTGTGATTACATTAAACCACTTCAAGGAGACTGTTAGGAATTTTCTCTCATCACTTACTGACTCTACTACTCTTTCAAAAACTTTGACTTTCTTTTTTTAAACACAAATGAAGTATTCTTGTTCTTTCCTATACCAAAAAAAGTAGATGGCTGTCATGCAAGATTTTGACTTTAAATCTAAGCTGTTTTGTCATAAAAAGCTATTCAGATGCTTCAGGAAACTTGGAATATAAACACATGGACCACTTTTATGGTGCTGTTAAGGCAATATCCAGGTGAATAAGGTAAAAAGTTATTACTAATAGATTTGTCCATATTTTCCTAAGTTGATTCATTCAGTAATTCAGTAAATTAAGACCAAAAAGGAATGTCAAAAATGTAGTTTAATTAAAAAAGTATTTTAAATATGTATTTGAGGCTTTATTTAAATAAATATGCACTAATTTCTAGTGTTATTTTAGTATCGCAATACAATTATACTTTTTTTTTTTTTTAAATTTTGAATTTTTTATTTTTGTTAAAGTAATTTTGTTGTGCATTTTTGCTTTTTTTAAGTTTAATATTTTATTGTTTTTTGTCTTTTTTTTTTTTAAATGTTGAATATTTATTATTAATTTTTATTTTAGTTTTAGTTATTCTATTACATCAAGTTAAACTAAATGAAAATGAGAAATATTGCCTAGGCAACTAGCTGAAATAAAATAAGTTTTTATGTATTTTAGGGGTGTCCCCGACCAAGGATTTTCATAGTCGAATCGGAATTTTCGAATCTTGCCGATAGTCGACTGATAGTCGAATCATATGTTTGGGGGCGGGGGGAAATGCAAGAGTCAAGTCAGACATTCAACAGTCATAATTATTGACTTTAACACACAGGGAAGATGTGTAACGGAGGCCTCGCAGATACAAAAATAATGTTTTATGTTTTGATTAAAAGATAGTTAACATTAAAAGTCAGCGAAACCCTAAGAATTCACAACATTTTTTTATAATAATGCTCTCATTATTATGTTATGTATATGACAGTAGTTATTAATGTTCTGCATTTCTGTTTTGAGCTGCACGTGCTGAAGATGACCAGAAGAATGAAGCATTTGATAGCAGGGTTTTAATCAATGGGATTTAACTTATCATTTATCTCATATAGAATACGCTTCATTATTTATACAACATAATGTTAATATTAAGACTTATAGGCTATCTGCACAAAATGCCCCGAATGCATGAACGTGTCTGCGTGGCTCTGAATGAACTCTTGTTGTGGACGCGTTCTTCACGCAACAACGTGCAGAAACACGGCAACTAAACTCTAAAAATTCACAGCGTTTTATTATAATAATGTTCTCGTTATGTAATGTATATGACAGTCCCAGTCATAGTTATTAATATTCTACATCATTGTTTGTACTGCTCGCGCTACGCACTGAAGAGATAATCATCATAGTACTACAATGAAGCGCTTTACCGCAACTCAACCAAATGCATCTTATACGAGATAAATAATGCTATATACATGATATATATAAACTAGCTGAAATGTTTTGAAATCACTTGTACCCTACCTGATCGAAAAAATCCAGTCTTTCACTCTGCCTGTGTCAGTTTGAGTCTTGTTAAAGATTTAAATCCCTGCTGCCAAGATGCTCCTCTGTTGGTCACGGATTATGGAAAGTGAAACTTAAATCTATAGGGGTGGTTGGATTTATTCACACACGTTAAAATATTTATCTAAAGCTTATTTCTTTTCAGACTCTTATTTACAGCATTATCTTAATAGGCTGTATATTAACTTATTGGGAGAAATCCGGTAGTTCTACGTGAAATCAGACATTGAGCACCCCCCATATTGTCAAAATGTCATGATCATAACACCCCGCGAATATTCGACTGTGAGATTGGGATTCAAATCAAGCTCCTCCCATCGAAGCATCGAATCGGCGACTATTCGGTGTCAACCCTAATTTTATTTAAGTTAACTTTATTTCAAATAACAATTTTTTTTATGGTTTTACACTGTAAAAGTGATAAGTTGACTTAATTTAAAAAAATTGAGGAAACCCGTTGCCTTAAAATTAAGTAAATAATAATTTAAAAAAAAGTTAAGTGAACTTGACAATTCACTTAACTTTTTTTTTTAAAATTATTATTTACTTAATAATTTTAAGGCAACGGGTTTCCTCAATTTTTTTAAGTTAAGTCAACTTATCACTTTTTACAATAGTTGTAGTTTTAGTTAACTAAAATAACCCTGTTCCAGTACAGAAATCTGATCATTGGATAAAGCCAGGTTTGAAATTCTTGTTTTATTTTGTTAACATGGATATCCCTTGTAATATCACTCCTTAAAGCAGAAAATACTGCCAACAGCCAGATAAATAAATAAATATAATTTTTTATTTTTATTGTTTTTTATTATTTATTTTTTTTATTTTTTTTTTTTACCATATTTTAGGCCTAAAATGTTAAAAAATATATGTCAGATGAGTGATACATGAACAAACCTCTCTGTAAAAACCTTCAGAATAGTAATAGGAATAAAATAGTGCTTGGGGAAATGTTCTGTATTTGAAATCTACTGAAGCAAATAGATAAAGTCTAATCAAATGCACTTAAATGTGTTTTGGATGTTTTCTTTCCACTAGTCTGAAAGAAATTAAGTAATAGAAGCAAAAAAGCCTAAAATCTCAAAATTGACCAGTGGCTGAAATAATAATGTTTTGTGTTGTCTTGCCTTAAGGTGCTTTTTGTACTTTTTAGCACTTGACAGAAATCGGTTCCCATCTACCTTCATTGTATGATCAAGAGATTCTACTAAAGAGATTCTCAGTTTGTGTTTCACTGGAGAAAGTCGGTCATAAGGTTTGGAATGGACAAAATGTTTATATTTGGGTGAACTTTCTCGTGCTGCATTCTTCTAGACCATGCGAACAGGAAACTTCTGTCTACTTTCACTCTCATTTTCTGCTTAATTTCCTTCTCAATCCTGTCGTCCTCCATTTCCCCCTTTCTCTCCTTCACCCTCTGGATTCAAGGCTTTTCACTCTGTCAAAAGTGCGCTGAAGACAGGACACCCAGAAGATCTTTCCTCACATTAATCTCCCTTTCCTAAACTCTGAGACTGGAGGTGACACATGAGCTGCGTTTGGTCTGAGAGGAGGAAGCTGTGTTGTTCTACCCCCCTGTCACTCTGTCCCCTTTGCTGTCTTCCTCTTTGCCCCGGGCTGTCATGTCAGACGCCAGAGCCATGAAGGCAGCGGTAAAGAGATGGACGGCTGAGACAGTGAGGGTGGCACCTGTGGGCACCTGCCTGCTTGTGATGCCTCGGCCTTCCTGCGTCACTTTCGCTCGACAGGGCCAGATGGGGCGTCCTGCCAGACTGAGGCTCTGTGTGCAGTCCAACTGCTCTACAGGATGACGTTAGCTGCTTGGATAGTGTGGTTCTCACATCAAGGGCAAACATAGCAATGTCAAATGAGTTACTGAACTATCAAACTGCAATTTAGGGAATTTTTGCTAGTAATACTTTTATTTGAGTCCACATATTTTAAATTCACTTCAAATTCAGATCAATATGTTAATGTACAACAGACTCTAAAAGCAGTGCACAATGTACTGTATTAATATGAAGTATTTTATCCTCCTGAGACCCTGTGTCCTCATATGATGACATTATATTTTTTTAATTTCTCTGAGACTGTACATGCCACAGTTTTAAGTCTGGATGTCCTGTACAGAGCACATTCAGGGCTTTTCAGAGATACTAAATGTTTGGATGTTTCTTCATGACCACTCCCTCTCCTTGGTCTTCAAATATGTCTGATATTAATTTAGTGACACTCTTATGGAAATATGATAATATTTTGCAATTATTATTTAAATCTAATTTTTAAACTGTGTGTCATAAATCAACATCTCAGGAAAATGTTATGGGGTTTCAAATCAAAATATGACTTTCTGTTACTAAACAGGAAGTTGATTTCATACATGTCCTCATATGAGGACACCGGGACAAAAAGCATGTTTATTACGCATTTTGGGAGACACAACAAATGAATAAGGAAAGAAATTATATTTCAGTATTCTATGAAATATTATATATTATTATGAAAATCTTGTCAATTATTACTCCCATTATTACACTTCTTTTTTCATTACATGTTGCCCCAAAAACACATTAATATGCAAATTAGATTTAGTTTAGATACATTGTATGTAATGAAAAAAACCTGTTTATGGCCACACATTTTGACATATTTACACACATTTTGCAGAAAGAAAAATGGTATATCAAATCATTCTGTTATAACATAGTTGAGAATCATCTTTATACAAAGTAAAAAAAGAAGAAAAAAAAGAAAAAGAAAAAACAAATCCTGAAAACTAAAAATGTATTGGTGATTTTAAAAAATCTATTGTTTTTGCCTATGCATGTTCATTCATGTCTTTTTATTAAAAAAAAAATAAAAATAAAAAAAGAGTCCCAATGTCCTCTACCGAGGACATAGCATAACTTATGAATGAAATATCATTTTTAATTTTTTTTTTTACATTTTTTATTTAAGCTCTGAACAATGTAATGACATGAAAAAAATGTTTTTTTTTCCTAAAAATTTTTCCCGGGTCTCAGGAGGTCATTTTATTTTATTTTATTTTATTTTAATTTATTTATTTATTTTTTTTTTTTTTTTTTTTTTTTTTACAGGTGTTTTACCTTGACTTTTGCACTGCATTGCATTGTGTTTTAGAGTTAACGGAAATGTCCTGACAGAAATATAATGGATATAATATAATGGATAATGTCGTGACAGAAAATTACCAGCAATTATATATATGTGTGTGTGTGTGTGTGTGTGTGTGTGTGTATATGTATATGTATGTATGTATATGTATGTATGTAAATACAGTGTATTATTTAAAATTTGGGGTCAGTGAGATGAATCTTTTTTTTTTGAGAAATTTTAATAAAATAAAGTAATTAATAATAAAGTATTTTTTTTTCAGCAAAAATGCATTAAATTGAAAGTAAATACTTTTATATTTTGTCATTATTATTATTATTATTATTATTATTATTATTATTTAAATGCTGTGCTTTTGAACATTGGATTCGTTAAAAAAAATAAATAAATAAATAAACAAACAAACAAACCTGAAAGTAGGGCTGTGCAATTAATTGAAATTCAGTTTCGTTTTTGATTTTGGCCTCCAACGATTATGAAAATACAGTAATCGATATAAAACGATTATTGCGCCCCATTCCGCCCCCTTTCCAGCGGTGCTCCTTTGTTCCATAAAAGCCCAATTTCACGTGTAAATCAGTAAAATCATGTAACGAGACTTTTGTAAAATGGGACGTGCTTGATTTATTAAAGTTGATTAGATTTATTCATGTTTTTAAAAGCGTGAAAGAGAACTTGCGCTTCCTCAGGAGGATTACTGTGTATGCGCTCAGAATCCGAACAGAACAAAGACATGTAAAGTCATCTTTTAGCGCCTGAACGGTCAAATACACGCAAAAATGTGTCAAAATGTGGCGCTTAGTGATTATTCACTTAAAACCTCGTCGTTTATGTAATAAATGAACGTAAAGAGTTGAGAATGAAAATGCTTGTGTAGCAGTAAATTGGATCAGTGTGGCTCTTCAAGTGACAGCGGACTATATTCTTGCTGCCGACTGAGTGCTTAATATTAACCAAATAACAAAAGACAAAGACAAAATCACTCACTACTCTTTACTGAAAGACATTTGAAGTTTAAATAAGAAACAAAGGAAGTTTAATTATTACAGTGAAGACTATGCTGTTTTATTTTACATTAGGTTATTCAATTTCTCTAGTAGGCTCTAACTGAATACTTGCATTAAAAAAACTTACAGCACAGTTTGTTTCATTTGTATATTTTTTTATTCTATTGTATTCCTTTACTTTTTTATTACTGGCATTGTATTCCTTTACTTTTTTATTACTGGCAGTTTAATTATTTTCAATAATTTTGAGAACCTTTTTTTGTTGTGTTTTTTTTTTTTAATATTATTTATTTTATTTTTTAATTTTGAACTAGTTACCCTAGTATTCTGCTTTTCATCGCAGGAATAAATTACATTTAAAAAATATACTAAAATATAAAACAGTTATTTTAAATTGCAATAATATTTCACAATATTGTTACTTTTTTTTTACTGTATTTTTGATCAAATAAATGCAGCCTTGCCAAGCATAAGAGACTTAATTCAAAAACATAAAAAAAAATTAATAACCCTAACATTCTAGTATGTTAATGTGACCAAAATTAGTTATTTCAAATTAGCTGATTAATTTCCACCAGTTTAACCCACTTATGTGTTTTTGCAGACTAGTTGTCAATCCGAGAGGTGGGCATTATTGCATTGACAGGGTAATCAGCCAATCACAGCGCATGAATGCTCTACATCATCTGACTTGTCACCTGTATTTGCCCATATTTCCCCTCACATTCACACAAAAGAGATGATTCTTTTGAAACATTATCCATTCGTGTAACTGTTAGACAGTATTGCTTTAGAAGAATCAGTGCTTTTAAATGCTGTTTGATCTCTTATAATTTATTTTTGTACTCAATTTTTTTTTTCATCAGAATACTTTGGACCTCATCAGACGAAATGCCCCAATCACATTTTTCTTTGGAGTGTTGCTTGTCGGTTCCCCTCTTGATTTTAGGAGAGTGACTCAAAATCTCTATTTTCTGCAGGCAGCACTACAACAACGCCTGGCCTCCAAAAAGCCCTTAACTTTGGATTCAGTGATGTGTATAATTCAGAAGCCTGGCCCTGACAAACACCCAGGGATTGACGCGGGTTTATTTTAGCCTTCTCTGTATTTTGGGCCAGGGTGGATGGCTGTGTATTAGACAGAAGAGCCATAAAGTCTGTGGACTTGTGGAAATCAGGCCTGGCTGCAGGCAGGGTCAGTAATCACACTAGCCAATGAAACCACACAGACACTTAGGCTAAATTATTTTCGTCACTCGCTGCAGTGTAATAGCCGTACTGAAGAAAAGACAGAGGAGGCAATGGAGAAAGAGAATGAGAGAGAGAGAGAGGCTGAGGGGTGAGTAATAAAAGTGCATCTCATTCGTTCACTCCACCAGCTCATAATGCACAGCCAAATTGCTCTCAGTTGCTAAACAGTGATTTGAAGTGCAGTGTTCTGAATGTCGATTGATTGCCTGAAATTAAGGGCATTTTTACACTAGAACTTGCACTGCGAAGTCTATTTGACGTCAGAGTTTGGATCGCTTTGTTGTTTTCCTCGTTCCTGGGTCCACTTGAAAAGACAAAACACGAGTTGAAAAAGTCAAAAGTCAAACCTGGTCAAAAATTAACTTGCCGTATCTGCCAAAAAAAGGCGATTTGAGTGGTTATAAATATTTTTGCTGGCCATTAAACTGTAATTTGTATTTCATCATATGAATTTGTACTTGTCTCAAAAACATCAAGACATTGTGCTATTGTTCATTAGTTGTTTTAGTTGTGAATGTGAAGAATATTTATGTTGTTAATGTTAATGTGAAGAATAATACAAAACTTAAGATGATTGATTTTCGACTGAGAATATTGCGCTGAGAGGAGGCTTGAATTTGTGACCCAAAACTATTGTTATTACAATTTGATTTAATATAAGTAATGTTTCAGTTGAAATAAAGATATATAGCCAACTGGTAAGTTTAGGGTCACTTGTTTTTTTTTTAATTAATAATTTCATTCACCAAGGATGCATTAAATCAATCAAAGGTTCCAGTAAGTATGTTTAAAATGTTACGGAAGATTTCTATTAAAAAATACAAATGAATAAAAAATGCTGTTCTTTTGGACTGTTTTCCAACAGTTTTCCATTAAATCAATGGATAATATCCTGACAGAAAATTACCAGCGTTTATGTAAATACAGTTTATTATTTAAAATTTGGGGTCAGTAAGATTAATCTTTTTTTTTTTTTTTTTTTTTTAAGAAATAATTTTTTTTCAGCAAAGATGCTTTGAATTGATCAAAAGAAAGTAAATACTTTTATATTGTTATGGTTATTTTTTATTATTTTTTTAAAATGCTGTTCTTTTGAACTTTGTATTCATCAAAATTACCTAAAAGCAAACATATCATGCATTTAACAAAAATATTAAACAACACAGCACAACTGTTTTTAACATCTATAATAATTATTGTTCTCCACATATTCTTCAGAATAACATTAATATTCTTCACATTAACAAATGGCCATATAATGAACAATAACGCAATGTTTTGACGTTTTTGGGACAAGTACAAATTTATGTGATGAAATACAAAATACGGTTTAATGGCCAGTAAAAATATTTATAACCGCAGCTTTAAAAAAAAAAAAGAAGCTGTTCTTTTGAACTGTTTTTCAACAGTTTTTCGACCAAATCAGCAAATTAAAAAGACTTTCAAAGGATCATGTGACACTGGAGACTGGAGTATTGGCTGCTAAAAATTCAGCTTTGCATCACAGGAATAAATTACATTTTACAAAATATTGAAATAGAAAACAGATATATTAAATTGTAATAATTTTTCACAATATTACTGTTGTTACTGTATGTTTTATTAAATAAATGCATCGTAAGAGACTTTCAAAAACATAAAAAAAAAATAAAATCATACAGACTCTAAACTTTAAGCACATATTACTTTCTACCACTTTTTACCCACATATGATGTTTGTAGGGTATTCATTTTGGACCACATGCACAGATTTTCTTTTTGTAAGTCATTACCTGGCTTTTCAGATTTATGGTAAGAATGCACCAAGATTCGTAATGTGAAATTAGAGAAATTGGAGCAGTGTGATGGAACTGAACTAAAATTCAGGCCAAGCATTCAAACCAAGTGCAAAAACATCCAGCGTCTGGATATTCAACTGCACTCAGGATAGAAAAATACATGTACACCACTTACTCTGTTTCATTCACTACACTCGTGGCTCCTCTGGACTAATGGCATGGTTTTCTGTTCGTGTCATTGCCTGCGGTTTCACCGTTTTAAAATCTCAAGGCACCGTTCTCCCATCAGGGGGTACTAGATGTAGATGTAGGGCCTGGACAATGCACTGCTCATAATGAAAGCCTTTCCAAGCCCTTTATGATCCCTCTCATATTGTTCTCCTATGATCAGGTGCTCTTTGTCCACCGGAACAGAAAGAAAATCAAGTCAATCTTCAGTAGCGTGGTGGGCAGATGAGATCATGTTACAGGGCGGCTCTATGGTCAGCTCTCACCTGAAGAAATGGCCAGTGATTCTCATTATCACCGTCTTTATGAATTCAAAAATAGAATCTGGCAGGTGTGCCCTGAATCTGACAGGACGTCACACAGAGACCCGCTCAACACGGTACCTCTCTGCTCGGCTTAAGGACGCCATGGGAAATTCACGATCAAAATCCGTGATGCTAACCTGCTGTGGCAGGATGAAAGCCCAACCTGCAATGAAAGCAGTGACAGAGCGGGATGACTTCGTAGGAGAAAGAGACAAACAGAAAGTATCATTTTGTAGAGGATATTTTTTGGACTGTGCTTTTCTAAACATATTCTTAATCATTGGTATGCCGCTCAACGGTGGCTTTTTGTCCCAAGCTGTTGATGACTCAATGAATAATGGATTCCAAAAGCTCAATAAAACATTCGGCTGGGTTTGGACCAGGTGCGTTTCGGCACATGCAGGTCTGAGCCAATGTCACCCAGTCAAAGCTCATTCACAAACAGCCCGAGATCCAAGAGTAAATATGGCATTGATCTAAATGTCAGACCTGTGAAATATTACAAAACTAAACCTTCCTGATTAAAATGTCTGATGAAGAGTGCTGAAATGTTGAAATGTTCTATCATTCTATCTGTTCTTCTGTCTGTCATTCTATCTGTTGTTCTTTCTGTCATTTTATCTGTCATTATATCATTCTATTGTTCTGTTGTTCTATCATTCTATCTATTGGTTTCTTGTTCTATCTATCAATTTGTTAATCTTTAGTTCTGTTGTTATCTATCTATCTATCTATCTATCTATCTATCTATCTATCTATCTATCTATCTATCTATCGTTCTATCGTTCTATCTATCGTTCTGTCTACCATTATATCTGCCATTCTATCTGTTGTTCTATTTGCCACTCTATCATTCTATCATTCTATTCTGTTCTATTGTTCTATCATCATAACCGTCGTTCTATCATTCTGTCTGTTGTTCTATTTAATGTTCTGTCATTTTATCATTCTATATGTTTTTCTATTTGTCGTTCTATTATTCTGTCTATTCTATTCTATTCTATTCTATTCTATCTGTTGTCATATCTTATGTTCTGTCATTCTATCATTCTGTCCTATTTGTCGTTCTATCATTGTATTCTATTCTATTCTATTCTATTCTATTCTATTCTATCATTCTATCTGTTGTTCTGTCTAATGTACTGTCATTCTATCTGTTCTATTTGTCGTTCTATCATTCTGTCATTCTATCATTCTATTCTATTCTATTCTATTCTTTCATTCTCTCTGTCATTCTATCATTCTGTTGTTCTATCTATTGTTCTGTCATTCTGTCTACCATTCTATCTGTTGTTCTATTTGTCGTTCTATCATTCTATCGTTTTATTCTATTCTATCATTCTATCAGTTGTTCTAATGTTCTGTCGTTCCATCATTTTATCTGTTGTTCTGTTCTATTCTATTCTATTCTATTCTATCGTATCCGATCATTCTATCTGTCGTTCTATCATTCTATCTGTTTTATTCTCTATCTATTGTTCCGTCGTCCTGTCTACCATTCTATCTGTTGTTCTGTTTGTCGTTCTATCATTCTGTTGTTCTGTTGTATTCAATTCTATTCTATCATTCTATCTGTTGTTCTGTCTATCTATTGTTCTGTCATTCTATCTTTCATTCTGTCTGGTCAGCAGAAGGAAGCATGAAGTGCTCCAAAATTTCTTGGTAAACGGGTGCAGTGACTTTGGTTTTCAAAAAACACAATGGACCAACACCAGCTGATGACATTGCACCCCAAATCATCACAGACTGTTGAAACTTAACACTGGACTTCAAACAACTTGGGCTATGAGCTTCTCCACCCTTCCTCCAGACTCTAGGACCTTGGTTTCCAAATGAAATACAAAACTTGCTCTCATCTGAAAAGAGGACTTTGGACCACTGGGCAACAGTCCAGTTCTTCTTCTCCTTAGCCCAGGTAAGACGCATAAGAGGAATACGACAACTGTAGCCAAATTCCTTGACACGTCTGTGTGTGGTGGCTCTTGATGCCTTGACCCCAGCCTCAGTCCATTCCTTGTGAAGTTCACCCAAATTCTTGAATCGATTTTGCTTGACAATCCTCATAAGGCTGCGGTTCTCTCGGTTGGTTGTGCATCTTTTTCTTCCACACTTTTTCCTTCCACTCAACTTTCTGTTAACATGCTTGGATACAGCACTCTGTGAACAGCCAGCTTCTTCGGCAATGAATGTTTGTGGCTTACCCTCCTTGTGAAGGGTGTCAATGATTGTCTTCTGGACAACTGTCAGATCAGCAGTCTTCCCCATGATTGTGTAGCCTAGTGAACCAAACTGAGAGACCATTTTTAAGGCTCAGGAAACCTCTGCAGGTGTTTTGAGTTGATTAGCTGATTGGCATGTCACCATATTCTAATTTGATGAGATTGGTGGGTTTTTGTTAAATGTGAGCCAAAATCATCACAATTAAAAGAACCAAAGACTTAAACTACTTCAGTCTGTGTGCACTGAATTTATTTAATACACGAGTTTCACAATTTGCCTTGAATTACTGAAATATATGAACTTTTCCACGACATTCTAGTTTAGTGAGATGCACCTGTATATTAGTGTCAGCTAACCAGCAGAACTGAAGTAAAACCTGAACTATTTTTTCAGAATTGGAATTATTCCATTTTATAATTAATGTTCTGTTATTTTTCACAGCATCAGACATATTTTTGCATGTAGCAAAATGTGTCATTGTGTGTGAAAATTAATATCCATGCATGTGAATTAATGCATGCTTGCGCTTGCCTTCATGTGTGTTTTGGAGGTCAGGAAACAGAGGGATCAAGCAACCCTTCTCCACTTCCTTTGGGAGATCTGCTTCTCCTCCAGCCTGCTTGCAGACTTTTTTCTTCCTTCTCAGAAACTGATTTAAGTGGCTCCCTGGGGGCCTCACCTCACCATATATCCAATGCACTGTTTGGATTTACTTAACAGTATCCTCATGTTGCAAATGGAGAATGAACTAAAATCAATGGAAACATCATCACAGGAGAGCTACCGTTCTGTTTTCCTCCATCTGCTGACCTTGTGGTGCTCAGACCACCATTGATTTTTCCAATGAACAGTGTAAGAATGCATATAAGAGCTTTCATAACATGACGTTTAGGTACTTGTTTATTTCTGAAGCCATTAACACAGAGGCTGATCATTAAAAACAGACATAAAGCAATGGTTCCTTCTCGCCATATTCATTTGGATATACAGCAAATGTGAATTGGATGACGGCGGTATCTAATTTAAACGAGCTTTGTTGGTTTGCAGTTCATGCGTACTGTTGGACACCGTTAGAGCTAATGTTTTCATAATTACTGAGCATTAAAAACTGGAAATCAGGCTGCATTTCAGTACCAGCTGCCTTAACAGAACTAGGCAGTAGATTATAGGCCCAAAGCGCTCTGAATATTTACCAGCAGCACAGGCTGTCATATCTTTGCTTTTTCAAAATTTACATTTCGTTTCATACGCCTCTGTTGTGGCATGTGTGTGTGTGTGGTTTGGTTTTTCTCTCAGGTGGTGTGAAGATCATGTTTTATTCATCTCCATGTCCCAACAGAGTGTCTTTTGGCGTTCCTCTGCCACCTTTTCCATGCACCGTGTCCCTTTTTGACAGGCGTTTCCCACTGAGGTGAGAGCACACAAAACTATTGCATTTTGAATCTGTCTTCTGTGAAACAAACTGCATAGGGAGAATGTAAATAAGACTTTATTTATCTCATCAATATGACCCTTGTTCCTCCACCCACCACTCAAGCACTTAACACACTCAAGCGTTCACGCATCAGTACCCACTTGCATTTCTTTCCTAACGTGCTGGTCTTCCTATATGCATCTTAATAAATTGAACAAATGATGTTTTTTTCTGATTCATAGTAAAGGAGTAAGGAAAGAGGGATGCAGTGCAGTATTGCATTAGGATTGGTGCTATAATGGACTTCTCAAGGTTAATGGTGTGTGAGAGTAAAAGAGAGGGAGACATTACATTTGTTCCTCCTACAGGGTCTGTTTGAATGGACACTGTTCTTCTTTGACTAATATATAAGAGGATGTTTCTTCATCTATGGGCAGTTTGGCCTTTAGATACTAAATTAAACTTCCTTAAAACACTTAAAAACTTTAATATTGCCCAGCATTTAATTTTAATGCATAACAGGTGAATTTGAAAATTTATTTTATTTTTTAAATGTAATTTAATTAAATTTTTTACTTAAATGTCATGAACAAATGTCATTTCCACCATCTTAAATCATCAATCTTAAATCATTAATTAAATTTGAAACAATTACAAACAATTAAAATAATTAATTTAAATTTGAATTTTATTTTATTTTTAATTTCATTTTAAAATGATTTTTAAATTATGTTTTAAACAACTAAATTTTCAATACAGTTGTTGGCTCTGTTCTCTTTCTATGGCTAATTTTATTTCTAGGATTATATGTATCCTAAATTCATACAATTAAATGATATTTTCAAACGTGCGACACAGTGGGAGCTTTATAAGAAATGGCACATAATATTCTGTTCAGTAAAATTTACATTGATTTTTTTTCTTTGTGTTATTATGATTATTTTGACCTTTATTTAGATTATCATAGTCATCATATGTTTACTTTATTATTATGTTATTAAACTTATTTTTTTATTATTATCGATTTTATATTTAAAAAGCATTTGGATCTAATAGGACTTTTTAGCTTTTATTTATTTATTTTTAAAGACCTATATAGTTATAGCATATAGGGGATAAATGAGTTTTGTATATATTTTCATATGTCTCAATAATAATAATAATAATAATAATAACAACAACAACAACAACAACAACAACAACAACAACAACTAATAATAATAATAGTATTAATATTAAATTTTATATTTAAAATATAACATCTTGGACAAGGGTCATGCTTTTTTTAATGTCTTTTTTTTGTTTTGTAGCCATTTTACATTTCATGTTTAATGATTTTCCCCAGGCGACCTTGAGGAAAAGCGCTATATAGTTAAAACATATGTTCAATTAGTGTTTTTCGAAGATGAGTAGCTGCTATTTTTGCTATCAGCACATTACAACCTTTTGCTGATTATCAAGCAAGGTTACACAAACAGCAGCTTGATAATAAGGCATTAGGGGATTCAGATTCTATAATGATAATTAACAAAATAATCTGTCTTCATTTGCTAATCCTCTAATTGAGTTGCACTGCTGGCTACTGAGCTGCATAGATGATTTTCCATTAGCTAGATGCCTATAAATATTCATTCTTTGAATAAGATGCCAGATCCATGGGATACAGGCAAATACACACCCAGAAGTGCACAAAGGAATCGTACGCAGGCATTAGACTCATTTAAAATTATTCAAAGACTCTAATTGATGTTGATTTGTCTAATTGGACAGTAATAGTCTTCTTGGTTGTATGCCATACACAGTGGTGCATTATGTATTGAGGGAACTTGGAGTCATTTTGGGATAATCAGCAATGCTATTGTTCTGACGCAGGCAACCTGATGTTTGAGGCCTAGTTTAGCAGGCGTCATCTATCACCAGCCGTCTAGCCTGGTTCTTTCCAATAATATGACTTGTGCTCTTTTCTGTAAGTCGTTGAGAGACAGACAGTCAACGAGAGAGACAGAGACAAGATGAATGAGCGCCTGAAGCCTACAGACAGCAG